>CP106723.1:40335157-40762657 GCA_025506655.1 Gossypium rotundifolium
AGAATAAATAAAATCCCTTTTTAAAAGCTCATATTATCTTTTATAAAAAAATAAGAGTTTAAATGGAGGAAGACTCTCCTATATGTGCCGTCCAACATAATGCCAAAAGAGGATTTTGTGACTCAACCAAGGCTCTCCTTGCTTCCTTGGTGGCGTCACATGTAGCTCCTGTGTGGCCTTCCCTTTGCCACTTATTCTAGGCTTATTTTATGTCAAATGTTTCCTTATTTATTCTTATAACACCCTCCCGCTAAGGCTCCTTCCTTTAAAGTTACAAACCGAGATTTTCTACCAAACCTGTACACTCAAAGCCTTAAATTAAGCTCTAATATTCCATAAATAGTATCTCAATAGTTCATACATAAGAAAAATGATTAAATTCCAAATAACCCCATTTTGGGATGTTACGATTCTACCCCTTAAAATAAATTTCATTCCGAAATTACATAACTAAAATAGATGAGGTATTGTCACAGATCACATCCTCGTGTTCCCACGTAGCTTCTTCCACACCATGGTTTCGCCACAAGACTTTCACTAAGGGCACCGACTTCCTACGAGAACCTTTATATCTCTATCCAAGATCCGAACCTTCCTCCTCAAAAGATAAGTCGCAGATTAACCTTGATTTCCATCACAGTGCACCACATGTGATGGATCCGACCGATACCGCCAAAGATCGATACATGGAAGACATTATGAATTTGACTTAACTCGATTCGGCGAGCTCGGTGATAAGCTACCGGTCCTATTCGCTTAACATCAGATATGGGCCAATGAATCTTGGGCTTAGCTTCCCTTCCGTCCAAATCTTAACACCTTTTTCCAAGCGACACCTTTAGGAAGACCTTGTCTCCCACAAAGATACTCCATTTCCTTGCGTTTGAGATCGGCATAAGACTTCGCCTATCTGCTGCTTCCTTGAGACGAGACCAATCACCTTGACTTTGTCTTCGATCTGTTACCAACTCGACCCAACACTTGTCGTTCTCCCAACTCGTCCAACACGTCGGAGTTCGGCATTTCCGCCCATACAAAGGCTTCAGATGGTGCCATCTGAATACTCGCTTGGTAGCTATTGTTGTAGGCGAACTCGGCTAGAGGTAAGAATTCCTCCCAACTACCTCGAATTCCAAGACACAACCCTCAAAGATATCTTCTAAGATCTCAGATGACCCTTTCGGATTGCCCGTCTGACCGAGGATGGAAAGTCAGGTTGAAATCCAATCGCGCATCTAACGCTTGATGTAACGTTTTCCAAAACCTCAAGTGAACCTTGGGTCCCTATCTCGAGATAAGCGATCTGAGCACACCATGCAATCGACTATCTTGGCCACATACAACTTTGCTAGCTTCGGAGTGAGTAGTCCATTCTCACCCCAGATGAAGTGAGTGATTTAGTCGACGGTCTCACGATTACCCAAAGCGCATCTTTCTTGTTGGGCGTAAGGGGTAGACCACCGACGAAATCCATAGTTATCCGCCCCACTTCCATTGAGGAATCTTTACGGCTGAAGTAGCCGATGGTGGCGGTGTTCACTTAACTCACCGACACGCCAAACACTTCCCTATTTAATTCGGTCACTTCACGCTTCAACCCGCCACCGTAATCAAGCTTCCGAGATCTCCATACATCTTGCTTCCTCCCGGATGCATAGCGTATGGGTCGCTATGAGCATCATGGAGAATTTTTCGCCTCAACTCCATATCCTTCGCAGATATGTGGCCGTCCTTGAAAACATAACACACCATCACCAACAAACTATACCCTTCTAAACCACCATCCCGAACTCGCATTCTCTTAGCATTTAACCCTTCATCCATTAACTGCTTGTCCTTAATTTCCTCGATCCATGTTGGCTTAACTTGAAGCTCCGCCAAAAGGCTTCCGTCATCATATAGGCTCAATCGAGCAAACATTGCTCTTAAATCCGCCACAACCTTCCTAGGCCAACGCGTCGACCACCACGTTAGCCTTGCGGATGATATTCGATGGAGCAATCGTAGTCCCTCATTAGTTCAATCCATCTACATTGTCTCGATTCGAGATCTTTCTATGTCAAGATACCTCAAACTTTTGTGATCCGTAAATTATCGACTTTTCCCCATAAAGATAATGTCTCCATATCTTTGAGCGAAGACAATCGCCGCTAACTCTAGGTCGTGAGTTGGGTAGTTAACCTCATGCGGTCTTAGGCGACGGACGATAGGCTACTACCTTCCCATCCTACATCAACACACACCCCAAACCAAGGTGAGATGCATCACAATAAATCGTGAATAATTTCCACCTCGGGTTGTACTAAAACCGAGCTTCCGCGTAATCTTCCTCAACTTATCAAAGCTTTCTTGCTGCTTCTCTAGCCATACAAATGGAACACCTTTCCTTAGCAACTTAGTCAACGGCGCTGCGATCAGAGAGAACCCTTCCACAAACCTCCGATAATACCGCTAAACCCGTAAAACTTCAGATCTCTCGCCACCGACTTAGGCGGTTTCCACTCCAACACCGCTTCAATCTATGGGATCCACTCTAATCCCTTCCGCTGACACTACGTGACCTAAGAAAGCCACCTCCCTTAGCCAAAATTCGCACTTACTGAATTTGGCATACAATTGTTTTTCCCTCAACACTCGCAGAACTATTCGTAAATGCTTGTCGTGCTCCTCCTCCGTCTTAGAGTAAACCAATATGTCGCCAATGAACACCCGACGAATTGGTCTAGGTAATCGTTGAAATACTCTATTCATTAAATCCATGAATGCCGCGGTGCATTGGTCAATCCGAATGGCATCACCGAAACTCGTAATGCCCATACCGAGTTCGAAAAGTCGTCTTGTGAACATCGCCCCTTCACCTTAAGTTGATGGTAACCCGACCTAAGGTCTATCTTTGAAAACACCGACGCCCTTCAACCGGGTCAAACAAGTCATCGATTCGAGGCAATGGGTACTTGTTTTGATCGTTAACTTGTTTAATCGACGGTAGTCGATGCACATCCGCATAGAACCGCCCTTCTTCTTGACAAACAATACAGCGCTCCCCACGGAGATATACTAGGTCGAATAAATCCCTTATCCAAGAGCTCTGAATTTGAGCCTTCACTCCACCAATTCCTTTGGTGCCATTCGGATGAGTGCTATAGACACAAGTGCCGTTCGGGTAGCAAGTCTATATCAATTCGACTTCCGATCTGGAGGCGTAACGAAAGTTCTTCCGAAACACATCAAGAAATTCCCCAACCGTTCGGACTTTTCAACTACTAACTCCTTAACTTCCAAAGCACTGATTTGAACCAGGAATGCCTTACAACCCTTCTTGACCATCTTCTCAACCTTCAAGGCAGACACCACGTTGGATAGGTAAGTCCTTCTATCACCTATCATAACCACTTCATCATTCTCACCGTCTTAAGAACCATGCGCTTAGTCAGCGCAATCCAAATTACCGGTACTTAACCACCAATCCATTCAAGGATCAAATCGAACTCCCCAAAGCGGTAGTTCCATCGATCGACCACAAATACTACCCTTGAGTTCTAGGGTACGCCTCTATAAAGTTTGTCTACCACTACAGAGTGACCTAACGGACTAACTACGATCATCACTCTAGAAGCAATCTCGAGTCTAGGTTCAAAGTCTCTACCACACTACTTGCTACGTATGAATGCGTAGATCCCACATCGATTAATGCATAGTAAGGTAGACCAAAAATCAAAACGCATCGATTATGACATCCGTGCGTCACCTCCTCGCGACGCCTTGCGCAGATAGACTAAGCCAGTCGCCTAGCCTCGTGTTGCTCGAACCTCCGCCTGAGTTCCTCGACCTCGGTTGGGACCGCTGCTTCCTCTGCCATTACCACGACCCTCTGCGGTCCCACATTTCGCCCCGAGTTTGGTTCGCCCCTCGATCGATTCCGAGCTCGCTCGAGGACAATCTCGACTCGATGCTCTAAAGACCCACACTCAAAACATCCTATATCGCGGTCGAACAACCTCCCCAATGGGACTTCCACAGCCGATTGACCGAGCGGTCTCGATTAGCGCCACGGCCTTGTCACCGATTTGGCCCACTCGCCTAGCCTTCTCGATCATTACCATCGGATCCGGTGACCCAAATCCTCTCTTTTGATTATTCCTACTATAATTACATCTCACGGCCTCCTTGATCCCTCGGCTACCTTAGCCTTTTCCACAAGAGATGAAAACTCACGAACTTGTTGTGGGGCAATCAAGAACCTCAAATCATCTGAGTCCGTCCTCAAAGCGGACACGGCTTCGTGTTCGAGAGCCACGATGCCTCTAGCATACCTACTCAATCTTAAAACTCCGCCTCATATTCCGCCATCGACTTAGTTCCTTGCACTAACCCCGTAAAGGCCTTCCTCGAGCATCAGATAACCGGTGCCCACATACTTCTTCCGATAGGCGGTTTTGAAATAATCCCAAGTCAAATCATCCGCCAGAAGCGCCATCTCGAATCGTCACCACCATCGACACGCTTTATCCTTTAGAAGCGATACGGCCCTTTCGGTTTTTTCTCCTCGATCAAAGTCAAGATCATCCATGATCCTTTCGGTTGACTTTAGCCAATATTCGCTACACTGGTGCCACTCCCGACACACCGGAACACCTCGGCTCCGTTGGATCAATTCGCCGGAATAGATTTAGAGCTCCTAAATTTCCACCATTCACCACCAATTCGAGGACTCACAACACGACTTGAGCATCGCCTGCCTCCCTCGTCGATCTCGCTCTCCGCTCCAAAAGTGGAGGTGGTGGTATGTGGCACATCATTTTCGAACCTTGTCCCGACTGACGGGTTCGGATACAAATCATCCTACCCTACAAGCGCCCACGACGCCCACGTCCTCTAGAACTCATTCTATCTATCGCGCTTTTAACTGATTAAGAGAAATTTTATGTATTAGCGTTTGTTCCACTTCGTTACTCACAAGAAATTTATGAAAAAATTGAATAAGGGTTCTTTCGATCAAACAATGTTTTAAGTATCCTATCCTAGTTCACACAAAAGGCCACATTCATTCCCTAACACTTTCCATACCTATTCACTCCTCTGACGATTCGTCTGCTTTCTAACCTGTGGGTATTTTCGTCATTTTCCTCTGAGGTATTTTTTTAATAAAATTCGAGAGATTTCAAACTTTGATAAAGAAGTCACTTGAAATTTCCAAAATCAAGAGCGTTTCGAAAATTTGTAAAATTTGAAGATATGGCATCATTTCTGAATCGGGGTATTTTGGTAATTTTGTCCATCGGGAAATTTTGAAATTTTTGTAAATCAAGGGTGTTTTAATAATTGTAAAACTCGAGGGTCCCTTTTGAGAATTTTCCTTTCTTAAAATGGTGATGTTGCAAAAATTTTGTACTGTGGTCGCTTTTGGTAATTTTATAAGTTGAGGTATGCTGTAATTTTTCCAAAACCAAAATGTTTCATTGATGATTTCCAAAACTAAGTTGAATATTTGAGAAGTAGTTAAAATCTTGGACAAAATCATTGAGTTGATGTTTTATGAACCAAGGGTATTTTAGTAATTTTACCCCAAGGGCATTTTCGTAATTTTCCACAAATTGAACTTTTCGGGAAACATTGTAAAAGAGTTGTTCTTAATTTTGAAGGAGTGATTTGAAAAGTTTTAAAACCAAGTTTTGTTGTTTCATTCTTTTTTTTTTGAAAATCAAGGCTAATTCCTTTCGGGTTTTAGTCATTATGTTTAGCCTATGACCGAGCCCTCTTGGTCGTGGTGAACCAAGCTACGACTAGGCGGTGTTTCGTGGAGAGGAGGTGAGTCACACGGACTGCTTAAATACCAAGCTCCCACCGAACCTTTCTAGACATGCGCATACAGAGGTTACCACACCATCGAGCCCTCTTGAGTTAGGGTGAACCCAAGCTACGCACTGTGCAGGATACTGCCAAGAGGTGGTGAGTCACCTGACCGCTTAAATACCAGGCTCTTCGGTTCCAATCCTAGACATGCGCATGAGGGTTACCACACCCTAGCTCAATGACTTAGCCATAGGTTGGTTTCGTTCTTTAAGTCTTATGTTCATTTGTGTGTTTGAGCAATCTAATCCTAGGGTTCAAGTTCCTATAAGTCTATCTCGTTCCATGCTTCCTACCCTTCTACGTAATATAATTCACACAGAGGTTTAGATGTACTTACAGGCGGATCGGTCTGGGAGACTCGGGCCATGCCGCTTTAAAACCCAAAATCAATTAATAAGGCCTACTAAAACATTTTTGGGCCTTGGGCCCCACAAACCGAAGTTTTGAACTGGCTCGATACTAATTTGTAATAATACCAAACCCGCCCAAACGTTAGGACCGAATATGGGTCGTTACGGAGAAAATTTTTTTTGAAACCCATTTTAAAACCAATTTAAGATTTGTTGAAAACTTCCCGCTTTAAGCTATCTTGTTGAAATCATACTTAGTCCAAATTCGAAAATTTAATTAAGTCAAGTTATTATACAAACTTGAGATGTGCCTGATGGCACGATAAAACATTTTTCGTGTTAATTTAGAAAACGTGGTTCAAATTTATAGTAAAAAAAATATCCAACATATAAGAAAATAACTAAAGTAAAGTATAATGAGGCCTTATTACATCCAAAATAAAACAACCCAATAACCAAATCTAAAATAACTAAAATTAAAGTTCATTTAATTTTAAATCCACCGCATGGCCTCCTCAAGTCCCTCGGCTCCATATCCGCGATCTAAGCATCACTGAAAAAATAATGGAGAAGGTGAGTCACCAAGACTCAAGATGTAACCCTTCCCTGTTTTAAAACATTTTCATACACAACACATAACAATTAATATGCGAATATTTAATTCCGACCTAGCCATCCAAACGCCATTGCCTACCCTGCTGTGGTACCAAACCACTGGTGGTGCCAAACCACCGGTGACATATAGTCACAATGTGTTACTAAAACTTGGTGTCCATAGACACAGATCATTTGATGGGGCCAACCCATCGTGTGATACCAAATCACCGCGCAGGCGATCCCATATCTCAAGTGGGACCAACCCACGGTGGTGTTAACCACAGGACAAGTCGCTATGAGGTACCAAACCTCTGGAGGTACTAAACCTCCGTGACCAAGTCACGGTGTGTTACCTAAACACTTGGTGCCCGTCGGCACAATAATACCGCCTCCACTCATCAACCCATATCACAATCATAACAGAGTTCATACATTTATCACATGTATTAAATAAATCATGCTTCCCAAAAGCATCATAATAATCTCATATAAATAGAGACTTACCGAGGTCCTTGCTTGTACCTTTTAAGGTACCAAATCCATATCTACATCAAGCGATTTACAAGCAACATAATTTATCACACATATTAATCGCTATAAGTGTGTATGTACACACCGTCACCACCGAGTGATCTAAATCCCGAATGAAGGAGTCGACCACCTTAGATCTCTTTGTACCTACATTCTACCAACCATGGATTAGCCCCATGGCCTATTCGCCAATCCAAGCAATTTAAAGGGTAACCTTTTGTACCGAATCCTTACCTAGTCACTTTGAATTCTAGCCTCAAAGACCCAAATCACGAATCGGTTCACAAACTACAATCGGTCAATATTAATAACCATAGCCTTTGGCTTTTAAATGAACACCAAACCCTTATGTAGATTCTTACCGAAAATTGATTGACTAACGTTGGCGATCTTACTTGCCTATCTTCAAATCCCGAAGATCCTACAGCGGATTGGTTTAATCTGTGATTAGTATTCTTAATCAACAGTTGCCGAAACCCATACCTATCTTTACCAAAGTCGACATAATGAGATACAAATAATATAGGCATTCGACCTAAGACCCTTACCTTCTGAGATCGTCAAAAAGGGAAGCCTACTTCTCTTGCACAAAATTCGGCCAAGTAGAGTTTAAAGAAAAGGGATTTCGGCACTTTGATAGGGATTTAAATTCGACTATGATTGGCTTATACAAGGCTGGACTTTTAGTGAGAAAAAGGAAGAAGAAAAGTAAAAGGGAGATTCGGCTAATGTAAGTAAAAGTAGAGAAGGGAGACTTTTGGAGAAAGGAGAAGTGGGGAGTTTCAGCCAAAGGACTTTTATGAAGAAAGAAATTAAAGGAAGAATGAGAGGAGGGTAATCGGTTTTGGAAAAAGGAAAGAAAAGAGGTGCTAAAAGGAAAAGGATAGTTAAATTGCCAAGTAAAATGGCAAGAAGAATTCGCCTATTCCCTTTACCAAGACTCCATGTCGCCCACTCCACTTCAACAAGGAGTTCAATCTTTGATCAACTTCCTTGAATCACTCCAAAGCCACTCATTCAAATTAATTCCAACTAATTTGAATTTAATTCCTAATAATCTTTATTAATCCATACAATATTCATCTATTATCCTTAGAATAAATAAAATCCCTTTTAAAAGCTCATATTATCTTTTATAAAAAAAATAAGAGTTTAAATGGAGGAAGACTCTCCTATATGTGCCGTCCAACATAATGCCAAAAAGAGGGATTTTTGTGACTCGAACCAAGGCTCTCCTTGCTTCCTTGGTGGCGCCACATGTAGCTCCTGTGTGGCCTTCCTTTGCCACTTATTCTAGGCTTATTTTATGTCAAATGTTTCCTTATTTATTCTTATAACACCCTCCCCGCTAAGGCTCCCTTCCTTTAAAGTTACAAACTGAGATTTTCTACCAAACCGTGCACACTCAAATCCTTAAATTAAGCTCTAATATTCCATAAATAGTATCTCAGCAGTTCATACATAAGAAAAATGATTAAATTCCAAATAACCCCATTTTTGGGATGTTACAGGTACACACCTGATTAACTTAGCAAATTCACTAAAATCCTCAAGAATCGATCTATCTACTCTAGATCTTGCTTCCTATATTCAGCCAACATTAAAGGTTTAATGAGAAACTCATTCACCACAAAACCAAATCTTAGTAGGATTTGTGCACTAAAACTCACCTTAATGCCGATTTGCTTATCACTCAAATCCAAAACTTTGTTTTTCTTCACCTTATATTCGCCAAATCCTAAATCTCTACATAGGTTAGTTTTCGGCTTTTAAGGTAATAAGGGAATAGATCTATGTACTAAAATAAGGCCTTGGCCGAATATACCTATGTGCTTACCTTCAAAATTTTAAATCCCGAATTGGATCCTTGCTTCTTTAATGCTGTCGAAATTCCTATAACCATATGTTAGATCTAATCTAACATTAAATCATAATAATATAGCTTATGACCGAATGGTATTCATAGCTTACCTTAGATCTTAGAAGTCCCGAAAGTTCCTTCTTTGTAGTCGACAGCACCTAATTCCTGAAACTTCCTTCAAGTAGTCGCCCATAGACATTAATAGAGTTAGAGTTATAATTTTCGGCATAAGAAAAGAAATAAGATGATAATCTTTAGATCCTTACCCCTTAATACACAAATCGACAACCTTATGCTTTAAGTCCTTCAAAGATTCGGCTAGGGCTAGAGGGGATTTATTTTTGGCTTTTGGAACTTAACAAGGAATCGCTTATGAAGATGTTTATATTGTCGGTTTAGCAAAAGAAAGAGAGAGAGAGAGTCCTTGAGAAATCGGAAAAGTGAACTAAGAAGAGGGGAAAATTTCGCTAGAACAATTGAAAAGAAAGAAAAGATGATAGCTTAGAGAGAAAAGAGTTGGCAAAAGAGAGGCAAGTTGGCTCAATAGAATTGGCTATAGCCTCCCCTTTACAACCTTGGCCGAAAATACCATCCAAGGAGTCCCTTAATCTACCAACTCTCCACAACTTGATAAATTTTATCTTTTATTTATCACTTTATTTAATCTCATCAATTATCCACTTAAAGTAATCTAATATTAAATCTATCATTTATCCCTATTTAGCCGAAATTTTAAAGGAATAAAACTCCTCTTTGCAAGCCTTGTGCCGTCCATTTCTGCTTCTAGAAGCAAAAATAAAACTTCTTTTATTTTCTTCCCATGTGACTCGAACTCGTGCCCAACACCCTTACATGTGGCGCCATTTTCAGAGGCCCTAAGTGGCATCTTGAGCCACTTTTCCAAGCCAATTTGTGTGTCAAATTTCACATACTTTTCTCTTGAGGCCACCTTGCCTTAATTTCCTCTTTAAACTTTAAAACTCGACATTTCTAAGTCATTTCTAAGTTTCCAAAATTTTCGTTTGGCTCTTTAAACTTGACATTTCCTTACATTTCCAAGTTTTAAATGTTCACTTTCCTATTTTAGTTAGGTTTCCAAAATGTTCACTTTCCTATTTTACTTTGGTTTCCAAAATTTTAACTTTCCTCTTTTGACGTAACATTTCTATACATTCCTGTGTTTCAAAAATATTCAAAATTTATTCATAACACATAAGACATGTCATTTCGCATAATTAAACCGTAAATGCATAGGCCCTTTTAGGATGTTACAATTCTACCCCCTTAAAATAATTTCGTCCTCAAAATTTCCTAGCTAAAATAATTGAGGGTGTTGCTGTCGCATTGCCTCCTCTGGTTCCCACGAAGCTTCCTCCGATCCATGATTGAGCCATAACACTTTGACTAGAGGAATCGACTTCCTCCGTAACACTTTCACATCACGTTCCAAAATCTGAATCGGCTCTTCCTCGTAGGTTAAGTCTGGCCTTAGCTCCACTTCTTCAACTGGTACCACGTGAGATGGATCCGATCGATAGCGACGTAGCATGGACACATGGAATACGCCGTGCATCCGCCGCAACTCGGTGGTAACTCTAGCTGGTATGCCACCGCCCAACTCGCTTTAGTACTCGACAGGGCCCTATAAACCTTGGGCTTAACTTCCTTTCTCGACCAAACCTCATCACCTTCTTCCAAGGCGAGACTTTCGAAACACTTGGTCTCCCACTTCAAACTCTATTTCCTTCCGCTTGAGGCTCAGATAAGACTTCTACCTATCGAGGCTTCCTTTAACCGTGCTCGGATTATCTCAACCTTCTCTTTTTACGCCACCAACTATGGTCCCAAAACTCGACGTTCTCCTAACTCGTCCAACAAGTAGGAGTTTGACACTTCCGATCGTACAATTCTTCATACGGTGCCATCCGAATGCTAGCTCGATAACTATTGTTGTAGGCGAACTCTGCTAAAGGCAAGTAATCCTCCCAACTTCCTCGAAAATCCATCACATAGCCTCTCAACATATCCTCCAACACCAGATTACTGCTCAGATCGCCTGTCGATTGTGGATGAAAAGCCGTAGTGAAGTCCAACTTAGTGCCTAAAGCTTGATGAAGTGCCCTCCAAAACTGAGACGTGAACCTTGGGTCTCTATCTGAAATAATTGACACCGGCACTCCGTGTAGTCTTACGATTTCCGCCACATATAACTTGGCTAACTTATGAAAGGAATAATCCACTCTTACCGGGATGAAATGTGTGGACTTAGTCAAACGATCCACTATTACCCATACCGAGTCCTTCTTAGTAGGCGTAAGGGGAAGCCCACTAATGATGTCCATGGTAATTCTTTCCCACTTCCACTGCAGAATCTCGATTGGTCAAGCAATCTCGATGGAACTTGGTGTTCACCTTAACTTGTCGACACGCCGACATTTTCCCACTAATTCAGTAACTTCCGCTTAAGATCGGGCCACCAAAATTGTTCTCTTAGATCTCAGACAACTTAGTGCCTCCGGGATGCATAGCATAAGGGCTACTATGCGCTTCCCGAAGAATCCTCTGTCTTAACTCCTCATCCTTTGGCATATAGACTTTTCCTTTGTAGCACAATACTCCTTCATCATTAACGCCATAATCCTCTAACTCTCCGCTCAGACTTCTGTCAGAACTTAGCACTTAGGTCCTTATCACCAATTGTCCCTTTTTACATCATTCACCATGTGGGTTTGACTTGCAACTCTGCCAATAGGCTTCCATCATCATACAAACTTAAGTGAGCGAACATAGCCCTTAGATCTGACACAACCTTCCGACTTAGGGCATCAGCTACCATATTCACCTTGCCCGGGTGGTACTCTATCGAACAGTCAAAGTCCTTCAGCAATTCAACCCACCTTCGCTGCCTCAAGTTTAACTCCTTCGATTCAAAGAAATACTTGAGACTCTTATGGTGCAGACAGACATCGACCTTTCTCCATAGAGATAGTGCCTCCACACCTTAAGGGCGAAAACCACTACTGCCAATTCCAAGTCATGGGTTGGGTAGTAAACCTCATGTGGCCTTAACTGCCGAGATGCATATGCGAGTACCTTTCCATCTTGCATCAATACGCAACCCAAACCTGTAAGGGAAGCGTCACAATACACCGTGAATTCCTTTCTTGCCTCTGGCTAAATCAAAACTGGAGCTTCCGTTAAAACCTTCTTAAGTTTCTCAAAGCTCTCCTGCTGCTTCTCCGACCAAACAAAGGGTACTTCCTTCCTCAACAACTTTGTTAAAGGCGGCTATAGATGAGAACCCTTCCACAAACCTTCTGTAATAGCCTGCCAAACCTAAGAAACTTCGGATCTCAGCCACGGTCCTAGGTAGTTTCCAATCTAACACCGCTTGATCTTCCTAGGATCCACTCTTATTCCTCTCATGGATACCACATGCCCTAAGAACGCCACCTCTTTGAGCCAAAATTCACACTTGTTGAATTTGGCATAGAGCTTCTTCTCCTTAACACTTGCAAAGACAACTCTGAGATGCTCATCATGCTCCTCTTCGCACTTAGAGTACACCAAAATATCGTCGATGAACACGACGACAAACCTATCCAAGTAAGGTTGGAAAACTCGGTTCATCATGTCCATGAACGCGGCTGGGGCATTCATCAACTCGAATGGCATTACCACAAACTCATAGTGGCCGTATCTTGTCCTAAAGGTTGTCTTATGGATATCCACCTCCTTCACCTTCAGCTGATGATATCCTGACCTTAAGTCGATCTTTGAAAACACTATCGCCTCCTTAAGCTGATCGAACAATTCATCAATCCTAGGCAAAGGATACTTGTTCTTGATGGTCAGCTTATTCAATTGACGGTAGTCTATGCACATACGCATAGTTTCGTCCTTCTTCTTCACAAAAAGGACCGGTGCTCCCCACGGAGACACACTGGGCCGGATAAACCCACGGTCAAGTAATTCCTAGATTTGAGCCTTGAGCTCAACCAACTCTTTTGGTACCATTCGGTATGGAGCAATTGACACAGGAGCTATTCCCGGTAGCAAATCTATTCCAAATTCCACCTCCCTATCTGGGGGTATTCTTGGTAATTCCTTCGAAAATATGTCCTCAAAGTCCTTTACTGTTCTAACTCCACTAACTCCCCTTCTTTGCGCTCACAAAGACCGACAAAAGCGAAATGCCTTGTACCCTTTCCTAACCATTTTCCCAGCCTTCAACGCCGAAACTAAGTTAGACAGGTAGTTTCTTCTTTCTCCTATCATAATGTCCACCTCATCCTCAGGGGTCCTTAGTTCCATTCGTTTAGCTGCACAATCCAACACGGCTCGGTGTTCTACTAACCAATCCATACCAAGTATGAGGTCAAATTCTCCGAAGGGTAACTCCATTAAGTCAGTCCGAAAGCTCACTCCCTAAATTTCTAGGGGTACACTCCGAAAGATCTTATCCACCACTACAGTTTGGCCTAATGGGCTTACTACAGTCATCTGCCTATCAGAAAGTTCAGAGTCTAGGCCTAGTGTTTCAACTATACTATAGGCAAAATAAGAATGGGTCGAGCCCACATCAATTAAGGCATAATAAGGCTTGCCATAAATAAAAAACGTACCAGTTATGACGTCTGGTGCGTCTCTATCCTCCCTTCGGCGAACTGCATAAACCAAACCCGGCTGCCTTGCCTCAGTATTAGTAGCACCTTTGCCTTGTGTTCCACATCCTCTGCCAGTACTATTACCTCTGTTATTTGAACCACGACCTCGTTGAGGTCATTGTCCTCCTCTACCACTGATTAACATTCTCGAGTTGTTGATCGACTTTCATCCGGTTTCTTAGGACAATCCTTGAGCATATGGTCCTTGGACCCACACCTAAAGCATCCTCCGTCTTTTTTCCAAAGACTCTTAAATGCTTCTTTCCACAATGCTCACAAGGACGACATCGCCTGGTACCAACTTGTCGACCCTCGGCCTATCGTGTCCGGGCCTTTTTCGACATTTCCGATGATCCCGACGACCCATAACCCTCTTGGGTCTATTCCTATCGAGCTCTACTTAACCGAGTCATTGATTCCTCACTACCTTAGCCTTTTCAACCAACTCAGAAAACTCCGCGCCCTAATGTGGAGCTATCAATAACCGAGATCATCCCTTAGACCATCTTCAAATCAAGACACAGCTTCATGCTCCGTAGCCACTACTCCTAGAGCATATCGACTTAACCTCGTAAATTCACTTCATACGCTGCCATCGACTTGTTCCTTGAACTAGCCCTTAAAAGCTTATCTCGCTCATCAATATATCGTGCCAACATACTTTTTCTGATATACCTCCTTAGCATACTCCCAGGTCAGATCCTCAGCAGTGGCACCATCCCTCACTGTTAACCACCATTGATACACTTCATCGCGTAGTAGTGCCACTATTCCTTTCAACTTCTCCTCCGGGGTCGATCGAGCTCATCCATAATACGCCGATTGCTTCCAACCAAGATTCAACAGTCTTGGGTGCTACACCGATACTCCACGGAACACCTCACTCCGTTGGCTCGAGTCGCTTGGGTATAGATTTTGAGCTCCCGATTTTCACCAAGATCACCACCATTTCAAGAACTCGCAGATAGCTCGCGATACAACATCATCCCCGTCGAGCTTCTTCGCTCGACAACCGACAAATTGGAGGTGGTGGTATCGTGGTAACTCATTGTCAGACCCTTGACCCGATCTAACGGGTTCAAACACGGTCATTCGACCTCTTCCACGGCCACGTACGTTACGACCACGTCCCCTTGAATTCATACTTTCGCTTGCGTTTATCTGATTAAAGAATTTTATACATTAGTTTGGTTCCACTTGATTAACCACGAAGAAGTTTTATGAAAAGAATTTTAAGAGTGGTTCTTTCGTATTCATACATGCACACAGTCTTCACATTCATACATCCATCAATCAATTATGAACTTCCGTTCATTCAGAGAAATGTTGTAGTTTTCATTGTTGTTGTTTTTTTCCACTACCTAGGGGGATTTGCATAATTTGTCCTACAGGGGTATTTTTCGTAATTTGTCAAATAGGGTTCCCTGGTAATTTTGTCAAAAAGTATTTCGAAAATTTTAAAATCCCAAGACTTTTCGGTAAATTTGGAAATTCCATGGGCATTTTAGAAATTTTGAATTTCGGGGGTATTTTGGTAATAAACCAGGGTAAATTTGTAAAGTTTAATAGTTCAGGGATATTTCAAAATTTGTGAAACTTTGAGGGTTCTTTTTGAGAAATTTATTTTCCAATATGATGAAGGTGCAAAAATTTTGGAAATCAGGGTCATTTTGGGAAATTTTGGTAAGTTAGGGGCAATTTAGTAATTTTCCAAAAATCAAGGTATTTTTGATAATTTGCAAATAAGGGTTTTTGGACTTGTTAGGAAATAATGAAAATGTTGATTAGAACTGTGGGTATTTTAGACATTTTTATAAACCAAAGGCATTTTCGTAATTTTACCACTAGGGGTATTTTTGTAATTTTATAAATCAAAATTTTTCGGAACATTGTGTAGAAAAAAAATAATTTTCACAAATTAAAGAAAAATGATTTTAAGAGTTTTAAAATTAGGGTTCTAAAAAAACATGGCTAGTTCCCTTTCGGGTTTTAGTTATTGGGTTTAGCCTATGACCGAGTCTTCTTGGTCAGGGTGAACCAAAGCTACGCACCAGGCAGGATTCGAGTGGAGAGGAGGTGAGTCACATGATCGCTTAAGTACCAAGCTCCCACCGAAACCATTCCTAGGCATGCGACTGGGTTGCCACACCCACTAAGTCCTCTCGGGTTAGGGTGAACCGAAGCTACGCACTGTAGGATTCCCGAAGAGGAGGTGAGTCACTAGGACGCTAAATACTGTGCTCTTCCGAATCCAATCCTAGACATGCATACCATGGTTGCCACACCCTAACTCGATTAACTTAGCCATAGGTTTGTTTAGTGCATTAAGTCTTATGTAGTAGTTGGGGTAGACTAGTCCTAGGGTTCAAGTTCCTATCATGCTATTCTACGCTCCATTCATTTTCTACCTTTCTATAATTCACATAATCACGAGATAGTTAGGGTACTTACGGTGGATCATGAATTGAGACTTAGGTGCCATGCCGGAAAAACCTCGCTTATTTCGTAAATACTTCCATAAAACTCATTTGGGCTCGATTTGAAAACGTTTTGGGCCTTAGACCACAGTGAGAGTTTAAAGCTGGCTCGATACCAAACCGAAATACCCGACTCGCCCACGAGCCTGGATCAGATCTGGTATGTTCCCCAGTGAAAACCATTTCAAATTCTTTTCTATTTAGGAAAAACTTGAGCGTTTTGAAGGAAAGTTTGTTTTGGGTTGGGCTTGAGTTGAAAAGTGTTTATTTCGTTATTAAAAATCCTTTTGATTTAGGTGAGGTGACAAAACGTTTGGGCTTTGAATTAAATTAATTTTACTTAATCTTTTAATAAATATAAAGATTGTATGCTCAATAAATAAAAGTAAAGTAAACGCTACTACGGCCTTATTACATCAAATAATTTCCCAAAATTAAAACCAAAATAAACTTTAAATTACTTAAAATAAAATAAAAGTCCAAGTCAGAATTTCTTCTTGTGCATGGCCATCCCTAAGCTTCTTCGAACCCGATCCATCACCGATCGTCACGAAACATGTTCCCACAACAGGTGAGTCAAGCAGACTCAATGTGTACACAAACACTAAGTCTTAACAAATTCAGCATAACAAATCATATTCATACGTATCATAATTTCACATTTAATGATTCAAGATAATGATGCAACCTAAACCCAAACCTAGATGCCATCCGCAACACATCCTTGTACCAACTCGCACACCGTGGGGACTACTAAGTCAACCTCCATCCGCTACACACCATCAAAGGCGTCATTGCAATGACGTGCTCATCGCCTATATAAAAGTTGTGGCATAGCCACCAGATTAAATAATTGTGTCATGTGACACCACATTGAGATAATGTAACCAAAGTTACCACATTCGGATAATGTGACCAAGTCACCACATTGAGATAGTGGGACCAAGTCACCACATACATTTTCTCTTTCTCATATATCCCGAATGCCCCATATTATTTATATCATGCATATCTTACTTAAATTCACATTCATGTCACTTTTCACATGTTAATATAACATATTTCGTAATCTTAGTAGGAGTAGGAAACATACCTGAGTACTTTGTACCATAACATGGTACTTTAGCCACATTCTTACACTTTCATATTAACAACATATGTCAAGTTAGAGCCATAAATCTATTAAGATTTGTGTGGGGTACACACCTGATTAACTTAGCAAATTCACTAAAATCCCGAAGAATCCCAATCTACTGCTCTAGATCTTGCTTCCTATATTCGGCCAACATTAAAGGTTTAATGAGAAACTCATTCAGCCACAAAACCAAATCTTAGTAGGATTTGTGCACTAAAACTCACCTTAATGCCGATTTGCTTATCACTCAAATCCTAAAAACTTTGTTTTTCTTCACCTTGTATTCGGCCAAATCCTAAATCTCTACATAGGTTAGTTTTCGGCTTTTAAGGTAATAAGGGAATAGATCTATGTACTAAAATAAGGTCTTGGCCTAATATACCTATGTGCTTACCTTCAAAATTTTAAATCCCGAATTGGATCCTTGCTTCTTTAATGCTGTCGAAATTCCTATAACCATATGTTAGATCTAATCTAACATTAAATCATAATAATATAGCTTATGACTGAATGGTATTCATAGCTTACCTTAGATCTTAGAAGTCCCGAAAGTTCCTTCTTTGTCGTCGACAGCACCTAATTCCCAAAACTTCCTTCAAGTAGTCGGCCATAGACATTAATAGTGTTAGAGTTCTAATTTTTGGCCTAAGAAAAGAAATAAGATGATAATCTTTAGATCCTTACCCCTTAATACACAAATCGACAACCTTATGCTTTAAGTCCTTCAAAGATTCGGCTAGGGCTAGAGGGGATTTATTTTTGGCTTTTGGAACTTAACAAGGAATAGACTCATGAAGATGTTTGTATTGTCAGTTTAGCAAAAGAAAAGAGAGGAGAGAGAGTCCCTTGAGAAATCGACAAAAGTGAACTAAGAAGAGGGGGAAAAATTTGGCTAGAACAATTGGAAAAGAAAGAAAAAGATGATAGCTTGGAGAGAAAAGAGTTGGCAAAGAGAGGCAAGTTAGCTCAATAGAATTCTGGCTATAGCCTCCCCTTTACAACCTTGGCGAAAATACCATCCAAGGAGTCCCTTAATCGGCCAACTCTCCACAACTTGATAAATTTTATATCACTTTATTTAATCTCATCAATTATCTACTTAAAGTAATCTAATATTATATCTATCATTTATCCCTATTTAGCCGAAATTTTAAAGGAATAAAACTCCTCTTTTGCAAGCCTTGTGTCGTCCACCTCGTGCTTCTAGAAGCAAAAAAAAACTTCTTTATTTGCTTCCCATGTGACTCGAACTCAGGCCCAACACCCTTGCATGTGGCGCCATTTTCAGAGGCCCTAAGTGGCATCTTCAGGCCACTTTTCCAAGCCACTTGTGTGTCAAATTTCACATACTTTTTCTCTTAAGGCCACCTTGCCTTAATTTCCTCTTTTAAACTTTAAAACTCGAAATTTCTAAGTCATTTCTAAGTTTCCAAAAATTTTCGTTTGGCTCTTTAAACTTGACATTTCCTTACATTTCCAAGTTTCCAGAAATGTTCACTTTCCTATTTTACTCAGGTTTCCAAAATGTTCACTTTCCTATTTTACTTTGGTTTCCAAAATGTTAACTTTCCTCTTTTTAACGTAACATTTCTATACATTCCCAAGTTTCCAAAAATATTCAAAATTTATTCATAACACATAAGACATGTCATTTCGTACAATTAAACCAGAAATGCATAGGCCCTTTTTAGGATGTTACACAAAAATAAGCCAAGCATGGGGTTAAAATATGTATAAATTATGGTTTATCAAATATCCCCACACTTAAGCATTTGCTTGTCTTCAAGCAAAATCCTCAACTCATAATTAAAATTAACTTCCTTAATTCATAATTCTCATCAATAATGTCTCATCATAATTCATGGATAATTCATACATGGCTAATTTAACTTAAAGCGTCCTAAAGATTCAAACAATCTAAGTCACAAATTTTTGTAGCACGAAAACATAGGTGTTTCCCCTTATCGAAATAATTACCTTTGATCCAAAATCGACAAAAAACTAACATCCTTACTAAATATTCACTCAAATCACTCAAAGTGTTTAAGGTTCAAGATAAAGTACTCCAAAGTCAAACATGAAAAGTTATTGCCATTGGCTTGCATGAAAATCAAATCTCTACCACTATAAAATAAGATGATACACAAATTAAAAGGTCTTTAAAAAAGGGTTGTAATAGGGATTGGGTTAAAGGTGTGGATAAAGGCTGAAAAAGAGGGTTAAAAATTGAGATTGATTTGACAATTTACCAAACTAGAAAATTAAACTAATACTAAATAATTACAATAATTGAAAACTTATCAATAATAACATGAGCTTCTTCTCAAAATGTGAAATTTCCTATTTTAATGCTCATAGAAGTAATAATGAATAAATTCCTAATATTTTTTAGAAGAAGAACATACAATAATAAGAAAGAGTTTAACAATTGAAATAAAGAACATAGTTAGGCAACTGATCAAATCAAATCTCGATAAAAAAGGGTTAATTTAATAGGAAAATTCTTAATGAATAAAAAAGAGTGAGTTTTGGGTTAATATTAAGGGTATATCAAAGAACGATTTATTAGGATTCAAAGGGTTTCACTAGGGGTTAATTATGAAGGTAAGCTTTTTATGGAGTGAGTGGGTTAAATTCTAAGTGCCTTTATCATCTCAATATATCAAATCAAAGGTGTGGTCTCGACATGCATAATCGACGCAAGTTCTAGAATAACAAATCGATATTGACACACTCATAACCAATAAAGTGAGCAAGAAAAGTATATGCTCTAAAAGGCTCAAAATCTCACAAAATTATGGTATTTGATGTCAACCTTGCAAATTTCAAACTTCAAAGTAATATTTAAATTTAGGGAAACAACCTAACAATATTTTTAATTCTGAAAATAGACTTATCACGCTTGATTCTCTAATGTCTTAAAGTTTAAATCATCAATGCACAATTACCTATGACTTAATCCAAAACATATCAATAAAAATCATAAGTCAATAGAAGTTTCATTTTAATAGTAATATGAGAAAATTACTTAAGAACAGGACATAATTCAGGGATTAACCTCCCCACACTTAAGATGTACATTGTCCTCAATGTACAAAGATAAATAATGACAATATTGTAACAAAATCATAAGATAGGGAGAGAAGTAAAACTTCCTGAATTTTGGATAGAGTCAATGAAAAGAAATTGATACATTTGGGTAGAGGTGAACGTGGGGGAGGATACTCCGGTAGCACTTTGAACCATATGGAATTGAGTTAATGAAGCAGCCGGCATGAACTTATTAGGAAGTTGTGGTATATCTGCTGTAAAGTGGTCACACATGGGGAGACTGCACGAGATCCCTTCATTTTTTTCAAGCGGGGATAGTGGCATTGGCCTTGCTTCAAGTGTCCATCATTGTGTGCCTAGTAGCACCACAAGTAAAATAAAATAATACAGAAAAGAAAATAAAATAATGCAAAATAACTAGGAATTCAAAATAAAGGAGGAAAAGGGTAAGCAACAGTGGCAAGGCTGGTGGTTGGTGTGGTGGTGGTGTAGAGAAGGAATAGGGGAAAGGGGGAAAGGGAAAAAGACAACGAGAAAAGAAAAAGGTGAAAAAAAGAAAGGGTTTCAGGCTGGGGAAGAAAATAGAGGGGGATGGCAGTGGTCGGAAAGGGATGCGGTGGCTAGGGTTTTGGGGAAGAAGACTTGGAGAAGAAAGTGAACAGAAGAAGTGGGTTTAAATAGAGATTGGGACACCTGGTCAATGCTCACACCCGTGTTCCTTGGGCGTGTTAGGTCACACAGCTGAATCGCACGGCCATGTGATGCTGCATTCGTTTCTTCCATGCCTGTGTAGAGGTTCCCATGCCCATGTTAATTAATCAATTTCGCCCACGGCTTAGTGGCACGGGCGTGTCGCACGTCCGTATGATTTCCTTAGCTTCGACCACGATTGTATCACACGGCCGTGGCATTTTATCGCAGCCCGTGTTCTTGGGGAAATTTTTGTCTTGTTCCGCACGGTCTTCGCCACGCCAATGTACCTATTCGTGGTGTCCACACGGCCACGGCCACGCCCGTGTGCAAGGTCGTGTGGATAGAGAAACCTGTGCTTTATTAATTTGGTTAGTTTAGTCAGGTGTTAAAATTGAAAATAATGACATTAGTGAGGTTAGTGCTCGGGTTGCCTCCCGAGAAGCACTTGTTTAAAGTCTTAAGCTGGACTTACCTCTCATTCGCATAATCATGGTGGCTGGAGGAGTTGGAACTCCTCTCTTTTGCTATCAATTCTATTATTGATATATAATTTTAGTTCAGTGGTGTTTACCTTAAAAGTGCCGACATTAGGATTAGTTACCTCGATTGTACCGTATGGGAAGACATTGAGTACCATAAAAGGGACTGCTCCATTTGTATTAAGGTCTAAAGTGCCGATTTGAGGGTCTTGATCGTCTAGAATTGTCGAGTATTAAAATTTATAAAGAGAATGATCGAACCTGGAAACTAACTCTGACAACGACTTAAGGCAAGTGCACCTATCGAACAGTAGTATTGTAGAGACTCCATAGTTGAGTAACCGAAAAATATATTTTCGATCCTCATTTTCATAAAATTGAATCGTAAATATTTATTAAAAATTTTTGCGAAGCTAGTTGTGTGCCTAATTGGGTTTTATTTAGGTGAATTTGACTTAATTAGAAGTATTTGGAAAAAGGGATTAGATTGCAATAGGTGTGAAAGTTTAATTAAAGATTAAAGAAAATAAAAAGGACTAAAAAGGCAATTATGCCATTTTAAATGTTAGTGACATAAGCATAAAAATCTTAAGATTTTATGTGATAAAATATATTATTATTAGATAATTATGTTAATATAATATAATATTATATAATAAGGTAAAGAATAAAAGAGAAGAAACAGAAAAGAAAATGAAAAGCAGAGCAAGGGAAAGAAAGAAAAGAGAGAAAAGAAAGAAGAAAAGGAAAATTAAAAGTTTGAAGCTTGGAATTTTAATAGGTAAGTTAATTTAGCCCTTTTCTTTTAATTTTGATGTTTTATAAGTCTTAGGACAAAGTTTTGATGAATTTAAGTTGAGGTTTTTGGAGTTTTAAAGTTTTTAAACATAGCATATGAGAACAAAAAGATGAATTAGTGGTTTAATTGAAAGAATTTGAAGTTAGAATTGGGTAAAGGATTTAATTGTAAAATAAGCTATAAGAAAACTGTTTTGGGACAGCAGCAGTAGGGTAACTTTGAAAAATCACTAAAAATCGTAGAAGTGGAATTAAAATCTGAGTGAGATATTAAATTAAAGATTATTGAGTCTAGTTTCATATGAAAGAAATATAAAAAGCAAAGGAATTCTTTATTTTAGATATTTAGATTTTTATAAGACTAGCTCAAAGTGATTTCGAGATCCCCTGTTCTGAATTTGGAAAATCATAAAAATTGGAGAAAAATAATTAGGGCTTAAATTTATATGTTTAGAATTCTGAATGAGTTTATTTTCAATATAAATAAACAATAACATCATCTTGATCTTGTATAAAGATATAATTAATTTTTAGTGAAGAAGGGTCAGAACTGCCAGACAGCAGAACAGGGGTGAATTTGATGAATAAATTGTACTAATTGGCTAGGCTAAAAATTCTGGAAATTTTATGGTATGAATATATGTGAGTCTAGTTTCAGGAAAAATTAATGGTTCTTCATTTGAAGTTCTTTAGCTTTGTAAATAAATAATTTTGTGACTATGACACAAAAGGTCAGCTTTGAATAAGTTTATGAGTAAAGGATTAAATTGAAATGTGAGCAAAAGTAAGAAAGCATGAATTTATCATAAAGTACATGTTTATTTTATTAAATAGCACAGGAGATTATTTGATTATTTTTAACATATAAATGTTATATGTTTACATGAAATTGAAGGAAAAGAAAAGGAAGAAGAGGACCGAATTGAAGGAAAAGGAAAAGAGAAGGTTAAGGAGTGAAAGAAGAAGAATTTATGTAACACCCCAAACCCGGCTCAAACGTTATGACCGAATTTGGTACGCTACAGAGAAAACATTTTTGAAAAAAAATCCCTTTAAGCCGTTTTAAATTTTTGATAAAAGATATTGTTTTGGTTTAATAATTTATTAGGTCAGGTTGTTACAGATTCAAGTGTACCCGATGGCACAATAAAACATTTTTTTTTTGCGTTTTAATTTGAGAAAACATGTGTATCCATTTTCAAGTCATTAAGTTATTAAACAAATTATCCAAAACAGATAAAATAACCAAAATATAATCCTAGTAGGCCTTATTACAATTTAAGCAAAATAACCAACAATAAAATAAAAGTAGTTCATAAATCATTTAATCCAAAGGTTCACTGCATGGCCACCTCGAGTTCTTCCGGCTCCTTATCCGCGATCTACGAGTCACCTGAAAATTTAAAGGAGAAGGTGAGTCACCAAGACTCAGTGCATAATCCCTCTCCCGAGTAAATGCCACATTCTTACACAAATTATAACAAGCAACATATATGTATTATGCACCCAACCTAGCCACCCATAACTCCTTTTCTACCCGTGTGGTACCAAACCACGGTGGTGCCAAACCACCGGTGACTTAAAGTCACATATGTGATACCAAATCACCGGACGAAGACACAAATCGAATGATGGGGCCAACCCATCGTGATACCAAATCACTTGGCGCCAATCCCATATCTCAAAGTGGGGCCAACCCACGGTGGAATTAATCCACGTGGACGAGACGCTATGAGGTGCCAAACCTCCGTGTCCGAAGACACGAATGTGATACCAAATCACCGGAGATACTAAATCGTGTCCGAAGACACAATCTTCCCTCCTCTCATGTTGCCCATACCAATGCAATATATATAAACAAATCATGTCAATATACCTTGATATGAATCATATAACAAAATCTCATAAATCGTAGATCATGATTTCAATCCTCATGTATTAACAATATATCAAACGGACTTACCCGAATCCTCATTCATACCATCATGGTATCATCTCAAAACTCATCATTTCGGCTTTAACAACATGAATAGTTATTTAACATACATATATACAAATATGAATCAAGTTATAAGTGTGTAAGATAGACACCTTTTACCAACGCAAGAGCTATCTTCCAAAAATCCGATCTATTGCACTAGATCATTTTGTCCCTATAATCGGCCAATACTAAAAATTATTAACAAAGGCCATTCGGCCAAACCACAATACTTTAATTCCAAAAACTTTAGTCTTTTCAAAAGAATGATGAATCAACTAAAGTCCTTACCCTTTGACTTACCAACCTTTGATTGCTAGAGAGAAAGGCCTTAAATCAATTGCTTCCAAAGCCCCAAAGAGCCTATCTTTCAAAATCGATTGAATAGAAATCAAAGAAAATCTACCTTGAATATTCGGCCAAAACAAGGACTAAAAGAGAGGAAGAAGGTTAGGTTATGGTTGATTTGAAAAGAAAAGAAGAAATAAGAATGGAAGTAGATGTTTTATCTTTGAACAAATGAAAAGAAAATGGTATTTGAGATGGAGAAATATTCGCCAAGAGAGTGAAAAGAAAATGTTTATGAACCAATGCCAAAAAGAAAAGAAAAGAGAGATGAGGAGAGATGAGATTCGCCAACACCTTTTGCCTAAAAGAAAAGTTCACAAAATCCAATGTTGTTACAATTTCAAGAGAAAAATGAAAGGAAGAGAATAGCACTTTTGGTTCAACAAAATGAAGGCTAAAACACGAACATATTTTGTACAAAAGTGCACAATAACAATCGGCCAAAAGAAAGAGTTTTTGGAGAGGAAAAGCAAAATGCAAAAAGATGCACAAAAGAGGAATTGGCCAAATGTTCCCCCCCTAAACCACCTAACAAAAATTTGGCCACCCACCTAGACACCCATGTCGTCCACATACATGCACTAAAGCCTAGGATTACTTTCCAAAACATCCTCCCTATTCCATGCCTTTGTCCCCTCATCATACCATAACCTTAAGAATCTTATCCCCAATATCAAGCTATCCATAAACATATATTCAACTTACCAAAATAAATAGTCCAACCTATCATAAATAAGGTTTGACCGTCCATCAATGCAAGGATTCAAAAATAAACCTTTAAAATGCTAAACATGCTACTCAAACCTCTAACCTCAAGCCACCTTTCAAGCTCCTTAACCAACTTGCCACTTACTCCTCTTATGCTTTAAATGAACACTTAATTTAACTTAAGTGTCAAGCTCACTTAATCCTACTTCATTAAATAAGCCATACTAAAATTTATTCTAGCTTCCTAAATAAAAACAAGCCTTCACAAGACTATGCTATCACACAAAATTCCTACCCAAGCCAACACAAAATAATACTCAAATTTCCTAAGGCTCAAGGCCCAAACCTACTAGGCCCAATTTCAGGATGTTACAAATCTACCTCCTTAAAGAAATTTCGTCCTCGAAATTACTTACTATCGCCCAATCAGATATCCTTAACTCATCACCCCACGCCATCGCTATGCACTCGATCTTAAATATCTATCATACTTTCTAGAAACATTCCCTACGTCCATAATCCAAGTCCCATACACTTTACTAGCTACATAAGAGCGAACTAACGTAACCATAAACAAGACAATTAAGGGTATGTCAGAAATAAGAAACTTACCCGTTGTCATATCTCGCATATCTTCCTCCTCTCGACTACCAATGCATAAACCAACCTTGGTTGCCTCGCCTCTGATCTTCGATACCTCACCACGCCTGCTACCATTACCTCTAGCCGCACGTCGACCCTCCGTGGTGGTCCTTCATTTCTAATCTGAGCACGGTTCTGACCCTCTGGGTGATTCTTAGCTAACTTCTGAGGACAATCCCTTACACGATGATCCAACGATCCACATTCAAAGCACCTCTACTTCCAGCCAAACATTCTCCCGAGTGGGATTTCCCGCATCTAGCACACTGAGGTGGCCACTGAGTAGGCTTTGTGGCTCTTTTTGATTCCCCAAATCTAGCCCTCTTCTCCACTTTACTGCCCAATCCAGGAGATCCAAAGCTTCTCTTCTGTTTATTCTTTTCGTGATTCTGTCTTACGGACTCCTTGATCCCTTCGGCTACCTTAGCCTTTTCCACTAGGACTGAAAACTCACGCTCTTGTTGTGGAGCAATCAGTAACCTTAGATCATCCCTAAGTCCATCCTCAAAGCGGACACAGCATTTGTGCTCCGTTGACACAATTCCCTGAGCATAGCGGCTCAGTCTCAAGAATTCCGCTTCATATTCTGACACAGACTTATTTCCTTGTACCAACTCCAGAAAAGCTTTCCTCTGAGCATCAGTGTAGCTGGTGCCCACATATTTCTTCTGAAAAGCAGCTTTGAAGTAATCCCATGTAAGATCGTCTGCCGTAGCACTATCTCGAACCGTGAGCCACCATCGATATGACTCATCCTTGAGAAGTGACACCGCCCCTTTCAGTTTCTCCTCATTTGTTAAATCTATCTCATCCATGATTCTTTCGGTCGATTCTAGCCAATACTCACCAGATTGGCGCTACACCGATACACCTCGAAAAATTCAGCTCCGTTAGCTCAAGTCTTTCGTGTACCGATTGAGCTCCTCCACCTCCACCCATTCCATTACCTTTCTGACTTCAAAGATCGCTTGTGACATCGCATCATCACCCGTCTGATCCCGCTTCTTGACTCTAAAAGTTAGAGGTGGTGGTGGTATATCGCTCAGATCCCGACTTGACTCGACAGTTCGATACGGTCATCCTACCCTTCCAAGGCCCACGACGGCCACGCCCTCTAAAGCTCATTCTAACCATCGCGCTTTTAATCGATTAGAAAAATTTTATGGATTAGTAATTTGTTTCACTTGGTTATTCGCGAAGAAGTTTTATGGAAAGCTCAATAGGATTCTTTCGATCAAACAAGGTTTTAAGTTCTCTATCCTAGTTCACAGAGAAGAACATCCATTCCTAATACCTTCTATACTTATTCACTCTTGAACATTTCGCCCTATTTCTATCTCGTGGGTATTTTCGTCATTTTCCTACAAGGGTATTTTCGTAATAAATCGAGAAATTTTAAAACTTTAAGTAATTCAGAACATTTTGAAATTTCCAAAACTAGAGGGTTCTTTTCGTAAATTTCTCAAATTAAAGGTATGGCAAAATTTTGGAAACCGGGGTATTTTGGTAATTTTGTCAATCGGGGTAATTTTGTAAATTCTAAAAGTCGGTGTATATATTTTGAAATACAAGATTTTGGCTACTTTTTGCAAAGTAAGAAGATTTTATTGAAATCGAGGTAAAAAGTGAATTCTAGAACCAAGGGCATTTTCGTAATTTTACCACTAGGGCATTTTGGTAATTTTGGTAAACCGAATATTTTGAAGATTTTTTTCCAAAATAAATTTTTCCTAATATCTAGAGAGTACTTAAACAATTTTAAAACTCGAGTTTTCATGAAAACATGGCTAATCCCTTTCGGTTTTATTTATTGTTTACTTTTGACCGAGTCCTCTTGGTTAGGGTGAACCGAAGCTACGCACTGTAGGATTCTGCAAGAGGAGGTGAGTCATGAGGACTGCTAAATACCAAGCTCTTCCGGATCCAATCCTAGACATGCACCAGGTTACCACGCCCTAACTCATGACTAGGTCGAGGTTTGTTTAATTAGGCTCTTAAAGTCTTATGTCTTTGTTTGGGGTAACTAGTCCTAAAGTTTAAAGTACTTATCACTATCTACGCTCCATGCTTCCTACCCTTCTCTGTAAAATAAATCATATGAAGTTAGGAGTACTTACAGGCGGATTGGTTGGGAGACTCATTGCCATGCTTATTCAAAACCAAAATATTTCAAATAGGCCTACTAAAAACATTTTTGGGCCTTGGGCCCCCACAATGAGCTTTGAACTGGCTCGATACTAATTTGTAACACCCAAACCCGCCCAAACGTTATGACCGAATTTGGTATGCTACTGAGAAAACATTTTGAAAAAAAATCCCTTTAAGCCGTTTTAAATTTTGATAAAAGATATTGTTTTGGTTTAATATTTTATTAGTTCAAAGTTATTACAGATTCAAGTGTAATTGATGGCACAATAAAACTTTTTTTTATGTATTAATTTGAGAAAACATGTGTATCCATTTTCAAGTCATTAAGTTATTAAACAAATTATCCAAAAGATTGATCGGCCAATACTAAAATTATTAACAAAGGCCATTCTGCCAAACCACAATACTTTAATTCACCCAACCTTTGATTGCTAGAGAGAATAAAAAGACTAAAGAGAGGAAGAAGGTTCAACAAATGAAAAAGAAAATGGCGATAATCCGACCAAAAGAAAGAGTTTTGGAGAGGAAAAGTCAAAAAGATGCACAAAAGAGGAATTGGCCAAATATTCCCCTAAACCACCTAACAAAAAAATTTCCACAAAGCACTAAAGAGATTACTTTCCAAAACATCCTCCCTATTCCATGCCTTTGTCCCTCATCATACCATAACCTTAAGAATCTTATCCCCAATATGCTTTCCATAAACATATATTCAACTTACCAAAATAAATAGTCTCCGAATAAATGCCACATACAAAAGATAAGTTAAATTTATTTAAAGTAATGCATAGCTGACATGACTTATATGTGAGAAGATATGCAATAATTGATTGAGTTAAAATATTCATTATAATTGCTTATTTAATTATTCTAGTAGTGCTTACTAAGCCTTCACGCTTAACGTTTATTTTTAAGCGCGAGGTACAAATAGACTAGAAGAGAAGTCCAACTAAAAGATCTCTCGTCTCATCACATCCTCAAGGACTTCAAAAGTAGGTACTATATTTTGTATTAAAATGGCATGTACATATGCAGTTCAAAGGTATTCCCATTTGATAGGGACTAAAATGTAGACTCTTGAAATTCTATCTATTTTGAGTTACTTGAAGTAGTTTTGGTATATATGGAATGAATTAGTAAACAATAAATATGTTTGTAAAAATGATTGGTAAGTTAAAATATTACATACAAATGTTTTTAATTAAATAGTATCCAGCCATAACCGTCTTGGCACCAAATGTAATAGTCTTATACCGAGTCTGAATGATTAAACTGGGTATAGGGGTATTACATTTATTGGTATCAGGGCCTAGGTTTTCTAAATTCTTGGGTCAAGTATGAGTCTATTTGTACATGCCATTTTATAAATTGATGTGATGAGATGAGGTTTAGTTATTTAATTGTGTAATTTATGAATATTGTAGAAATTTAAAGATGTCAAATAGATCTCGTGAAGAGTCAGAAAATGAAGTAGAGACCAGGGCGCCAAACCTTGATAGGGAAATAGATCAACATAGAGCCCAAGTTCGAAGTGAATCAGTAAACTTAGGAGATGATAGAGAGCCTGAATTGGAAGAAAGAACTCAATCTGAAACTGAACCGATACCGGCTAGAGAAGAAATTCCGATTGTAACCTTGTTACAGACAATGAATCAGTTATTGCAGCAAGTTGTGAGAACTAATAATGCTCCATCTGTTCCACCACTATCTTCTCCTCTTACTGTTCCACATCCACAATCATCTATAACCAGTCATCGATCTCCCTTGGAGAAAATCAGAAAATATGGAGCTGAAGAATTTAAAGGAAAGAAAGATGATGACCCAGCTGAGGCTGAGGAATGGTTAGAGAACAGCCAAAGAATATTTGAAGAATTGTAGTGTACAGGGGATGAAAAGTTGAGATGTGCAGTATTTTTATTAAAGGGTGAGGCTTACCAATGGTGGATCACTGTCATGAATACCCATCCTGCAGAGAAAATTAATTGGGATTTCTTTGTATCTGAATTTAGAAAGAAATATGTGAGTCAACTTTATCTTGAGAAGAAGAAACGAGAATTTCTGGATTTGAAGCAGAACAACATCTCTATTGCTGAATATGAATGTGAATTTATCAGATTGAGTAAATATGCCAAGGAATTAATAGCAAATGAAGCAGATGTGTGCAGGAGATTTGAGTGGGGATTGAATGAAGAGATTTATGTTCCTCTTATACCATTACATCTACAAGAATTTCCTATCTTGGTTGATAGAGCACAACGACTAGAAGAAGGGTTAGCTCGTTCTAAAGAGAAGAGTTTTGGGAAGAGACTAGTAACTAGTTTAGCACCACCACCGTTTTCAAAAAGAGTGAGGATTTCGGAGATTCTAGATATACTTCTCCTACTATTGGGCAAAGATCCAAAATTAGACAAGACAAACTCAATGAGGCGACCTCTATGGGTAGTACCGGGTTCTAAAGAAAACCAACACCGTCATCATGTGAGCCTTGTGGAAGATATCATTGGGGAGAATGTCATTTGAATTCTTGAGCTGTTTTGATGTGGATCAAAAATCATTTAATCGTAGATCGTAGAAGATGTCGAAAGTGTTATAGAAACGGTCTGTGAGAGGTAGCTCGGTTCCACAAATAGGTAAACAACCTAGAATTTCTGGTGGCACTGGTATTGGTACGAGATAGTTGAGGGAAACAACTGATAGATCTGAATCCCGAAGGCCTCGAACTTATGCTATCAGAACACGAGAAGAGGGAGACACTCTTGATGTGATTACTGGTACATTCTCTTTATTTAATTCTTCTATAATTGCACTAATTGATCCTGGCTCTACACATTCATATATATGCATTACATTAGTGAAAGAAAGAGAGTTACAAGTAGAACTTACAGAATACGAAGTAGTAGTTACTAATCCTTTCGGGCAAAGTGAGAAAGTTAATAAAGTGTGTAGAAGATATCCCTTAAAAATTTATGATTATGAGTTTCCAGCAGACCTTATAGCACTTACGTTTTATGAGTTTGATGTGATATTGGGTATGGACTGGTTGTCAGAACATGGGGTTATGGTTGATTGCAGAAGAAAAAGAATTTCCTTGAGAACTTCAGATGGAGATGAAGTGATTGTAACCGGTGAAAAATATAGCGCATTGACGAATGTGGTGTCTTTAATAAAGGCTTCTAAGATGATGAGAAGAGGATATCCTACTTTTCTTGCTTACATTTTAGATACTCATATAACGAAACTGAGATTGAAAAGATACCAGTGGTTCAAAATTTTATTGATGTGTTTCTAGAAGAATTACCAGGTTTACGCCCAGAAAGAGAAGTAGAGTTTGGGATTGAGTTAATTCCAGGCACTGCACCGATATCAATAGCACCTTATCGATGGCACCCTTGAGTTGAAAGAATTGAAAATGCGATTACAAGAGTTATTGGACAAGGGATTAAGTGCGTCCTAGTGTATCACCATGGGAGCACCGATATTGTTTGTAAAGAAGAAAGATGGGTTTTGAGGCTTTGTATAGATTATCGTCGGTTGAATAAAGTGACTATAAAGAACAAATATCCGTTACCTAGGATTGATGATTTGTTTGATCAATTAAAAGGAGCTAGTGTATTTTCTAAGATTGATCTCGGATCGGTATTATCGATTCTGGTGAAGGAATCGATGTGTCAAAAACTGCCTTTAGGACTTGGTATGGTCATTATGAGTTCTTGGTGATGCCATTTGGATTGACTAATGCTCCAGCCGCTTTCATGGATCTCATGGATAGAATTTTTCAGCCCTATTTAGATCAGTTTGTGGTTGTATTTATAGATGACATTTTAGTGTATTCAAAAGGAGAAGAAGAGCATGATAAACATCTCCGAATTGGGCTACATATTTTGAGAGAAAAGCAATTGTATGCTAAATTGAGTAAATGTGAATTTTGGTTAAAAGAAGTCACTTTTCTGGGACATATAGTATCGGCAGATGGTATTCGGGTAGATCCCAAGAAGGTAGAAGCTATACTTGAATGGAAACCACCAAAGAATGTGACAGAAGTAAAGAGTTTTCTCGGATTGGCTGGTTACTATAGAAGATTTGTTGAGGATTCTCTATGATTGCATCTCAGATTAACGAAATTGTTGCGAAAAATGTGAAATTTGAATGGACGAAATGTGTCGACAAAGTTTTGAAAAATTAAAAGCGGATTAATGAAGCTCTGTGTTGATTCAACGAGAATCGGTAAGGAGTACGTGATTTTCGATGATGCTTCGTACAATGGTTTGGGTTGTGTGCTAATGCAAGGAGGGAAGGTAGTAGCATATGCTTCTAGGCAGTTGAAACCACGAAAAGAACTACCGACTCATGATCTTGAATTGGGCTGCGATGGTGTTTGCACTAAAAATATGGAGACACTATTTATACGGGGAAAAATGTTATATCTACATGACCATAAGAGTTTGAAGTATTTGTTAACTCGAAGGATTTGAACTTGAGGCAGAGAAGATGGGTTGAATTGATAAAGGATTATGATTTAATTATTGATTACCATCCAGGTAAGGCTAATGTTGTTGCTGATGCTTTAAGCCAAAAATCTCTATTTGCTTTGCGAGATATGAATGCCCGATTGTCCTTAGTTGATAATGGTTCAATCATAGCTAAATTGAGAGCTAAACCGACATTTTTACAGCAAATATGTGAAGCTCAGAAGAATGATGAGAAGTTACAAGTTAAATGGGCACAGTGTGAGTCAGGTACTGATTCTGAATTTCAGGTTGGAATTGATGGTTGTATGTTATTTAGAGGTAGGATATGTGTACCTCAGAATTCAGAACTCATATAGAAGATTTTATACGAGGCTCACAGCGGTACTATGTCTGTACATCCAGGGAGTAACAAAATGTATAATGATCTGAAAAAGATGTATTGGTGGCCAGGAATGAAATGGGATATCTCTGAGTTTGTATCAAGATGTTTAATATGTCAGCAAGTTAAAGCTGAACATCAGGTACCTTGAGGTTACTTGACCAATTACTATATCGGAATGGAAATGGAAAAAAATCACTATGGATTTTGTATCGGGGTTACCGTTGTCTTCGAAGAAAAAGGATGCTATTTGGGTGATTGTTGACCGATTGACAAAATCAGCGCACTTTATCTCGGTACATATGGATTATTTTTAGATAAACCATTTGAATCTGATATATATCGAGATTATCGGGCTACATGGAGTGCTGTCTCCATTATATCGAGATAGAGATCCCGATTTACGTCTCGTTTAAGGATAAATTGCAAGAAGCTTTAGGTACTCGGTTGTATTTGATCGCATTTCATCCTCGACGGATGGCCAATCTGAGCGTGTAATTCAAGTATTGGAAGATATGCTCCGATGTTGTATACTAGAGTTTGAAGGTAATTGGGAGAGGTATCTACCTTTGATTGAATTTGCTTACAATAACAGTTATCAGTCCAGTATTAAAATGGCTCCGTATGAAGCTTCGTATGGTAGAAAATGTAGAACACCGTTATATTGGACAGAGCTTAGTGAAAAGAGAATACATGGGTTTGATTTGATCCAGGAAACAGAAGAAAAAGTAAAAGTCATTCGGAATAGTTTGAAAGCAGCATCTGATCGTCAAAAATCTTATGTTGATCTTAAAAGAAAAGACATTGAGTATGATGTGGGTGAAAAAGTATTTTTGAAAGTGTCGCCATGGAAAAAAAATTCTCCGATTTGGGAAAAGGGCAAGCTCAGTCCAAGATTCATTGGTCCGTATGAGATCTTAGAATGGGTTGGTCCAGTCACTTATCGAATAGCCTTACCACCAAAATTGGATAGAATTCACAATGTTTTCCATGTCTCAATGTTATGAAGATACCGGTTTGATCCATCTCATGTGATTACTCCTGAAGTAATAGAAATCCAACTAGATTTAACTTATGAAGAGGAGCCAATTAAGATACTTGCTCGAGAAGTAAAGGAATTGAGAAACAAACGGGTTCCGTTGGTAAAAGTATTGTGGAGACATCATAATTCAGAAGAAGCAACATGGGAAAGAGAGGAAACAATGAGACATCAATATCCGCAGTTATTTACATCAGGTAAATTTCGAGGACAAAATTTATTAAGCGGGGGAGAATTGTAGTGACCCGATAGTCGAATAAAAGAAAAATATATTTTCGATCCTCATTTTCATAAAAGCGAATCGTAAATATTTATTAAAAATATTCTGAAGCTAGTTGTGTGCCTAATTGGGTTTTATTTAGGTGAATTTGACTTAATTAGAAGTATTTGGAAAAAGGGATTAGATTGTAATAGGTGTGAAAGTTTAATTAAAGATTAAAGAAAATAAAAAGGACTAAAAAGGAAATTATGCCATTTTTAAATGTTGAGTGACATAAGCATAAATATCTTAAGATTTTATGTGATAAAATATATTATTATTAGATAATTATGTTAATATAATATAATATTATATAATAAGGTAAAGAATAAAAGAGAAGAAACAGAGAAGAAAAGCGAAACAGAGAGCAGGGAAAGAAAGAAAAGAGAGAAAAGAAAGAAGAAAAGGGAAAATTGAAAGTTTGAAGCTTGGAAATTTAATAGGTAAGTTAATTTAGCCCTTTTCTTTTAATTTTGATGTTTTATAAGTTTTAGGACAAAGTTTTGATGAATTTAAGTTGAGGTTTTTGGAGTTTTAAAGTTTTTAAACATAGCATATGATGAACAAAAAGATGAATTAGTGGTTTAATTGAAAGAATTTGAAGTTAGAATTGGGTAAAGGATTTAATTGTAAAATAAGCTATAAGAAAACTGTTTTGGGACAGCAGCAGTAGGGTAACTTTGAAAAATCACTAAAAATCGTAGAAGTGGAATTAAAAGCTGAGTGAGATATTAAATTAAATATTATTGAGTCTAGTTTCATATGAAAGAAATAGAAAAATCAAAATAATTCTGTATTTTTAGATATTTAGATTTTTGTAAGACTAGTTCAAAGTGATTTCGAGATCCCCTGTTCTGAATTTGGAAAATCATAAAAAATTGGAGAAAAATAATTAGGGGCTTAAATTTATATGTTTAGAATTCTAAATGAGTTTATGTTCAATAGAAATAAACAATAACATCATCTTAATCTTGTATAAAGATATAATTAATTTTTAGTGAAGAAGGGTCAGAATTGCCAGACAGCATAACAGGGGTGACTTTGATGAATAAACTGTACTAATTGGCTAGGTTAAAAATTCTGGAAATTTTATGGTATGAATATATGTGAGTCTAGTTTCAGGAAAAATTAATGGTTCTTCATTTGGAGTTCTGTATCTTTGTAAATAAATAATTTTGTGACTATGACACAAAAGGTCAACTTTGAATAAGTTTATGAGTAAAGGATTAAATTGAAATGTGAGCAAAAGTAAGAAAGCATGAATTTATCATAAAGTACATGTTTATTTTATTAAATAGTACAGGAGATTATTTGATTATTTTTAACATATAAATGTTATATGTTTACATGAAATTGAAGGAAAAGAAAAGGAAGAAGAGGACCGAATTGAAGGAAAAGGAAAAGAGAAGGTTAAGGAGTGAAAGAAGAAGAATTTATATCACCTCAACCTTTTGTTGTAAGTACTACAAGAATTTTAAATTATTGTTATTTATCTTTTTTGAAATATTTATGTGAATTATTTAATTATATGAGATTCAGCTTTAATGCACAAGTAGACGGAATTTAGAACTATTAGGATATTAGTGGCATGCCATTAAGGAACTTTAGCGCGCTCTCTGATATTAGCACGTTGGTGCTCTCTGATATTAGCACGTTGGTGCTCTCTGATATTAGCACATTTGTGCTCTCTGATTATTAGCACATTGGTGCTCCCTGGTCACTTGTGCATCATAATGCACCTCTGTATTTGTTCCGTATATCCGGTGTGTTCTATAAAGTCTACTTTGTGCTAAGAATGTGAAATGTGAATAAAAGTGAATCACTGATGTGTTAAGGTAAGTTCAATACCTTACAAAAGATAAGTTAAATTTATTTAAAGTAATGCATAGCTGACATGACTTATATATGAGAAGATATGCAATAATTGATTGAGTTAAAATATTCTGTTATAATTGCTTCTTTAATTATTCTTGTAGTGCTTACTAAGCCTTCACCGGTTTAACGCGTTTACTTTTAACGCGTAGGTACAAATAGACTAGAAGAGAAGTCCAACTAGATGATCTCTCGTCTAATCACATCCTCAAGGACTTCAAAAGTAGGTACTATATTTTGTATTAAAATGGCATGTACATATGCGGTTCAAAGGTATTTCCATTTGATAGGGACTAAAATGTAGACTCTTGAAATTCTATCTATTTTGAGTTACTTGAAGTATTTTTGGTATATATGGAATGAATTAGTAAACAATAAATATGTTTGTAAAAATGATTGGTAAGTTAAAATATTACATACAAATATTTTTAATTAAATAGTATCTAGCTATAACCGTTTTGGCACCAAATGTAATAGTCTTATACCGGGTTTGAATGATTAAACCGAGTATAGGGGTATTACAAGTATAGTTTAGGCAAGACCGGATTGTCGAACCCAAAGGAACTAAAAGTACTAATACTCACTTTCTTCCTATTATTTAGCCTAAATATTGAATTATTTGGTTGTTTAAATCTTAATTAACTAATTAATTACTAAACTAAGATGCAAAGACAAAAAGAATGGATTTGGGAAAATAACTTTAAAGAGAAACTCAATTGATTATGATGATACCTTCAGGAAGAATCCACCTAGACTTCACTTATTATCTAACACTAAACCATACGATTTATTCACTTAGCTTGATTCGTAAGACTCCCTAATTTATATTAAACCCTCTCTCGAGGCGAATAACGTCTAATCCTAGGTTGATTGATAGTTTTTTTGTCGAGTTTTAAAAATTTATAAATAGAATGATCGAACCTGGAAACTAACTTTGAAAACGATTAAAGGCAAGTGTACCTATCGAACAGTAGTATAGCTTAGGTAAGACTGGATTGTCAAACCCAAAGGAACTAAGAGTACTAATACTCACTTTCTTTTTATTATTTAGCCTAGAATAAGTGAAGTTGCTTTAATCTTTATTAACGGCTACTAAACTAAAGACGCAAAGACAAAAAGAACGAATAGGGAAATAACTTGAAGAAAAACTCAGTTGATCATGACGATACCCTTAGGAAGAATCCACCTAGACTTCACTTGTTATTTAACACTGAACCATACAATTTATTCACTTAGTTTGATCCGTAAGACTCCCTAACATATATTAAACCCTCTCTCGAGGCGAATAACGTCTAACCCTAGATTAATTAATGAAAATCTCTTTCTCGAATAATAACCCCCTGGAATAGCAGTAAATCGATCTATGGACTCCCATATTAGGTTTCACCCTAATCTGGCAAAATCTCGTCACCCTATCTCTAGGCGTGCGATCAACTCCGCTTAATTATGCTAGATCTACTCTTAAGCAGGGTCTATTCCTCCTCCACCTAAGCACATCAAATTTGGATTAAGCACATATAATTAAGAACAAAATAAGTATTTATCATATAATTCATAAAACAATAACAAGATTCATCTAGGTTTTATCCCCTTTAGGTATCTGAAGGGTTTAGTTCATAATGAATAAAGAAAACATCTCAAGAGAAAAGATAAAACAAAACATAAGAAATCCCTAAAACCCCCTGAAGGAATTAAAGGAGAAATCTGCCATCTTGAGTAGAATTTTGGCTCCTTGAGATGGATCAATTGGCTATCTTGAGTAATTCCCACAAATCTGACCTTCTGGCTTGGCTCCTTGGCCTAGCTAACCACCCCATTTTTCAGGTTACACTTAGGGTGTTTATATAGACTTTTGGAATGCTTTATTTGGCCTCTAAGTGTCCCAATTCAAGTATACTTCCCACTCGATGTTTGAATAGGCTTTGGAATATGTTTATTTTCCTCAAAGCATCCAAATCCAAGTGAAATTCCTCTTTTCCATGACAGGGGCATGGCCATGGCACACATCCGTGTAAATCGACTTCAGTCCGTGTTTTGATTCTGTTGATTGAGGCACGGCCGTGTGAATAGTGGTTTAGGACTTGTGAAGTAAATTTATGAGGCACGATCGTGTGGCTTGAGGTCCAGGCCGTGTCGATTTCCTCTTTGGCCCAAATTGGCCCTGTTTTAAGCCTCTTTCTTGTTCTTTTCGTCCTCGGGTGCTTTCTTGAGTAAAAACATGAAAAGAAAGGATTAAGAGAACCTTTTTACATAAATCAAGGGCTAAATCATCCAAATTCATTGTAACACCCTAAAATTCGAGTATCGATTTTAATGCATGTTTTTGGTGCTTAGATTATGAAAGAAAATTTTCTTACTTCTTTTCGTGTTTATTATAGTTCTGAAGAATAGTTTAAAATTATTCGGGAAAGGAATAAATTTTTAATTTTGAGAAATTAATGAAGTGGATTAAGTGACATTGATACTTAAGTAAAAATAAGTGTCAAAGTGTAGCATAAGATGAGTAATGGTAAGGTGGTGTTGGCGCATGAGTTGTGGCATGAGGGGAGTGGTTCGAATCCCTTGGTTAGCATCTAGGAAATTTTATTTTTTTTTTGCTTTAATCTATGCATGTGTCGGCAAGGGATAAGGATGGATGAGTTGTATTGTTTTATTTTGGTAAGTAGACTAAAGGAAAAGATAATTTTAACTTATGATATGGAATCAAGAAACTTTGGAAAGATATGGGGACATGAGGCAAGTATCAAGGAAAAGGTTTGAAACAAATTCATGGCCATTTGACCATGAATTTGGACTGACAATATGGCTAAGGGGAGGTTGGCCGATTATGCTAGTAGCTTGGCTAGGGTAGGGATTTTGTTTTGGCCATTCCTATCATCTTGTGCAAGTTTTGCATTTTCTCTCAACCTTTCTCCTTTGGCCAAATTTGAGCTCTTGGTAAGCCTAAATTCTTTTGACCATTTGGTCATTTTTGCTATCACTTTAGTATTCTTTTGTGTGCCTTTTCTTAGTGCCGAAATTACCAACACCAAAGATCATTCTTTTTCTTCCTTTCTCCATTGCCGAATGTACCTTGCCCCTAAACACATCTCTTACTTTCTCTTTTCTCCTCTTTGAAAACCGAATCACCATCATCATCATCTTTTCCTCTCACCCTTTATTTTCTTTTCAATCATACCTTCTCCATTATATTCTCTCATGGTCGATTGTTAATGTGCCTTTGCGAACCATTTTCTCTTTTCTTTGGTTTCTCATAGCGAATCTCTCTCACTCATAAACATCATTCTCAATCGTTCTTCTCAACCGTGGACATTAGGTAAGAGTTATTTTAGTTTATTTTAGTTGATGATGGTTTTGGCGAATCTTGAGGATGATAAGAAGGATCTCTTAGATCAATTTATCGTTCAATCTATTAATGTTTTCTTTCGTTATCTTGTAGTACAATAGAGGAAGAGGAAACTCAAGTGTTTGTGTGTATCTTAGAACATTGGAATCGATTTAAGGTGTTGAGGAGCGTTTTAGTCGACTCTCTTATTGAGGAGCAAGAATCTTTGTGGTAAGGAAATCTAGCCTTTAAAATCTTTAGTATTATTTCGATATATTATTATTAGGATTAACGATCTTTTGATATTAAAGACATTCAAAATAGGGAAGAAAAGGGCGGTGTTTAGTCTTCGTAAGAGGGGCGGATCCATTATTTCCCCTAAGTATAAACGAAGGGCGATTTCAGGAATTCAGGATTTTCCACGTGGTTGCGAACCATCAACCGAGGGAAATCAATTATTTGAAGTAGTTCGTACTTTCGAGCCTTTGTACGTTAGTGGGTTCTCAGTGAATAACGAATCGATAAACAAGGAGAAACCAAAAATTGAAGTGATTCAAAATCAAGAGGGTAAGGATTTGGATCGAATATCAATAGCATATTTTTATACATGATAGTGTCCTAATAGATCGTATTATGTTTAGGTGTTGAAGAGCGGGAAGGTTTAGTACTCACGATATCAAGGTGTGTAACTTCACACTTTTCTCGGGTTTGGACGTCATTTCTGGTATTGAGTAAAATCGTAAAAACGACTAGATCAGTATAAAATGTAATAACTGGTATTTGGTGAAATTACATGAAAATGGTTAATATGGTGAAAATTACGAAAAAGCCCTCGATGAGTTAGATGGTAAGATATAAATTTTCATGTCTTCGTAAAATGGGCCGATAAGTTTGATAATTAGTAGATGGGCCGAAAAATATTGCTTGTTAGTAAAATGGGCCGAAATCCCTGATAAATAATAAATGGGCCGAAATCTCTGCTAGATCGATAATTGGGTCGAAATCTTTGTTAGATCAAAAATTTGGGCCAAAATCTCTGATAGATCGTAAATGGGCCGTAATCTCTGTTAAATTGTTAAACGGGCTGAAATCCCTGCTAGATCGATAAATGGGCCGAACTCTTACTAGATCGTAAATTTGGGCCTAAGATGTTAAATTGCTAAATGGGCCAAATGTTATTTTGTAATTTTTGGGCCTTAATAAAAATTGGAAATATTGACTCTTGTTAATGGGCCTTTTAATAAAATCATGGTATGATTATAGACTACTTTGCATACATATTGCATGGGTTGGGAAAATGATGAAGAGAAGAAAGGCTGCTGCCAAAATCTAGTTCGGTGGCTCGCCACAAAAATATTAAATGGCTATTTGCCTCTAGTTCGGTGGCTCTGCCACAAAAATATTAAATGGCTATTTGCCTCTAGTTCGGTGGCTCTGCCACAAAAATAATAATTGGCTCAATGCCTCTAGTTCGGTGACTTTGTCACAATCTAGTTCGGTGGCTCTGCCACAAATATAAAATGGCTTAATGCCTACGATTGGTGTGATGGCGGGGTGGATTGACTTGATCCCACAGGTGTGACGGTTGGTACGGGGTGTGTAGCGGATGGAAATTAGGTTTGGGAGGAAAATTCATTTTGCATGCATATCATTATTTATGTTGTTAATTACGCTAATGGGCTTAAGCCCAAATCCATAACTTGATAATCGGCCCGATGGATAAAGTAAGTGAGTTATACTTTGAGTTCTAAGTAACTCACTCCTCAAATTTTTCATCTCGTAATGGAAATTAACGTGGACTTGGGCCGAGGATGACTTCGTGGAGGCCATCTTGCAAAACATGGGTTTATTAAACTTGAACTTTTAATAAGTATTTTTATAAATTACTATTTTGGGTTGATGTAATAAGGGCCTCTATTAATATTTCATGGATTTTTATGTGTGGTTGGTTTAAACTATATTTTGGACATTTAATATGGTCTGATGATTATATGATGTTTTCTTAAAATAATTTGGGTTTTAAATATATGAAATTCCTTTATAAATTTTTTTAAGTATTTTGAACTCTTATAAAAATTTACTTAAGGATTTTGATAATACAATATTAAGGATGTTTTCAACTAATATTTTCTAATATACATCAAAAATTTAAAATACTCTTTTGATTTTTATTAAACCTTGTAATAAAAAATTTTTATGAAGATTTGAATCACTTGTAATTATTAAGATAGTTCGATCCATGTAACAAACCAAATCTAGTCTTAACGCATAGACCGGGTTTGGGGTGTTACATTTAATGGTATCTGGGCCAATTTCAAAAACTCTGCTGTGGTTGGGTTCAACAGATAATTTCCGTAGGAAAAATATTTCGATTATGTTTAAAGATCAGTATGGCACCACAAGCATTCGGCAACAAGTCAAGTAAGTATTTTTTACTTAATGATTATTATGATGATGATGATATGATCATAGGGACACTCTAGAACTTTTAGTTTTAGATGTGAAAAATCGTAGAGATTGAGACTATAGGATATGTTGCGAAAAACAACTTTATCTCTCAAATCTCATAAAACATCGTTAATAAACACTGAAATAATTTTTTGATTCATAAAACTTGTAATCAGATAAAAATGAATAAGCCATCATGAGCACTAGAGGACGTGGTCGTGGGACGCAGTGACATGGCGTGGTAGAGGTGAGGTGCTACTGTTGAAGCACCAAATCATATGCCGAAAATGGATGCACTCGTCATTTGAGAGTGAGACAGGATCACGCGATCACATGGAAGAAGATAATGCTTTGACACAAGCAATGTCTGCGAGTCCTAGAAAGGGTCAGAAACTAGAATTGGGCCAACAACTCGTGGGTCAATTTTAGAATGACTCAAGTCAAATAATGCGAAGTTTTTAGAGGAGTTTCCGGTGTAGCTCCGAATGTGGCTGAATATTGGCTCAAGTTATGGAGCGGATTATGGATGATATGGAATGCCTTTGTTGAGCAAAAGCGAAAGGAGTTGTGTCCTTGTTAAGAGGCGAGGCGTGTCGATGGTGGCTCAACATTCGAGAAGGTACCAAAGTCGCGATGCGACACTTGGGAATTCTTTATAAGCGCCTTCCAAGGAAAATACGTTGGAACGAGTTATGTAGACGCCCGAAGGAAGGAATTTTTGAATCTTGTACAAGGGAGTAAAACAGTAGCAGCATATGAAGCTGAGTTTTTACGTTTGAGCCGCTATGCTCGGACAATAGTATCAACAGATCATGAACATTGTGTGCGTTTCGAGGATGGGCTTAATGATGAGCTGAGGGTTCTGATTGCCCCACAGCAAGTTAGAACTTTTTCCACGCTTGTGGAGAAGGCCAAGATAGCCGAGGAGGCTAAAAATTCAGAACATCAGAACCAAGAAAGATTTAGAAACAAGAGAGAGACACAACAGTCTGGTTCTTCAAAGAGATTTCAGAAGAGACCTCGGAATGATGAACCAGTTCAAGGTAGAACACCGGTAACTAATAATCGAAGTCGAGATTGTGCTGAATGTGGAAAAAGACATTTTGGAGAGTGTTGGAGGAAAACGGGCGCTTGTTACAAATGCGGTTCAATGGATCATCAGTATAGAAATTATCCTCGACGTATGGATACGACTCAAGAAGTTCGTAATAATGATGCACGATCGGCGGAGGTACTCGAGGTCGTGGACCGAGAGGTCGTGGACCGGTCGTGGTCAAGGTGCACCGGGTCGAGGCAATGGTCCTAGAGGGAACACGGATGCAAGACAGCCTGGACTGGTCTATGCAGTTAGACGCCGCGAGGATGGCAATGCACCAGATGTGATAACTGGTACGTTCTTCATCTTCGATGTACCTGTTATTGCTTTAATAGATATTGGTTCTACCCACTCATATGTTGCTAGCGCCATATCTGGAAACCTGAATCTAGAATCTGAAATTACCGATAGTGGGATGACAGTAATTAGTCCTTTAGGACAGTAGGTAATTGTTAATAAAATGTTTAGAGGCATGCCCTTAGAAATTCAAGAGGAGGTGTTCTTGGCGAATCTGATGGAATTGCCTTTCGGTGAGTTCGATATCATTTTGGGCATGGATTGGTTGGTTAAGCACCGGGTGCAATTGGATTGTGCCGAAAAACGGATGTCAATAAGGACCTCGGATGATAAGGAAGTCATCATGATTGGTGAACGAAAGAACTACTTGGCAAATGTGGTATCCGCGTTGAAGGTAGAAGTTGGTTCGGAAAGGATATGGAGCATTCCTAGCCTTTATTTGTGCTTTGGATGCCAAAGAGTTATCGTGAATGGTGTGAGAACGGTGAAGGAATTTCAGATGTTTTTCGAAGAACTTCGGTATACCTCCGGATCGGAAGTAGAATTTGGCATTGAGCTTTTGCTCGAGCGACTCCAGTGTCCATTGCTCCTTATAGAATGGCAGAAGGAGTTGGCGAGCTTAAAGCTCAAATTAAAGAATTCTTTGGATCGGGATTTATTCGACCAAGTGTGTCTCCATGGGAGCACCGGTTTTGTTTGTCAAGAAGAAGGATGGATCGATGCGTATGTGCATTGATTATAGACAATTGAATAAATTGAAGATCAAGAATCGTATCCTCTACCGAGAATTGACGACCTGTTTGATCAATTAAAAGGAGCTTCAATTTTCTCCAAAATTGATTTGAGATCGGGTTATCACCAGCTCAAGGTGAAAGAAGCGGACATTTATAAGACGGCATTTTGGACTCGTTACGGACATTATGAGTTTGTAGTGATGCCGTTTGGATTAACCAATGCACCAGCCGCATTTATGGACATGATGAACCGAGTCTTTCAACCATATTTAGACCGGTTTGTGGTAGTGTTCATAGATGACATATTGGTTTATTCAAGAAATGATGAGGAGCATGACACGCATTTGTGTATAGTATTGCAGTTACTTCGTGATAAGCAACTTTACGCCAAATTCAGTAAATGCGAATTTTGGCTAAAGGAAGTGACTTTCTTAGGTCATGTGGTATCAGCTGAAGGAATAAGGGTGGATCCTCGAAAATTGAGGCTATTCGGATTGGAAACCACCAATGTCGATAGTGAAATTGAGTTTCTTGGGTTTGGTGGTTACTATAGGCGTTTTGTAGAGGGGTTTTGTTGATTGTTTGCACCCCAACTAAAGCTGTTGAGGAAGGGAGTTTCATATAATTGGATGAAAAACAACAAGAAAGTTTGAGAAATTGAAGAAGATTCGATGGAAGCTCGGTTTTGATATAATAGAAGGTGGTAAAGAATTCTTGCTTATTGTGATGCGTCTCACACGAGTCTGGGGTGTGTGTTGATGCAAAATGGAAAGGTGGTGACCTATGCTTCTCGTCAATTGAGACCGCACGAAGTAAACTACCCTACTCATGATTTGGAGTTAGCTGCAGTGGTCTTTGCTTTAAAGATTTGGAGGTACTATCTCTACGGTGAGAAATCTATCATCTACACGGATCACAAGAGTCTTAAATACCTCCTTACCCAAAAGGAGTTGAATTTAAGACAAAGAAGATGGGTAGAATTATTAAAGGATTATGATTTCTCAATAGAATATCATCCTGGAAAGGCTAACGTGGTAGCTGACGCGTTAAGTCATAAGTCAGTATCTGATTTGAGAGCATTGTTTACTCATTTGAGTTTGTATAAGGATGGGAGTTTGTTAGCAGAACTTCAGGTGAAGCCGCTGTGGCTGGAACAAATCAAGGAAAAACAGACATCAGATGGAAAGTCGGGACCTTTACTTCAGCAAGTTGAAAATGGTGGAATCGAGGGTTTTGGAATAAACACGGAAGGTGTGTTGTGCTTTCGAGGAAGAGTTTGTATGCCTAAGGACTAAGATCTAAGGCAAATGATTCTTCGGGAGGCGCATAGTAGCCCTTATGCTATGCACCCCGGAGGAAATAAGATGTATCGAGATCTCCGTGAACAGTATTGGTGGCCAAGGTTGAAGCGTGAGATTTCAGAGTTTGTGGGAAAATGTTTGACTTGTCAGCAAGTGAAGGCAGAACATCAATTACCGTCTAGATTGTTACAACCGGTAAAGATTCCTCTTTGGAAATGGGAGCGGATAACTATGGATTTTGTTAGTGGGTTACCTTTAACACCTACTAAGAAAAATTACATTTGGGTAATTATTGATCATTTGTGAAGACCGCTCATTTTCTCCCTAGTTCACGGATTATTCATTGCGAAGTTGGTGAAGTATCACGTATCTAAAATTGTGAGGTTGCATGGGGTACGTATCTATTATATCGCACGGGGATCCCGATTTACATCACGATTTTGGAAAGCTCGCATGAAGCCTTGGGGACAAAGTTGAATTTCAAGACGGCTTTTCATCCTCGGTTGATGGTCATCGAGAGAGTAATTTAGATATTGGAAGATATGTTAAGGGGATGTAATCGACTTGAGGGTAGTTGGGAGGATTTTCTACCCTTGGTAGAATTTGCGATAACAACAGATTATCGATCTAGCATTCGGATGGCACGTTACGAAGCATTGTATGGTCATAGGTGTCGTTCTCCTATTTGTTGGGTGAGTTGGCTTAACGGCGATTGTTGGGTCTGAGATGATATCTAAAAGCAGAGAAAAGGTAAAAGTTATTCGAACACGATTGAGGAAGCCTCGGATAGATAGAAGTCGATGCACGGACCTGAAGCGTAAGGACATCGAGTATGCAGTGGGGGATCAAGTTTTCTTGAAGGTCTCACCTTGGAAAAAGATTTTCAGGTTTGGAAAGAAGGGCAAGTTAAGTCCTAAGTTCATTGGACCATAACGTGTCTTTGAAGCGTGTTGGTCCAAATGGCTTATCGATTGAGTTACCTCCGGAGTTGGGTCAAATTCATAATGTTTTCATGTTTCCATGTTGAGGCATTATAGATCGGACCCTTCGCACATAGTACTTAGGTAGAAGAATTGGAGTTGAATTCAGACTTGTCTTTTGAAGAAGAACTAGTGGAAATCTTAGACCGAGATATTAGGGTGGTAAGAAAGAAAATCGTGCCGTTGGTCAAAGTTTTATGGTGTAATCACGGAGCGGAGGAAGCTACGTGGGAGCTCGAGAAACTATTCAAGCAACAATATCCTCACCTCTTTTAATCGTAAATTTCGAGGACGAAATTTTCTTTAAGGAGGGTAGAGTTGTAACACCCTAAAATTGAGTATCGATTTTAATGCATGTTTTGGTGCTTAGATTATGAAGGAAAATTTTCTTACTTCTTTTCGTGTTTATTATAGTTGAAGAAGAGTTTAGAATTATTAGGAAAGGAATAAATTTTAATTTTGAGAAATTAATAAAGTGGATTAAGTGACATTGATACTTAAGTAAAAATAAGTGTCAAAGTGTAGCATAAGATGAGTAATGGTAAGGTGGTGTTGGCCCATGAGTTGTGGCATGAGGGAGTGGTTGAATCCTTTGGTTAGCATCTAGGAAATTTTTTTTTTTGCTTTAATCTATGCATGTGTCGGCAAGGGATAAGGATGGATGAGTTGTATTGTTTTATTTTTGTAAGTAGACTAAAGGAAAAAGGTAATTTTAACTTATGGTATGGAATCAAGAAACTTTGGAAAGATATGGGGACATGAGGCAAGTATCAAGGAAAAGGTTTTGAAACAAATTCATGGCCATTTGACCATGAATTTGACTGATAATATGGCTAAAGGGAGGTTGGCCGATTATGCTAGTAGCTTGGCTAGGGTAGGGATTTTGTTTTGGTCATTCCTATCATCTTGTGCAAGTTTTGCATTTTCTCTCAACCTTTCTCCTTTGGCGAATTTGAGCTCTTGGTAAGCCTAAATTCTTTTGAGCATTTGGTCATTTTTGCTATCACTTTAGTATTCTTTTGTGTGCCTTTTCTTAGTGCCGAAATTACCAACACCAAAGATCATTCTTTTTCTTCCTTTCTCCATTGCCGAATGTACCTAGCCCCTAAACACATCTCTTACTTTCTCTTTTCTCCTTTTTGAAAACCGAATCACCATCATCATCATCTTTTCCTCTCACCCTTTATTTTCTTTTCAATCATACCTTCTCCATTATATTCTCTCATGGTCGATTGTTAATGTGCCTTTGCCGAACCATTTTCTCTTTTCTTTGGTTTCTCATAGCCAAATCTCTCTCTACTCATAAACATCCTTCTCAATCGTTCTTCTCAACCGTGGACATTAGGTAAGAGTTATTTTTAGTTTATTTTAGTTGATGATGGTTTTGGCCGAATCTTGAGGATGATAAGAAGGATCTCTTAGATCGAATTTATCGTTCAATCTATTAATGTTTTCTTTCGTTATACTGTAGTACAATAGAGGAAGATCGGAACTCAAGTGTTCGCGTGTATCTTAGAACATTGGAATCGATTTAAGGTGTTGAGGGAACGTTTTTGGTCGACTCTCTTATTGAGGAGCAAGAATCTTTGTGGTAATGAAATCTCGCCTTTAAAATCTTTAGTATTATTTCGATATATTATTATTAGGATTAACGATCTTTTGATATTAAAGACATTCAAAATAGGGAAGAAAAGGGCGGTGTTTAGTCTTCGTAAGAGGGGCGGATCCACTATTTCCCCTAAGTATAAATGAAGGGTAGTTTCGGGAATCCAGGATTTTCCATCGGGTTGCGGACCATCAACCGAGGGAAATCAATTATTTGAAGTAGTTCGTACTTTCGAGCCTTTGTATGTTAGTGGGTTCTCAGCGAATATCGAATCGATAAACGAGGAGAAACTGAAAATTGAAGTGATTCAAAATCAAGAGGGTAAGGATTTGGATCGAATATCAATAGCATATTTTTATACATGATAGTGTCCTAATAGATCATATTATGTTTAGGTGTTGAAGAGCGGGAAGGTTTAGTACTCACGATATCAAGGTGTGTAACTTCACACATTTCTCGGGTTTGGACGTCATTCGTGGTATTGAGTAAAATCGTAAAAACGACTAGATCGTTATAAAACGTAATAAGCGGTATTTGGTGAAATTACATGAAAGCGATTAATATGGTGAAAATTACAAAAAGCCCTCGATGAGTTAGATGGTAAAATATAAATTTTCATGTCTTCGTAAAATGGGCCGATAAGTTTGATAATTAGTAGATGGGCCAAAAATATTGCTTGTTAGTAAAATGGGCGAAATCACGATAAATAATAAATGGGCGAAATCTACGCTAGATCGATAATTGGGCGAAATCTCGCTAGATCGATAATTGGGCGAAATCTTTGTTAGATCAAAATTTGGGCGAAATCTCGATAGATCGTAAATGGGCCATAATCTACATTAAATTGTTAAGCAATTTGAAATTCTGCTAGATCGATAAATGGGCGAACTCTTGCTAGATCGTAAATTTGGGCCTAAGATGTTAAATTGCTAAATGGGCCAAATGTTATTTTGTAATTTTGGGCCTTAATAAAATTGGAAATATTGACTCTTTTAATGGGCCTTTTAATAAAATCATGGTATGATTATAGACTACTTTGCATACATATTGCATGGGTTGGGAAAATGATGAAGAGAAGAATGGCTGTTGCCAAAATCTAGTTCGGTGGCTCGCCACAAAAATATTAAATGGCTATTTGCCTCTAGTTCGGTGGCTCGCCACAAAAATATTAAATGACTATTTGCCTCTAGTTCGGTGGCTCTGCCACAAAAATAATAATTGGCTCAATGCCTCTAGTTCGGTGACTTTGTCACAATCTAGTTCTGTGGCTCTGCCACAAATATAAAATGGCTTAATGCCTACGATTGGTGTGATGGTGGGGTGGGTTGACTTGATCCCCACAGGTGTGACGGTTGGTACGGGGGTGTGTAGCGGATGGAAATTAGGTTTGGGAGGAAAATTCATTTTGCATGCATATCATTATTTATGTTGTTAATTACGCTAATGGGCTTAAGCCCAAATCCATAACTTGATAATCGACCCGATGGATAAAGTAAGTGAGTTATACCTTTGAGTTCTAAGTAACTCACTCCTCAAATTTTTCATCTCGGGTAATGGAAATTGACGTGGACTTGGCCGAGGATGACTTCGTGGAGGCCATCTTGCAAAACATGGGTTTATTAAACTTGAACTTTTAATAAGTATTTTATAAATTACCATTTTGGGTTGATGTAATAAGGGCCTCTATTAATATTTCATGGATTTTTATGTGTGGTTGGTTTAAACTATATTTTGGACATTTTAATATGGGTGATGATTATATGATGTTTTCTTAAAATAATTTGGGTTTTAAATATATGAAATTCCTTTATAAATTTTTTAAGTATTTTGAACTCTTATAAAAATTTACTTAAGGATTTTGATAATACAATATTAAGGATGTTTTCAACTAATATTTTCTAATATACATCAAAAATTTAAAATACTCTTTTTGATTTTTATTAAACCTTGTAATCAAAAATTTTTTTGAAGATTTCGACTCACTGTAATTATTAAGATAGTTCGATCCATGTAACAAACCAAATCTAGTCTTAACGCATAGACCGGGTTTGGGGTGTTACAATCATACTAAATGTGGGCCTAAAATATGTTACTTTTACGGTTTATCAAATACCTCCACATTTAAGCTTTTCTTGTCCTCAAGCAAAATTCTCAACTTATAATTAAAACGAACTTTCCATAATTCACAATTCCTATCAACAATGCCTCATCATAATTCACAGATAATTTATACATGGATAATTTAACTCAAAGACTCTTAAAGGCTCAAACAATTCTAAGTCATAAATTTGTAGCATAAAAATATAGGTGGCTCCCCTTATCTAAATAATTACTTTTAATTCAAAACTTACAAGGATTGACATCCTCACTAAAGATTCACTCAAAGCACTCGAGATGTTTAAGGTTTAAGAAAAAGCACTCATAAGTCGAACCTGAAAAGTTAATCCCATAGGCTTGCCTAAAAATCAAATCTCCACCACTGTAATATGAGATGATACACAAATCAAAAGGTCTTGACAGGGTTGTAACGGGGCTTTGGTTAAAGGTGTGGAAAAAGGCTAAATTAGAAGGTTTAGAATCGAGATTGACCTGACCAATTACTTAACTAAAAATAATTAACTTGAAAATAAATGACTATATCAATTAAAACTTTGAAACTAATAATACTACGAGCTTTTCTTTGATAATTGAAATTTAAATGTACAAGCTCACTTTTTATAATACTAATGCTGAATATATTTGAATTTTTGAATTTTTTAAGATTAAATAGAAACATAATAAATTAAACTTTATCAACTGAAATAAACTAATTGATGGAATCGATCAAATCAATTCTCGATAGAAGGGTAGTCAAAAGAATGGTGATAGCAAATACAAAGGGTTTTGGGTTAATATTAGCGGGTAAATCAATAAAAAGGGTTGTTAGGATCAAATGGGTTCACTAAGGGTTAATTTGTGAAGGTAGGCCTTTTAGTGGAGTGAATGGGTTAAAACCTAAGTGCCTTTATCATCTCAGTATATCAAATCATTAATGTGGTCTCGATATGTATAATCAAGGCAAGTTCTAAAATAACAATTCAGTGTTGACATACTCATAATCAATAAAGTGAGGACGAAAAAGAATATATGCTCTATAAGGCTCAAAATCTCACAAAAATTATGGGTATTTGACATCAATCCCTATAAATTTCAAACTTCAAGGTAATATTCAAATTCAATTTAACAACCTAGGAAATTTTTTATTCTTAAAAAATAGACTTATCATGCTTGATTCTCTAGTATTCTTCAAGTATAAATCATCAATGCACAATTATCAATGACTTACTCCAAAACATATCAATAAAAATCATAAATCATCAGAAATTTCACCCTAATTAATAATATGATAAAATTACTTAGTAACAAGACTAAAATTTAGGATTTTGGAATAATGTAAAAAGTTAGGTACTTTTACCCCCCCACACTTAAGATGTACATTGTCCTCAATGTTCAAAGATAGATAAACAACCATGTAATAATAAAATCAAAAGAGAAGGGGAGAAGTAACACTTCCTAAATTTTTGGATGGATTCCTTGTTCCCTTGTAGATTTGGAGGTGGTGGCGTTTTTTATGGGCCTGGTGGGGTGGCTACCGGCAAGCATTGTGCTAGATGAAGAAATTGGGTAGCCTGGGAAGATATAGCCAGGGAATCTAAAGAAACATTAAAACTATACTAATAATATAATTAAGGACAAGAAAAATAAAGAGAAGAATACTAAGAAGAAAACTGAAATTTAAAGAAAAGATTATTGGACTAAGGGGTCCTTATTGATAGATGGTTCGCGAAGTGGGTGTGACTTCTAAGGCTGTGGAGGGGCTATGGTCGGAATGGGGGAGAAGAAGGCTGAAAATGTTTTTTTAGGGTTGATTTTGGGGGAATAAACAGTTTAAGTTTCTTAAATAGGGGTGAGAGCACGGGAAGGGGCCACGCCCGTGCTCGATTTTTATGTACCCATGTTTTTTGTGATTTTAATTTTGGGCGCGTTTAGGTATTAGCCACGGCCATGAGTATTTGTGGCACGCCCATGTTTTATTCACACGGTCCTGTAGAACGGGTGTGTTCCACCCGTATTCGATAAGTTAGTATGTTGGCACGGTGAGGTAAGACGGGCGTGTGTAGCCCGTGTGTGGCAAGTCAGTATCTTCACACGGTTTTCAGACACGGGTGTGGTTTTTTTATCGCAAGCCGTGTTAGGAAAAAATTCTTCTTTGTCATGAACGGCTATTGGCCCACCCTTGGTTTGTCTCCTGGCTTCCACACGGCTACGGGCACGCACGTGTATAAGGTCGTGTGGTCTAAAACATGCACTTTATTAGATTAGTTAGATGTTGAATAGTTAAAAGTATGATGTTAGGGAAGTTAGTGCTCGGGTTGCCTCCGAGAAGCGCTTGTTTATAGTCTTAAGCTAGAATTTCCCTATTTTGATTCTAAAAGAAGGTTCATGAAGCAGAAGTTCCTCTCTAATATCTCTAAAATCTGCACCATTATAAATTTTGAGTCGGTGACCATTTACCTTGAATGTGCCCTTAGTGGGGTGAGTTACCTTGATTGTGCCATATGGAAAAATTGTTTTGATCATGAATGAGCCTGAACATCTTGATTTTAGCTTCCCAGGAATAATTTGAGCCTTGAGTTGTACAGTAGGACCAAGTCCCCTACTTCGAATTGTTTTGACTTCTTTAGACGAGAATCATGCCGTCGCTTTGTTGCGTCTTTATATAGTTTCGAGTTCTTGTAAGCCTCAGCTCTCCATTCATCTAGCTCGTTCATCTACATCATTCTTTTCTTTCCTGCAGTTCTAAGATCAAAATTTAAAAACTTTATGGCCCAAAAAGCTTTGTGTTCTAACTCAAATGATAGATGACAGCTTTTCCTGTATACAAGTTTGTATGGGGATGTCCCTAGAGGTGTTTTAAATGCTGTTCTATAGGCCTATAAGGCATCATCTACTTTTAATGCCTAATCTTTTCTATTCGATTCAACCATTTTTTCTAGGATGCGCTTAAGTTCTCGGTTTGCTACTTCAACTTGCCCACTGGTTTGAGGGTGATATGGCGTAGCTGTCCTGTGGTGTACTCCATATTTCTTTAGAACTTTTTCAAATTGAGTATTACAGAAATGAGTACCCCTATCACTAATGATAGCTCTAGGTGTCCCAAATCAAGAAAATAGTTTCTTGAGAAATTTAACTACTACCCTAGCATCATTGGTAGGTAAAGCTTCCGCTTCTACCCATTTTGACATGTAATCAACTGCCACTAGGATGTATTTATTTCCAAATGAACTAGGGAATGGTCCCATAAAATCAATACCCCATACATCAAATAATTCACATGATATCATATATGTTTGAGGCATTTCATCACGTTTAGAAATATTACTTGTTCTTTGGCATTTATCACAAGAGGTAACATGCCTGTTGGCATCTTTAAATAGAGTGGGCCAATAAAAACCTTATTCGGGTATTTTGTGTGTTGTCTTAATGCCACTGTAGTGTCCTCCTAAGGGTCTTGAATGGCAATGTTCTAGGATTTTCCTTGCTTCTTCCTTTGTAACACATCTTTGAATTACCTGATCTGCACATATGCGGAAAGAAAAGGATCTTCCCAAAAATAGTTTTTCACATCAGCAAAGAATCGCTTCTTTTGGTGATGTGTTAGTCTTTTTGGTAAGATGTTAGCTACTAAATAATTTGCAATATTTACAAACCATGGTACCTCATAATATGTTATAGAAAAAAGTTGTTCTTCAGAAAATGAATCGTTTATCTTATTTTTATCGAGCTCCCTGATATGTGGATGGTCAAGTCTGGAGAGGTGATTTGCCACAAGATTCTCAGCTCCCTTATTATCTTGTATTTCCAAGTCAAGTTCCTGTAAGAGTAAAATCCATCGTATGAGTCGAGGTTTTGCATCAGGTTTGTTTAAGAGATAACGAAGAGCTGAATGGTCAGTGTAAACGACAACTTTAGACAATATTAAATACTGCCTAAATTTGTCAAAAGCAAAAACTACAGCTAGCAATTCTTTCTCTGTGGTGGTGTAGTTTTCTTGTGCGGGTGTTAATGTTCTGCTAGCGTAGTAAATTGGCTGAAAATGCTTGTCTCTTCATTGTCCCAAAACTGCACCTACTGCAAAATCACTTGCATCACACATTAGTTCAAAGGGTAAGTTCCAATCAAGTGAAATTATAATCAGAGCATTTATTAATTTATCCTTAAGGATATTAAATGCATCTAAACATTCCTGATTGAAATTGAAAGGAACATCTTTTTCTAGTAATTTTGTCAAAGGCTTAGCTATTTTAGAAAAATCTTTAATAAATATTCTATAGAACCCTGCATATCGTAAAAAGCTTCTAATAGCCTTAAATGAACTAGGGGGAGGTAATTTTTCTATGGTTTCAACCTTTGTTTTATCTACCTCAATCCCTTTACTAGAAATATTATGTCCTAATACAATCCCTTCTTTAACCATAAAGTGACATTTTTCCCAATTCAAAACAAGGTTTGTTTCCTCACAGCTCATTAGAACTCATTTTAAATTTTTAAGGCAAAGATGGAAAGAATTACCGAATACTGAGAAATCATCCATAAATACCTCCATGATGTCTTCCACGAATTCGTCAAAGATTGCCAACATACAACACTGAAAAGTAGTAGGAGCATTACATAATCCAAAAGGCATTCTACGATAAGCAAATGTACCGTATGGGCATGTAAATGTTGTCTTCTCTTGATCTTCAGGAGCTATGGGGATTTGGAAGTAACCAGAGAGTCTGTCCAAGAAACAGTAGTACATATGCCCAGATAGTTTTTCTAACATTTGATCTATGAAGGGTAGAGGGAAGTGATCTTTTCTGGTGGCATCGTTGAGCTTTCTATAGTCTATACAGACTCTCCAACCTATAACTGTTCTTGTGGGTATTAATTCATTCTTTTCATTGGGCACCACCATCATACCTCCTTTCTTTGGAACTACCTGCACAGGACTTACCCAAGTGTTGTTAGAAATAGGATAAATTATTCCTGCATCTAGAAGTTTAATTACCTCAGCTTTGACCACGTCTTTCATGTTGGGGTTTATCCATCTCTGGGGCTACACACACGGCTTGTATTCTTCTTCCATTAAAATTTTGTGGGTACAGAACGAGGGGCTTATTGCCTTGATGTCAGAGATTTTCCAAGCTATGGCTTTTTTTATGATCTCTTAGTACTTTTATCAACTCCTCTTTTTCCTTGGGTTCTAGTTCTGAAGAGATAATTATCGGTAGCGTATAATTGTTCCCGAGGAATGCATATTCTAAGTGTTTTGGCAACTATTTCAATTCTAGACTGGGTGGCTCATCAATGGAGGATATCTGTTTTATTTCGTCATCATTTTCAATGGTGGCTCATCAATGGAGGATATCTATTTTATTTCGTCATCATTTTCAATGCTTTCTTCTTTCATTTGTCTGAATGACGATGTATTCAAATTCATCTTATCACCTTCATCTTCTTACCCCTCTTCTTGAGTCAAGCACAGCTCCATCGTGTCGTCATGTATGATTTCCTGTAATGAATTTTGAATGATATGATCAGTAGTATCAACAAAATAATAGGAATCATCTTGCTCTTTAGAATATCGCATGGCATCATAAATTTGAAAAATAATTTCTTCATCGCCTATCCTTAATGCAGTTTACCATCACCTACATCAATAACAGCCTTAGCACTGGTTAAAAAAGGACGCCCTAAAATTAAGGGAACATTAATGTCCTCATCCATGTCTAACACAACAAAATCAACAGGGAAAATAAATTTATCAATTTTCATCAAGACATCTTCGATAACTCCTCTAAGATGTTTAATGGATCTATCGGCTAACTGAATACTCATCCTAGTGGGTTTTGGTTCCCCAAGATCTAATTATTTAAACATTTTGTAAGGCATTAAATTAATACTGGCACCTAGATCAGCTAATGCTTTCTTAATATTTAAGCTACCAATTAAACAAGGAATAGTAAACTTCTTGGGTCTTTTAATTTGGTTGTTAACTTGTTTTGGAGGATGGCTAAGCATTCTTCATTAAGTTCCATTGTCAATACTTCTTCAAGCTTCCTTTTATTCGTCAGGAGTTCCTTTAAGAATTTTGCATACTTCGGCATCTGTGAAATAGCTTCAACAAGAGGTAAGTTAATATGTATTTGTTTAAAAGTTCAAGAAACTTACCGTATTGGGCATTTAATCGTTCTTTTTTTAACTTTGCTGGAAATGGGATTGGTGGTTTACTTTCTTTGCATACTGGATTTACATCCTCAACTCCCTCATGCTTTGTTATCTTCGTGTAGGATTTGTTTTTTTGGTTCAACTAATTCCTTTCCACTTCTTAGTGTAACTACTTTTACTTGTTTTGTTTCTTTAGAAAAAGTCTCTGTTGTATTTCACAGATCATCTCAGTAAGTAGTCCAATCGACTTAGTGAACTCCCGAATGACTCAGTAAGTTTTTCAACTGACGCTTGTTGATCTTTAAGTGTTCTCTCAGTATCTTGGAAACGATTTTCTGTGTCTTCCATGAATTTTGTCAGTATCTCTTAAAGTTTGGCTTCTTCTCTTACGGATATGGCTAATTTTGGAAATTTTGAGGAGGTTGTTGTCTGTGATTTCCTTGATTTCCTTGGCCTCCCCATGAAAAATTTGGGTGGTTCCTCCAACCTGGATTTTAGTTATTACTATAAGGATTATTATTGGATCTGAAATCATTACCTATATAGTTCATCTGTTTGCTCTCTGCGCCCGGTTGGTAGGGTGGGTACTCAGGATTCGCCACAGCTCCACTTGCATTGCACTGCATGACTGAATGTACCTGCGAAGAACACAAACTATCAAGCTTTTTATTCATCATCTCTACCTGTGTCGATAGCATGGTCACTGCATCGAGGTTGTAAACTCCGGTTGATTTTGTTAGTTTTGTCCTTGTAACTTGCCACTGATAGTTATTCAGTGACATCTCTTCAATGAACTCGTAGGCTGCTTTAGGAGTTTTGTTGTTCAGGGTTCCACCGGTAGCTGAATCGATTAGTTGCCTCGTTGAGGGGTTTACACCATTATAAAAATTTTGGACTTGTAGCCACAAGGGTAGACCATAGTGTGGACACCTTCTCAAGAGATCCTTGTATCTCTCCCATGCGTCGTATAATATTTCTAAATCCATCTGCACAAAAGAAGAGATATCATTCCATAATTTGGCCGTCTTGGCCGGTGGGAAATATTTTAATAAAAAATTTTCGATCATCTGCTCCCATGTAGTGATTGACCCTCATGGTAATGAGTTTAACCACTGTTTGGCTTTATTCCTTAATGAAAAGGGAAATAACCGAAGACGTATGGCATCATCAGAAATGCAATTTATTTTGAAAGTATCACAGAACTCTAAAAAATTAGCTATATGAGTGTTTGGGTCTTCGTCCTGCAAACCATCAAATTGAACAAATTATTGAATCATTTGTATTGTGTTAGGCTTTAATTCAAAATTATTAGCAGCTATGGTAGGCCTAATAATACTAGATTCAGCTCTTGTTAAATGAGGTTTAGCATAATCATACATAGTACGCAGAGCATTATTTTCTGCCACATCTCGTGGTGGATTATTCTCGCCCATCCCTTTAGTAGGATTGGATCTGCCTTCTCACTTTTCTTCTGTGTAATTTAGGGCTTTCCTAATTTCTCTGTGATTCTTATGAGCAGTAGTTTCAATATCACTACCGTATACTAGAGGTCCTGTCGAGTTCCTTCTAGTCATAAACTAGAGGTACCTATCAGGAAAAGAAAGAAATTTAGAAAAATAAAAATCAATTGCGAAAATAAAAATAATGGATAAAGTAATAAAAATAGAGTTTTCTTAATATTTTAGTTCCCGGCAATGGCGCTAAAAACTTGATCGTTGTTTTGTCGAGTTTTAAAAATTTATAAAAAGAACGATCGACTTGGAAACTAACTCTGACAACTATTAAAGGCAAGTGTACATATCGAACAGTAGTATAGCTTAGGTAAGACCGGATTATCGAACCCAAAGGAACTAAAAGTACTAATACTCACTTTCTTTTTATTAATTAGCCTAAAATAAGTGAAGTTGCTTTAATCTATATTAACAACTACTAAACTAAAGACGCAAAGACAAAAAGAATGAATTGGGAAATAACTTGAAGAAAAACTCAGTTGATCACGATGATACCCTCAAGAAGAATCCACCTAGACTTCACTTGTTATTTAACACTGAACCATACGATTTATTCACTTAGTTCGATCCGTAAGACTCCTTAACGTATATTAAACCCTCTCTCGAGGCGAATAACGTCTAACCCTAGGTTAATTAATGAAAATCTCTTTCTCGAATAATAACCCCCTAGAATTTTAGTAAATTGATCTATGGACTCCCATATTAGGTTTCACCCTAATCTGGCAAAATCTCGTCACCCTATCTCTAGGCGTGCGATCAACTTTGCTTAATTATGCTAGATCTACACTTAAGCAGGGTCTATTCCTCCTCCACCTAAGCACATCAAATTTGGATTAAGCACACATAATTAAGAACAAACTAAGTATTTATCATATAATTCATAAAACAATAACAAGATTCATCTAGGCTTCATCCCCTTTAGGTATCTGAAGGGTTTAGTTCATAATGAATAAAGAAAACATCTCAAGAGAAAAGATAAAACAAAACATAAGAAATCCCTAAAACCCCCTGAAGGAATTGAAGGACAAATCCGCCATCTTGAGTAGAATTCTGGCTCCTTGAGATGGATCAACTGGCTATCTTTGAGTAATTCCCACAAATCTGACCTTCTAGATTGGCTCCTTGGCTAGCTAATCGCCCCCTTTTTTAGGTTACACTTAGGGTGTTAATATAGACTTTTGGAATGCTTTACTTGGTCTCTAAGTGTCCTAATTCATGTATACTTCCCACTCAGTGTTTGAATAGGCTTTGGAATGTGTTTCTTTGCCTCAAAGTATCCAAATCCGAGTGAAATTCCTCTTTTCCATGATAGGGGCACAGCCATGGCACACACCCGTGTAAATCGACTTCAGGCCGTGTTTTGATTCTGTTGATTGAGGCACAGCCGTGTGAATCATGGTTTAGGCCGTGTGAATTAAATTGACGAGGCACGACCATGTGGCTTGAAGTCCAGGCCGTGTCGATTTCCTTTTTGGCCCAAATTGGCCCGTTTTAAGCCTGTTTCTTGTTCTTTTCATCCTCGGATGCTTTCCTAAATAAAAACATGAAAAGAAAGGATTAAGAGAACCTTTTTACATAAATCAAGGGTTAAATCATCCAAAAGCATACTAAATGTGGGCCTAAAATATGTTACTTTTACGATTTATCATTGATTAACGGAAATCTCTTTCTCACTTAATAACCCCCTAGAATAGCAGTAAATTGAACTATGGACTCCCATATTAGATTTCACCCTAATCCGGCAAAATCTCGTCACCCTATCTCTAGGCGCGCGATCAACTCCGCTTAATTATGCTAGATCTACTCTTAAGTAGGGGCTTTTGATCCACCACCTAAGCACATTCAACTTGAATCAATATTCCGTAAATATTAACACAAGAATTAAGCACACATAATTAAGAACAAACTAAGTATTTATCATATAGTTCGTAATGATAAAATAAAACATCTCAAGAGAAAAGATAAAACAAAACATAAGAAATCCCTAAAACCCCTTGAAGGAATTGAAGGAGAGATCCGCCATTTTGAGTAGTAACTTTGGCTTCTTGAGATGGATCAACTGGCTATCTTCGAGTGATTCCCACAAATCGCCTTCGCTCTCGGGCTTGGCCTAGCTGACTGCCTAACTGATCGCCCTCTTTCAAGTTACACTTAGGGTCTTTATATAGGCTCTTGGAATGCGTTTCTTTCTCCCTAAGTATCCTTTTTTCGGGTGAATTCCTCTTTTCCATGACAGGGGCACGACCATGGCACACGCCCATGTAAATCGACTTCAGGCTGTGTTTTGATTATGTTGATTTAGGCACGGTCATGTAAATCTTGGTCCAGGCCGTGTGAATTAAATTGATGAGGCACGGCCGTGTTGCTTGAAGTCCAAGCCGTGTCAATTTTCACTTTGGCTCAAATTGGCCCGTTTTAAGCCCGTTTCTCATTCTTTTCATCCTCGGGTGCTTTCCTGAGTATAAAACATGAAAAGAAACAATTAAGAGCACCTTTTTACATAAATCAAGAGCTAAATCATCCAAAATCATGTTAAGTATGGGGTTAAAATATGTTACTTTTACGGCTTATCAAATGCCTCCACATTTAAGCTTTTGCTTGTCCTTAAGCAAAATTCTCAACTTACAATTAAAACGAACTTTCCATAATTCATAATTCCTATTAATAATGCATCATCATAATTCATAGATAATTCATACATGGATAATTTAACTTAAAGACTCCTAAAGATTCAAACAATTCTAAGTCATACGTTTGTAGCACTAAAACATAGGTGTCTCCCCTTATCTAAATGATTACCTTTAATTTAAAACTGACAAGGATTGACACCCTCACTAAAATTCACTCAAAGCACTTGAAGTGTTTAAGGTTCAAGAATAAGCATTCATAAGTCAAACCTGAAAAGTTAATCCCATAGGCTTGCCTGAAAATCAAATCTCCACCACTGTAATATGAGATGATACACAAATCAAAAGGTCTTTAACAGGGTTGTAATGGGGCTTGGGTTTAAGGTGTGGATAAAGGCTGAATTAGAAGGTTTAGAATCGAAATTGAATTGACAAGTTACCTAACTTTAAAAAAAAATAATTGAACTAATAATTTGAATAATTACATCACATGAAAATACTAATAATACGAGCTTCTTCTTCAAGATGCTTAATTTAAACGTACAAGATCTTAGAACATAGAACTAATAATGAATATACTTCATTTTTTTTCTTTTTATACTATTAATACTGAATATACTTCGATCGATTCGATTTTTTTTAAGAACAAACTAAATAAATACATAATATAAGAAAGAACTATATCAACTGAAATAAAGTAATTAGGCAACTGATCAAATCAATTCTTGATAGAAGGGTAGTCAAAGGAATGGTGATAACAAATACAAAGGGTTTTTGGGTTAATATTAGCGGGTAAATCAATAAAAAGGGTTGTTAGGATTAAAAAGGGTTCACTAGGGGTTAATTATGTAGGTAGGCTTTTTGGTGGTGTGAATGGGTTAAACCTAGATGCCTTTATCATCTCAATATATCAAATCAATAATGTGGTCTCGACATGTATAATTGAGGTAAACTCTAGAATAACAATTCAGTGTTGACACACTCATAATCAATAAAATGAGCATGAAAAAGAATATATGCTCTATAAGGCTCGAAATCTCACAAAAATTATGGGTATTTGACATCAATCCCTATAAATTTCAAACTTCAAGGTAATATTCAAATTCAGTTCAACAACATAGAAATTTTTTTATTCTTAAAAAAAATAGACTTATTATGCTTGATTCTCTAGTATTCTTCAATTTTAATCATCAATGCACAATTATCAATGACTTAATCCAAAATATATTTATAAAAATCATAAATCATCAAAATTTCACCCTAATTAATAATATGAGAAAAATACTTAGCAACAAGACTAAATTTAGAGATTTGAGAATAATGCAAAAAGTTAGGTACTTCCCCCCCCCCACACACTTAAGATGTACATTTCTCTCAATGTACAAAGATAGATAAATAATCATGTAATAATAAAATCAAAAGAGAAGGGGAAGGGGAAGAAGTAACACTTCCTGAATTTTGGATGACTCTTGGAGTTGGTGATTGTTGTTTTGTCGAGTTTTAAAATTTATAAAGAATATGATCAAACCTCGAAACTAACTCTGACAATGATTATAGGCAAGTGTACCTATCGAATAGTAGTAAAGCTTAGACAAAACCGGATTGTTGAACCCAAAGGAACTAAAAGCACTAATACTGACTTTCTCTTTATTATTTAGCCTAAAATAAGTGAAGTTGCTTTTAATCTAAAGAAATGACTACTAAACTAAAGACGCAAAGAAAAAAAGAGTGAATTGGGAAATAACTTGATGAAAAACTCAGTTGATCATGACGATACCCTTAGGAAGAATCCACCTAGACTTCACTTGTTATTTAACACTAAATCATACGATTTAAACCCTCTCTCAAGGTGACTAACGTCTAACCCTAGGTTAATTAGTGGAACTCTCGTTCTCTTATAATAACCCCTTAGAATAGCAGTAAATCGATCTATGGATTCCCATATTAGGTTTCACCCTAATCTGGCAAAATCTCGTCACCCTATCTCTAGGCGTGCTATCAACTCCGCTTAATTATACTAGATCTACTCTTAAGTAGGGTCTATTCCTCCTCCACCAAAGCACATCAAATTTGGACTAAGCATGCATAATTAAGAACAAACTAATTGTTTATCATATAATTCAGAAATCAATAACAAGATTCATCTAGGTTTCATCCCCTTCAGGTATCTGAAGGGTTTAGTTCATAACAAATAAAGAAAACATCTCAAGAGAAAAGATAAAACAAAACATAAGAAATCCCTAAAACCCCCTAAAGGAATTGAAGGAGAAATCCACCGTCTTGAGTAGAATTCTGGCTCCTTGAGATGGATCAACTAGTGATCTTCGAGTAATTCCCACAAATCTAGCCTTCTGGCTCGGCTCATTGGCCTAGCTAACCGCCTCTTTTCAGGTTACACCTAGGGTGTTTATATAGACTTTTAAATGCTTTACTTGGCCTCTAACTATCCCAATTCAAGTATACTTCCTACTCGGTGTTTGAATAGGCTTTGGAATGTGTTTCTTTGCCTTAAAGTAACCAAATCCGAGTGAAATTACTCTCTCCATGCATGAGGGTACGTCCATGGTACACGCCTGTGTAAATTATTTTTAGGCCGTGTCTCGATTCTACCGATTGGGGCATGGCCGTGTAAATCATGGCATGGACATGTGAAGTAAATTGACAAGACAAGGTCGCGTGGCTTGAAGTCCAGGCGTGTCGATTTCCTCTTTGGCCCAAGTTGGCCCGTTTTAAGACCATTTCTTATTCTTTTCGTCCTGGGTGCTTTCCTGAGTATAAACATGAAAAGAAAGGATTAAAAGCGCATTTTTACATAAATCAAGGGCTAAATCATCCAAAAGCATACTAAATGTGGGCCTAAAATATGTTACTTTTACGGTTTATCAAATACCCCCACACTTAAGCTTTTGCTTGTCCTCAAGCAAAATTCTTAACTTATAATTGATGGTTATTTTGTTTAGTTTTAAAATTTATAATGAATGAGATTGAACCTAGAAACTAACTCTGACAACGATTAAAGGCAATGTATCTATCGAACAGTAGTATAGCTTAGGCAAGACCGGATTGTCGAACCCAAAGGAACTAAAAGTACTAATACTCACTGTCTTTTTATTATTTAGCCTAAAATATGGAGTGATTGGTTGATTTAATCTAATTTAGCGACTACTAAGTTAAAGACACAAAGACAAAAAGAACAAAATGGGAAATAACTTGATGAAAAACTTAGTTGATCATGACGATACCCTTAGGAAGAATCCACCTAGACTTCACTTGTTATTTAACACTGAACCATATGATTTATTCACTTAGTTTGATCCGTAAGACTCCCTAACATATATTAAACCCTCTCTCGAGGTGAATAATGTCTAACTTTAGGCTAATTAGTGGAACTCTCGTTCTCTTATAATAACCCCCTAGAATAGCAGTAAATCGATCTATGGACTCCTATATTAGGTTTCACCCTAATCTGGCAAAATCTCATCACCCTATCTCTAGGCGTGCGATCAACTTCGCTTTATTATGCTAGATCTACTCTCAAGCAGGGTCTATTTCTCCTCCACCTAAGCACATCAGATTTGGATTAAGCATGCACAATTAAGAACAAACTAAGTATTTATCATATAATTCAGAAAACACCCCTTTAGGTAACTGAAGGGTTTAGTTCATAATGAATAAAGAAAACATCTCAAGAGAAAAGATAAAATAAAACATAAGAAATCCCTAAAACCCCCTGAAGGAATTGAAGGAGAAATCTACCGTCTTGAGTAGAATTCTAGCTCCTTGAGATGGATCAACTGGCTATCTTCGAGTAATTCCCTGAATTGAACTACTCTGGCTTCGACTATTTGGCCTAGCTCAACGCCTAATTCCTAACTCCTCTTCAGGATACACTTAGGATGTTTATATAGACTTTTAGAATGATTTACTTAGCCCCTAAGTGTCCTAATTCGAGTATAGTTCCTACTCGATGTTTGAATAAGCTTTGGAAAGTGTTTCTTTGCCTCAAAGTATCCAAATCCGAGTGAAATTGCTCTCTCCTACGGCAGAGGCACGGCCAGGGCACACGCCCATATAAATCATGGTTGGGTCATGTTTCATTTCTGTTATTTGAGGCACGGTCGTGTAAATCGAGGGTCAAGCTGTGTGAAGTATTTTGTGAAGTATTTTGACGATGCGTGTCGATCGTGGCCCTTGATGTCTTATTCTTTTCGTTGTCGATTTCCTTTTGGCCCATTTTAAGCCTATTTCTTATTTTTTACATAAATTAAGGGCTAAATCATCCAAAAGCATACTAAATGCGGGTCTAAAATATGTTACTTTTACAGTTTATCAAAAACCCCCACACTTAAGCTTTTGCTTGTCCTCAAGCAAAATTCTCAACTTATAATTAAAACGAACTTTCCATAATTCACAATTCCTATCAACAATGCCTCATCATAATTCACAGATAATTTATACATGGATAGTTTAACTCAAAGACTCTTAAAGGCTCAAACAATTCTAAGTCATAAATTTGTAGCATAAAAACATAGGCGTCTCCCCTTATCTAAATAATTACCTTTAATTCAAAATCGACAAGGATTGATATCCTCACTAAAGATTCACTCAAAGCACTCGAAGTGTTTAAGTTTCAAGAAAAAGCACTCATAAGTCAAACCTGAAAAGTTAATCCCATAGACTTGCTTGAAAATCAAACTCCACCACTGTAATATGAGATGATACACAAATCCAACAATTTTTTACAGGGTTGTAATGGGGCTTAGGTTAAAGGTGTGGATAAAGGCTGAATTAGAAGGTTGAAAATCAAGATTGACCTAATAAATTACCTACTAAGAATAATGAACTAGAAAATAAATGATTGCTTTGAAACTAGTAATACTACTATTGGTAATACTTTTAATACAAGCTCTTCTTCAACAATTGGAATTTAAGCGCATAAGCTTCTTTAATCATATACTAATACTTGAATATACTTTGATTTTTTTTAAGAACAAACTAAAAACATAATAAAGAAAACTTTATCAACTGAGATAACCTAATTTGGTAACTGATCAAATCAATTCTTGATAGAAGGGTAGTCAAAAGAATGGTGATAACAAATACAAAGGGTTTTGGGTTAAAATTTAGCGGGTAAATCAATAAAAGGGTTATTAGGATCTAATGGGTCCACTAAGGGTTAATTTGTGAAGGTAGACTTTCTAGTGGAGTGAATGGGTTAAAACCTAGGTGCCTTTATCATCTCAGGATATCAAATCATTAATGTTGTCTCGATATGTATAATCTAGGCAAGTTCTAGAATAACAATTCAGTGTTGACACACTCATAATCAATAAAGTGAATATGAAAAAGAATCTATGCAGCTCAAAATCTCACAAAAATATAGATATTTGATATCAATCCGCTGTAAATTTCAATCTTCAAGGTAATATTCAAATTTAGTTCAACAACCTAGAAATTTTTTTATTCTTGAAAAATAGACTTAACATGCTTGATTCTCTAGTATTCTTCAAGTATAAATCATCAATGCACAATTATCAATGACTTACTCAAAAACATATCAATAAAAATCATAAATCATCAAAAATTTCACCCTAATTAATAATATGAGAAAATTTCTTAGGAACAAGACTAAAATTCAGGATTTTGGAATAATGCAAAAAGTTAGGTACTTTTACCCCCAACACTTAAGATGTACATTGCCCTTAATGTACAAAGATAGATAATCATAATGTAATCAAAAGAGAAGGGGAGGAGTGACACTTCCTGAATTTTGGATGATTTCGAGAGTTGGCAGAGGTCGTGGTAGAATATGGGTGAAGGAGGCGGTGGTGGAGTTTTCTATGGGTCTGGTGGGGTGTCTACCGATGAGTTTTGTGCTAGATAAAGAAATTGGGTAGCCTCTAAGGCTATGGTGCGTGATTCCCAAGAAGCCTTTAAAACCTAAAACAAAGAAACTAAAACCAAATAAACTAGATTAAGCATAAGAGAGTCAAAGGGAAGAAAATTGAAGCAAAAGAGAAAAGAAAAATAAAATCGAAAAGGTCTTAAAGACCCTTGTCTTGGTGTTTGGATGAAGCGATCGGCATGAACTTATGTGTAGGGTCTCCTTTGAGAGACAATGCTTGCCTTCTTACGCTTCTTCGGCATGATTCTAGTGTAGCTCAAGAGTCTAGACACCTATTCTAAGAAAGAAAAAGAAGGAAGAAAGAATAAGGGAGAAGGAGAAGGGCTGTGGGGTTTAAATAGGATTTCCAATCTGGCATGTTCCCACGCCCGTGGACCGAGAGTGTGTTGAATTACAAGGCTACATCACACGGTTGTGTGTCTAGGAGTGTTGGTTAACCCACGTCCATTTTTTAGATGCCATGCCCGTTCCTAAAAAGGTAGTGTGTTGGCACGGTTGGATAGCATGGGCGTGTTTTTCCCGTGTCTGGTAAGTCAGTAGCTTCACACGGTCATGGCGCACGACCGTGTGTAGGACCGTGTGTTCTAGAAATATGCATTTTTGGTTAGTTTACAAAGAGAAATAGAAAAAAAATAAAATAAAAACAAATGTAAAAAGAAGTAGGGTTAGTGCTCGAGTTGCCTCCCGAGAAGCACTCGTTTATAGTCTGAAGCTAGACTTTTCCTTGTACTTAAATCAAGGAGGTTTAAAGGTTTGAATATCTTCCCTCTTGCTTAAAGTTCTATTTTCTTGACAAAGTTCAAATCGAGAAGCGTTTACCTTAAAGGTGTCGAATGTTGGGTTGCTTACCTCAACTATTCCATGTGGGAAGATATTGTGTACTTTAAGAAGGATTTCTCCCTTTGGCTTCAGGTCTATTGTGATGATGTGCGGATCTGCTTTGTCTAACAGTACCTAATCTCCTATTTTAAAGTGATTGGATGTTCCTACGAGCTCTTCTGGTGGTTCCTCTGGTTTTACTTCGTGTGGTTCTTTTTTGACGTGTGTCTTCTGCTCTTCTAGCCTGTCGAACTTAAGGTTTTGATCCTTCTCTTTGTCGGTTTGGGTGCTATGATTTGGCTCAGGTTTGTCTTCATGTGGTGTTTCCTGTTATAAAGGTTGAACAATTTGATTATCATCTGTATTGACTTTCTTACCTTCATCGATTATTATCCTGGCCGAGTCAAGAGCTTGAAGACTGATTGATTTGTCACCTACACCTGTGGCAACATCAATTTTAGTCTTGGCAGTTGCTAAGAAGGGTCTTCCCAAATTAAAGGGATTGTATTATCCTCATCCATATCTAAGACAACAAAATCTACTGGGAAAAAAAATTTATCGATTTTGACAAGAACATCTTTAATAATGCCCCTAGGCTAACAGTTTTATCAGCTAATTGTATACTCATCCTAGTTTGTTTGGGCTTCCCTAGACCTAGTCGTTTAAATAATGTATATGGCATGACATTTATGCTTGCCCCTAAATCAGCTAATGCATTATCAATAGTTGGACTACCAATTAAGCATGGAATTGTAAAACTCCCTGGATCTTTTAGCTTTTGTTGTAGTCGATTCTGTAACATTGCTGAGCATGCTACGTTCAATTCCACATGGTGCTCTTCGTCTAATTTGCATTTGTTAGTCAAGAGTTGTCTTAAAAATTTCCTCGAGTCTGGCATCTGAAAAAGAGCTTCAAGAAGAGATAAGTTAATATGTAATTTCTTTAAGAGTTTAAGAAACTTACTAAACTGTTCCTTTGAACGTCTCTTTTCATTGCTTCGGGATAAGGTATGTGAGGTTGGTACTCCTTTATTACCGGTTTTGGCTTTTCTTGTGTTATCTCTATCTTACCTTTGTCTCCCTCGTTTTCTTGTACTGAGCTGGATTCATCTTCTCTTTTATTGTCATCAGCTGTGATGGCTTGGATTTGTTCTTTCGGGTTAATCTCAATGTTACTTGGTAGCCGTCCTTGCGGTCGTTTTGACATTAGCTTTGCGAGTTGTTCGACTGCATTAGTGACTGCGTTGACTGACTTAGTAACTTTCGATTCGGCTCTCATTGCTTTTAATTGTTTTCTCAGTTTCTTGAAAGTGATTTTTTGTGTTTGCGATGAATTTTGTCAGCATCTCTTTGAGGTTTGGCTTCTTCTCTTGCGGGTATGGCTGATTTTGGAAATTTGGAGGAGATTGTTGTCTTTGATTTCCTTGAATTCCTTGGCCTCCCCATGAAAAATTTGGGTGGTTCCTCCAACCTGGATTATAGTTGTTACTATAAGAATTATTATTGGATCTGAAATTATTACCTATATAGTTCATCTGTTCGCTCTCTGCGTCCGGTTGGTAGGGTGGGTACTCAGGATTCACCACAGTTCCACTGGTGTTGTACTGCATGACTGGATGTACCTGTCAAGAACACAAACTGTCAAGCTTTTTATTCATCATCTCTACCTGTGTTGATAGCATGGTCACTGCATCGAGGTTGTAAACTCTAGCTTATTTTGTTGGTTTTGTCCTTGTAACTTGCAACTGATAGATATTTAGTGACATCTCTTCAATGAACTCGTAGGCTGCTTCAGGAGTTTTATTGTTCAGGGTTCCACCGGTGGCTGAATCGATTAGATGCCTCGTTGAGGGTTTACACCGTTATAGAAAATTTGGACTTGTAGCCACAAGGGTAGACCATGGTGTAGACACCTCCTCAAGAGATCCTTGTATCTCTCCTATGCGCCGTATAATATTTCTAAATCCATCTGCACAAAAAAGAGATATCGTTCCGTAATTTGGCCGTTTTGGCCGATGGAAAATATTTTAATAAAAAATTTTAAGTCATTTACCCCGTGTAGTGATTGACCCTAGTGGTAACGAGTTTAACCACTGTTTGGCTTTATTCCTTAATGAAAAGGGAAATAACAGAAGACATATGGCATCATCAGAAATGCCATTTATTTTGAAGGTATCACAGAATTCTAAGAAATTAGCTATATGAGTGTTTGGATCTTCATCCTATAAACCATAAAATTGAACAAACTTTTGAATCATTTGTATTGTGTTAGGCTTTAATTCAAAATTATTAGCGGCTATAGTAGGCCTAACAATACTCGAATCCACTCCTGTTAAATGTGGTTTAGCATAATCAAACATTGTGCATGGAGCATTATTTTCTCGCACATCAGGTGCTAGTGGGTTATTCTCGTCCATCCCTTCAGTAGGATTGGACCTGTCTTCCTGATCTTTCTCTGTGTAATTTATAGCTCATCTGATTTCTCTGTGATTCCTACATGTGGTAGCTTTGATATCACTATCATATACTAGTGGTCCTCTCGGGTTCTTTCTAATCATAAACTAGAGGTACCTACTGGAAAAGAAAGAAAAAAAATTTAGTAAGTAAAATAAATTGTGAAATTTAAAATAAAAATAATGGCTAAATTAATAAAAATAAGTTTTCTTAATAATAAAAAGTTTTCTTAATATTTTAGTTCCCAAACGGCGCCAAAAACTTGATCGTTGTTTTGTCAAGTTTAAAATTTATAATGAATGAGATCGAACACGAAACTAACTTTGACAACAATTAAAGGCAAGTGTACCTATCGAACAGTAGTATAGCTTAGGCAAGACCGGATTGTCGAACCCAAAGGAACTAAAAGTACTAATACTCACTGTCTTTTTATTATTTAGCCTAAAATATGGAGTGATTGGTTGATTTAATCTAATTTAACGACTACTAAGCTAAAGACACAAAGACAAAAAGAACAAAATGGGAAATAACTTGATGAAAAACTCAGTTGATCACGATGATACCCTCAGGAAGAATCCACCTAGACTTCACTTGTTATTTAACACTGAACTATACGATTTATTCACTTAGTTTGATCTGTAAGACTCCCTAACGTATATTAAACCCTCTCTCGAGGCGAATAATGTCTAACACTAGGTTAATTAGTGAAACTTTCGTTCTCTTATAATAACCCCCTAGAATAGCAGTAAATCGATCTATGGACTCCCATATTGGGTTTCACCCTAATCCAGCAAAATCTCGTCACACTATCTCTAGGCGTGCTATCAACTCTGCTTAATTATGCTAGATCTACTCTCAAGTAGGGTCTATTCCTCCTCCACCTAAGCACATCAGATTTGGATTAAGCATGCACAATTAAGAACAATCTAAGTATTTATCATATAATTCAGAAAACAATAACAAGATTCATCTAGGTTTCATCCCCTTCAGGTATCTGAAGGGTTTGGTTCATAATGAATAAAGAAAACATCTCAAGAGAAAAGATAAAACAAAACATAATAAATCCCTAAAACCCCCCTAAAGGAATTGAAGGAGAAATATGCCGTCTTGAGTAGAATTCTGGATCCTTGAGATGGATCAACTGGCTATCTTCGAGTAATTCCCTAAATTGAGCTGCTCTGGCTTCGGCTCTTTGGCCTAGCTCAACGCCTAACGCCTAACGCCTCTTCAGGATACACTTAAGATGTTTATATAGACTTTTAGAATGCTTTTCTTGGTCCCTAAGTGTCCTAATTTGAGTATAGTTCCTACTCGGTGTTTGAATAAGCTTTGGAAATTTTTTCTTTGCCTCAAAGTATCCAAATCCGAGTGAAATTTCTCTCTCCCACGGCAGAGGCACGGCCAGGGCACATGCTAGTGTAAATCATGGTTGGGCCGTGTTTTGATTCTGTTGTTTGAGGCACGGCCATGTAAATCAGGTGTCAGGTCGTGTGAAGTATTTTGACGATGCACGGCTGTGTGGCTTGATGTCCAGGCCGTGTCAATTTCCTCTTTGGCCCTTTTTAAGCCTGTTTCTTGTTCTTTTCGTTCTCGGGTGCTTTCCTAAATATAAACATGAAAAGAAAGGATTAAAATCACCTTTTTGCATAAATTAAGGGATAAATTATCCAAAAGCATACTAAATGCGGGTTTGAAATATGTTACTTTTACGGTTTATCAATAATTAAAATGAACTTTCCATAATTCACAATTCCTATCAACAATGCCTCATCATAATTCACAGATAATTTATACATGGATAATTTAACCCAATGACTCCTAAAGATTCAAACAATTCTAAGCCGTATAGTTTGTAGCTCGAAAACATAGGCGTCTCCCCTTATCTAAATAATTACCTTTAATCCAAAAACGACAAGGATTGACATCCTCGCTAAAGATTCACTCAAAGCACTTGAAGTGTTTAAGGTTTAAGAGAAAGCACTCATAAGTCGAACCTGAAAAGTTAATCCCATAGGCTTGCCTGAAAATCAAATCTCCACCACTGTAGTATGAGATGATACACAAATCAAAAGGTCTTTGATAGGGTTGTAATGGGGCTTAGGTTAAAGGTGTGGATAAAGGCTGAATTAGAAGGTTGAAAATCGAGATTGACATGATAAATTACCTATTAAGAATAATAAACTAGAAAATAAATTATTGCTTTGAAACTAGTAATACAACTATTGATAATACTTCTAATACGAGCTCTTCTTCAACAATTGGAATTTAAGTGCATAAGCTCCTTTAATCATATACTAATACTTGAATATACTTTGTTTTTTTTTTTAGAACAAACTAAGTAAAAACATAATAAAGAAAGAACTCTATCAACTAAAATAAACTAACTCGGTAACTGATCAAATCAATTCACGATAGAATGGTAGTCAAAAGAATGGTGATAACAAATACAAAGGGTTTTGGGTTAATATTAGCGGGTAAATCAATAAAAAGGGTTGTTAGGATCAAAAGGGTTGACTAGGGGTTAATTTGTGAAGGTAGGCTTTTTATTGGAGTGAATGGGTTAAAACCTAGGTGCCTTTATCATCTTAGTATATCAAATCATGGATGTGGTCTCAACATGTATAATCGAGGCAAGTTCTAGAATAACAGTTCAAAGTTGACATACTCATAATAAAAAAAAAGTGAGCACGAAAAAGAATATATGCTCTATAAGGCTCAAAATCTCACAAAAATTATGGGTATTTGACATAAATCCTGTAAATTTCAAACTTCAAGGTAATATTCAAATTCAGTTCAACAATATAGAAAATTTTTTATTCTTGAAAAATAGACTTATCATGCTTGATTCTCTAGTATCTTAAAGTTTAAATCCTCAATGCACAATTATCAATGACTTAATCCAAAATATAACAATAAAAATCATAAATTATTATAAATTTCATCCTAATTAATAATATGAGAAAAATACTTAAAAACAAGATTAAATTCATGATTTTTAGAATCTTGCAAAAAGTTAGGCACTTAATCCCCCCACACTTAGGATGTACATTGCCCTCAATGTACAAAGATAGATAACTAATAATGCAATCAAAAGAGAAGGGGAGAAGTGACACTTCCTGAATTTTGGATGACTCGGGAGTTGGCAGAGGTCGTGGTGGCGTTTTCTATGGGCCCAGTGAGGTGGCTATCGATGCACTCTTTGCTAGATGAAAAAATTGGGGAGCTTGTGATGAGTTAGCCAGAAATCATTGAAACATATTTAAAATAAACTAATTATATAATTAAGGACAAGAAAACTAAAGGGAAAAGGACTAAGGAGAAAACTAAAATTAAAATACAATACTAATGGGCTTAGGAGTCCTTATTGAAAGATGGTTCGCGAAGTGGGTGTGACCTCTAAGGCTGTGGTGTGTGATTCTCTAGCAACCTTTAGAACCTAAAACAAAGAAACTAAAGTAAAATAAACTAAATTAAGCATAAGAAAGTCAAAGGGAAGGAAATTAAAACAAAAGAGAAAAGAAAAATAAAACCGAAAAGGTCTCAAAGACCCTTGGCTTGGTGTTTGGATGAAGTGGCCGGCATGAACTTATATGAACTTATATCTTCGAGTAATTCCCACAAATTTGGCCTTCTGGCTCGGCTCCTCGGCCTAGCTAACCGCCCTCTTTCAGGTTACACCTAGGGTGTTTATATAGACTTTTAGAATGCTTTACATGGCCTCTAACTGTCCCAATTCAAGTATACTTCCTACTCGGTGTTTTAATAGGCTTTGGAATGTGTTTCTTTGCCTCAAAGTATCCAAATCCGAGTGAAATTGCTCTCTCCCGTGACAGGGGCATGGCCATGGTACACGCCCGTGTAAATCGTTTTCAGGCCGTGTCTTAATTCTATCGATTAGGGGCACGGCTGTATAAATCATGGCATGGCCGTGTGAAGTAATTTGACAAGACACGATCGTGTGGCTTGAAGTCCAAGCCGTGTCGATTTCCTCTTTGGCCCAAGTTGGTACGTTTAAGCCCGTTTCTTATTCTTTTCGTCCTCGGGTGCTTTCCTGAGTATAAATATGAAAAGAAAGGATTAAAAGCACCTTTTTACATAAATCAAAGGCTAAATCATCCAAAAGCATACTAAATGTGGGCCTAAAATATGTTACTTTTACGGTTTATCAGTTGGCAGTGGTCGTGGTAAAAGAGGAGTTGAAGGAGGCGGTTGTAAAAGATGACTGATGTAATAGTGAATTAATCCTAGTGATTTGTTTGTTTATATGGAGTGTGCAATTGAAACTATGAAGTAATCAGTTAGACATCTCAGAGGTGTAAATAACATGTGTTAGGCATACTCGAAGGTTAGATAACCTATGATTATAATAAAAGTTGTCAATGTCTAAAGGGAATGTTTAAATTAAGATAATTAAAAGAAATAAAAATTAAAATAACGAGTAGAAAAATAAAAAGGACTTAGAGGTCCTCATCATCTGCCGGATCTTGTGGAGGTGTCGATGATGAAATATGAAAGTGATGGCAAATCTGCTGATGGGTGGCTTCGATCCCATCAAAACATCGAGCGGTGTCAGTGAACTGCTGAGTACAGTACTACTCAAACTGGGTGAGGCGTGCAGAGATATCTTCTATCGAGGCTGCTGGATGGGATGGCTGCTGGCTCAGGACTGGTAGGACATCATCAGTAATGTCCTCGGGCACCTCCTCATCCGTAGCTAGTTGGTACTAAGGGAGGTCATCCGTGATGATATTTTATCATCCTCATGTGTAGCATTGTCTGGATGCCCTGAGGCACCATCTGGCCGATCAGTGTCAATGAGGAGATCTCCGTCTCGGTATTGAGAAGCCCAAAGTGTCGCACCAATCTTGTGATGTATGGCCCCATCGAAAGAATCCCCCTCCTATGTTGATCTATCTGGTGCTGAATTGCACGGGCTATGAAGTATGCGAGATCAAAGACGCGCTTCTGACATGCACCAAAGGTAGTAGACGTCTTGTGTGTTCACCACGCCAGTGCTCTCGTGTCATCCGTAATGGCGTGAGCTAGGATGGCATGGAAGTACCTCAGAGTGGGGGCTAGGGCTGTCGCCTTGGAGTCACTAGGGTTGTAGTTTCCCTTGTTAGGGGCTAAGTCGTGCCAGTAGCGAGCGAGGGTGAGGTAAAATTTATGGTCCAGGTCGAGAAGGTTGTTTTCTTCTATGAAGTCATTAGTGTAAAGTCCAAGCGCCGCCCCAAATTGCAGCACGCTCAATCGTCTAACCGTTCCTCCTAAACAGAATTGGATCATGCCCAGATCGTCGTGCCGTGCCATTACTGTTTGTAGGGTAAAGGTGGCACAAAATTCTAGAGTAAGCTCCAAGAATGTGGGCTCGATAATGGAAGAAAATTGCTCCCACGACTTAATCAAGACGTGTACTCGGATATCAGCCGCCAGCCCGACCTATTCCAAGGCGTTCCAGTCAATGCACCTACCAGTACCTAGGGGCCTTTCCCGGAATGCCCTGTATCATTCTTCCTGGGTTTTCTGGTTGAATTGAAAGAAGCGACGTCAAACTTCGGAAGAGGCACTGGCCGAGGATGAGCCGGGTCCCTTTCGCTTTTTCGAACTTGGGGCTGTTGTTCTCTTTCCTCGAGATAACGACATTGTACCTGAAGAAGAAATGAGTATTCAAGTAATGGTTGTACCAAGTTTTCATCTATACTGAGATATTCGAGGCAAAACACGATGATTCACACTTTAAGCAACCAATTCAAATGAAAATTTGTAAAAGAACATAATCAATAGAAAATATGAAATTTGTCTTAACAATGATAAACAATAATAAAAAGCTAAAAAAAAAACTTTTACTATAACAACTAAAATGAGGTTGTAAATATATATGACATTCATAGGAAATGAATTAGTCTAGATATAACGAAATATTGAAATAGGTTCTAAAATGAATTCTAAAAAAAAAAAATAATAAGTCATGCTTAATATTAAAACTGAACAAAAATTATCATAAACAAAACAAAATAATATGAAATTTATCAAACTTTAATTTAAGAAAATGAATTAATGGAGGGAACCAGGGGTGGTAGTGGTGGATATCTGCAGGACACGGGGTGAGCACGGTGGTGGCGGGATTTTTCAGCACAAGCACAACGGTGGCAAGGGCGTGGGGTTTCTTCAGCACGATAGTGGCGCATGCGTGGGGATGATTTTAGTGTGGTTTTAGGGAAGAAAAGGAAGTTAAGGAGGTTTTGGGAGGCGGAGGGTGTGGGTGTCATTGAAATTTGGGAGGAAGGAAGCTAAAAAAAATTTTAGGGTTGATTTAGGGGAGAGGGACGATTGAAATTGCTTAAATAGGGGAGGGAGCACGGTCAGGTGCCACACCCGTGCTCTATTTTAAAGTGCCCATGTTCTTCACGATTTTGAATTTTTGGGTGCGACTAGGTATCTGGGCACGGTCGTGGTTAGATGGACATGCCGTGTTCTTTTTTACACGGTCATTTAGAATGGGTGTGTTTCACCCGTGTTCGAAAAGCCAATATGTCCCTACAGTTGTGAAGCATGGCGTGTCCTACCCGTGTTTAGGAATTCAGTATCTTAGCACAATCGTGAGGCACGGCCGTGTCCTACCCGTGTCGATAATAATTTACCTTTCGTCATGCTTGGCCACAAGAATGCCCTTGTTTTGTCTCGTGGGTTCCACACGGCTATGGGCACACCGTGTGTAAGGCCGTGTGGTCAAGAAACTGTACTTAATCAGACTGATTAGTACGGCGTTTAGATGCTTAAAATTAAGATATAATGTTAGTGAAAGTTAGTGCTCGAGTTGCCTCGTTAGTGCTCGAGTTGCCTCCGAAGAAGCGCTCGTTTAAAGTCTTAAGCTAGACTTACCCTGTTTTCGATTCTAAAAGAAGGTTCACGGAGCTGAAGCTCCTCTCTCATATTTGTAACATCTTCACCATTATAGATTTTGAGTCAGTGACAATTTACCCTGAATGTGCCTTGAGTGGGATAAGTTACCTCGACTATACGATAGGGGAAAATTGTTTTGATTATGAATGGCCCTGACCATCTTGATTTCAGTTTCCTAGGAAATAGTGTAAGCCTCGAGTTGTATAGCAAAACCAAGTCCCCTACTTCAAGTTGTTTTGATTTCTTTAGACGAGCATCATGGCGTCGCTTTGTGGCCTCATTGTAAAGTTTTGAGTTCTCGTAAGCATTAGCTCTCCATTCATCTAGCTCGTTTATCTGCATCCTTCTTTTTTCCCCTGCGGTTTTAAAATCAAAATTTAAGAATTTTATAGCCCAAAAAGCCTTGTGTTCTAACTCGAATGGAAAATGACAACTTTTCCCGTAGACAAGTTTGTATAGGGATGTCCCTAGGGGTGTTTTAAATGCTGTTCTATAGGCCCATAAGGCATCATCTACTTTTCTTGCCTGATCTTTTACATTTGATTCAACCGTTTTTCTAAAATTCGCTTAAGTTCTCGGTTTGCTACTTCTGCTTGCCCACTGGTTTGAGGGTGATATAGGGTAGCTATCCTATGGTGTACTCCATATCTTTTTAAGACTTTATCAAATTGAGCATTACAAAAATGAGTACCCCTATCACTAATAATGGCTTTAGGTGTTCCAAATCGAGAAAACAGTTTCTTGAGGAATTTAACTACTACTCAGGCATCATTTGTAGGTAGAGCTTCAGCTTCTACCCATTTTGACATATAATCAACTGCCACTAAGATGTATTTATTCCCAAATAAACTAGGGAAGGGACCCATAAAATCAATACCCCATACGTCGAATATTTCATATGAAAGCCTGTAAGTTTGAGGCATTTCATTATGTTTAGAAATATTACCTATTCTTTGGCATCTAACACACGAAGCGACATACCTGTTGGCATCTTTAAATAGAGTGGGCCAATAGAAACCTAGTTAGAGTATTTTGTGTACTGTCTTGACACTACTGTAGTGCCCTCCTGAAGGTTCGGAGTGGCAGTGTTCTAGGATTTTGTTTGCTTCTGCCTTGGTAACACATCTCCGAATCACCTGGTCTGCACATATACGGAAAAGAAAGGGATCCTCCCAAAAATAGTTCTTCGTGTAACATCCTGAAATTGGGCCTAGTAGAATTGGGCCCAATAGGCCTTGAGAATGGGAACGTTTAAAATTTTTGAGATGCATGTAGCACTTAGAATGTTATGGTAAGGTATTAATGGACTTGTGCATTGTGTGTAATGTTATGTTTAATATGTTAATTTGAGGTTCAGTTGGGCCCAAAGAATTGGGTCAAAATTTCAGCAGCCAAGGTGAGCAAAGAGGGGGACGGCACAAGGCTATAATTTAGGGATTATTTTGTTTAATTAATGAGGATAACAAGTGATAAAATAAAGGGAGAGTTGGTGCAAATGTGGCCTCTTATGGATGAGTGTTTTGATAGGGATAAGGGATAGAAGGATAGAGGATAAAAGATAGGAGTTATCTTACGAGTACGAGTTGGCCAAAATTCCATCTCCGGAGGGATACCGAAATTCCCTATAAATAGGGTACCTCTTCAATTTAGGCATTTTGAACCCCATTTCTTCTCTCATCTTCTATGCCAAAATTCTCGTTATTCTTGGTAATCTCTTTTCTTTTGATTTCTTCCAAAGTCAAACCCCTAAGTATTCTTTCTTTCCACTTTCTTTTCACTTTCCTTCTAAGTCAAACACTTCACTCAATTTTTTAAAGCCAAAATGCATCAGTTCATCTTTTCCGAGATTTTCATAAAAGCCAAAATCGCTAGATCTCATCTCCGTGGTTCTTAGAATCCTCTTTAATGGAGTCTGCTTGCCGAAATCTAAAAGAAACAATAGGTAAGTGTTGATTTCGGATTTCAATGTTCTTCGGCTTTTCAAAGTCCTTAGTGAATGGCTATTAGAAACTAATCTCTTATTTCAAACTTCTTTTCGGATTCGAGATTTGAAGAAGGAGGCCAATCGCATAAATCTCTAAGTTATAAAATCGTGTTACTTTCGAGATTTCAAGGTAAGAGGATTTGTTTATTTATATATATAAAATCGGGTAGAATACTAACCATGGCCGAATATAGGACAGGGCATATTTTCACAGTTTTTCAACTTTTAAGCAAAGTTATAGATTGAGGATAATAGATCCGGATATCAAGGACATCGACTAAGAATATTGGATTTCACGATATCAGGTGTGTAACACTTCCCCACCGTCTAGATCTGATTAATAATAAATGTATATATATGTATATGTGTTCACAAGATTTATATGTTACATTAAAAGTTGAAATCTCAGATTTAAACGACGGACCCTCATGTTAGTAAATAATCTGACTATATGTTACAAGTAAACTGTTGTACATGTTTTAAATTATTGTGCATGTTGTATGGGGTGGGTGATAAAAGGAGGAAGTTATATGTACATGTATATGAGTAACGATTTTACCGTGAACTCATTGAAGGCTAATGCCGTGAATCTATTATCTGAGCTTGACCAATATATGTTGATGAGTAGCTTGACCGCCATCTTAGAAAGTAGTGGTTTGGGTTGATTGTAGAAATCCCCAATGGTGTGTTGGTTGGTACAGGAGGCGTAGTGGATGGAAACCTAGGCAAATGGGTTGGGCTTTGCATATTATATGTTTCCATGTAAATGAATTTATTATTATGTTTAATGAGGCCCAAATCTAGTGGTGCATGAGGGTTCCACATCGAGTCTCGCGACTCACCCCTTTAAACTAACCTTCGGTGACGCTTAGTGTATCGGACCGGGTGGAGTGGGCGCAAGGTGGCCATGCAAAAGAAGGTGGATCCGTGACAAAGTTTCCCATATTAGTTTTTTTAAAGTACTTTATATGATGGATTTAAAATACATTGTAATAAGGCCATAGGCCATTTGTTTACATTTTAGATTTAAAATGGGCCTTTAGTATTTATTCTTATTTTAATTTCTTTCAAGGACATGTAATTAAGTTTTGGGCTTTTGATTTATGTAATTTTCTATTTGGGCTTTTTGTCGACACGATGGTTTTCCTAAAAATTTTTCTTAGTGACATACCAGATCCGGTAGTAGTGTTTGGGCCAGGTTTGGGGTGTTACAAATTGGTATCAGAGCCAGGTTCAAAACCCTGCTTTGGGATTTTGGGCCCAAAAGATTTTCGAAAAATGGGGTTTTAAAACATGGATTTTTATTAGTAAAGGTTTATTAGCTCAGCATGGCACCTGCGTCTCTGGCCAAGTTCGCCAGGTAAGTACTCTAAACCATTGTGTGATATGAATGTGGGCTTAACGGGCTTATGGGACGTAGACTACTTAGGTTAGAACTTGATGGAATCTAGGCTTAGACAAACAAATTCTTAAAATCCATAAGACTTAACTTCATTAAACAAAACCTGTAAACAAGTCACAAGACTAAAGTATGGTAACAAGCATATGCATGTCTAGGAGAAGATCCGGAAGAGCTTGGTATTTAAGCAGACCGAGTGACTCACCTCCTCTTCGCAGGAATCTTACCTGGTGCATAGTGATTGTTCACTCTAGCCATGACAGGGTGTGGCAATAGGCATATGCATGTCTAGGAGTGGATTCAGGGAAATCTTGGTACTTAAGCAGTCCTAGTGACTCACCTCCTTTCCACTAGAATCCTACCTGGTGCATAGTGACTATTCACCCTAGTTATGAGTATGTGTTGACAGGCCAAAACTTATAATTAAAACTCGAAAGGGACCAGCTACCTGTTTTTCTCACAAAATTATTAGAATATCCTTATTTTGAAAAAAAATTACCTATGATTTACAAATATACCCTGATTTACAAAGTCAACAGAATTTTTCCATAGAAAACAAAAACAACAACAAAAACATCAAAATATCCTTGAATTGTAAAATTACCAAATTACCCTTGAGTTGTAAATGACCAAAACACCCCTGATTTGCAAAATGATCAAATTACCTCGATTAGTAAAATTACTAAAATAACCCCGATTTGTAAAATTATCGAAATACCCTCAAATTTTTCAAAATTACTGAAATACCCTCAAGTTGAAAAATTACCAAAATACCCTTATTTTGCCAAATCACCCAGAACCTTATTTTGGAAAATTACGAAAATACCCCTGTAGGATAAAATTACGAAAATACCCCTGGGTAGTGAAATGACGAAAATGCCATTAGGTAATGAATGTTACTTGTATGAACGTTGTGTGTGCATGGTTCCTAGAATTAAGAAAATTGAAACCTGTAGATAGGTTTGAATTCGAAAGAACTACTTTTAAAACTATTATTCATAAGACTGTTCGTGGTTAATCAGTGGAAGAAAACTAATAATTTATAAAATTCTTAATCAGTTAAACGCGAATCAGTAGTATTAGTATAAGGGGACGAAGACGCTCTAGAAGCGAATAATGGTGCGTACCCTACCATAGTATACTAAGTGTTTATTTGGCTTTGGAATTAAAGTGCGCAGCGAAAGCATAGTCATGAGACTTGGGTAGTACGATTACTAGTTAGTCAAAAATTTCGAGGACGAAATTTCTTTAAGGAGGGTAGATTTGTAACATCCTGAAATTGGGCCTAGTAGAATTGGGCCCAATAGGCCTTGAGAATGGGAACGTTTAAAATTTTTTAGATGCATGTAGCACTTAGAATGTTATGGTAAGGTAATAATGGGCTTGTGCATTGTGTGTAATGTTATGTTTAATATGTTAATTTGAAGTTCAGTTGGGCCCAAAGAATTGGGTCAAAATTTTGGCAGCCAAGGTGAGCTAAGAGGGGGACGGCATAAGGCTATAATTTAGGGATTAGTTTTGTTTAATTAATGAGGATAACAAGCTGATAAAATAAAGGGAGAATTGGTGCAAATGTGGCCTCTTATGGATGAGTGTTTTGATAGGGATAAGGGATAGAAGGATAGAGGAGAAAAGATAGGAGTTATCTTCTGAGTACAGAGTTGGCCGAAATTCCATCTCTTGGAGGGGGATACCAAAATTCCCTATAAATAGGGGGTACCTCTTCAATTCCGGCATTTTGAACCCCATTCTCTTCTCTCATCTTCTGTGTCAAAATTCTCAGTTCTTCTTGGTAATCTCTTTTCTTTTGATTTCTTCTGAAAGCCGAAACCCCTAAGTATTCTTTCTCTTCACTTTCTTTTCACTTTCCTTCTAAGCCGAAACACTTCACTCAGTTTTTATTTAAATCCAAAAATACATCAGTTCATCTTTTCTAGGATTTTCATAAAAGCTGAAATCGCTAGATCTCATCTCATGTGGTTGCCGAATCCTCTTTAATTGAGTCTGCTTGTGCGGAATCTAAAAGAAACAATAGGTAAGTGTTGATTTCGGGATTTCAATGTTCTTTCAACTTTTCAAAGTCATTAGCCGAATGGCTATTAGAAACTAATCTCTTATTTCAAACTTCTTTTCGGCATTCCGAGATTTGAAGAAGGAGGCCAATCGCATAGATCTCTAAGTTATAGAATCGTGTTACTTTCGGGATTTAAAGGTAAGAGGATTTGTTTATTTATATATATAATCGGGTAGAATACTAACCATATTCGAATATAGGAGAGGGCATATTTTCATAGTTTTTTGGCTTTTAAGTAAAGTTATAGATTGAGGATGTAACATCCTGAAAAGGGCCTATGCATTTTCGATTTAATTGTATGAAATGACATGTCTTATGTGATATGAATGTATTATGAACATTTTTGGAAACTTGGAAATTAAGAAATGATTTAGAAATGTTAAGTTTCAAAAAGAGGAAAGTGAACATTTTGGAAACTTGGAAATGTTAAGTTAAAAGAGGAAAGTGAACATTTTGGAAACTTAAGTTAAAAGAGGAAAGTGAACATTTTGGAAACCTGGAAATGTATGGAAATGTTAAGTTTAAAAAGAGGAAGCTAAGGCAAGGTGGCCTTAAGAAAATTAATAGAAGAGTTTGACATACAATTGGGCTTGGAAAAGTGGCCTGAAGATACCACTTAAAGCCCAGTGAGTGACGCCACAAGCAGGTGCAATTGGGCCTGGGTTCGAGTCACTTGGGAAGCTAAAAATAAAAGTTTTATTTTGCTACAAGGAGTAGAGAGGTGGATGGCACATGGATAAATTCTAGGAGCTTTTATTCTTTTATAATTAGTGGATAAATAAAGGATAAATAAGAGATTTATTTGTCATTATTTTCAAGAGATAATTGTTGGATTAAATTCTTTTAATTTGAATAAAGTGATAATTCAAGGGATAAAGCTATCAAAATAAGGAAGAGTGGTGGCCAAGTAAAGGACTCTAGCTAGTAATTTCAGCTACTAGAGGAAAAGAGGCCATTCATTCATTCACTCTTCCTTTGTCAAATTTCTTAAGCAGATTCTCCTCTCTCTGCCTAATTTCCTCTGATTTTATTCTTCTTTTTATTAGCCAAAGCGAAATACCTTGTGTTCTAGCAAGAATCCTCCATCTTTAGTCTTCCTTCTCTTTTCCTTCTAATCCTCCAAAAGTCTCAAGTAAGCCTTTTAAGGCCATAGCGAATATCTCAAGTGGCTTCAAGCTTAGGTCTTGTCAATTCAATATTAAGGGTAAGAATTTTATGGTCATTAATTTATTCTCTTCTTTAAGCGCAACATAGAACTAATATCATTATTATTTTGTGGCCAAAATTATAAGGAGTGTTTGAGGGTTCGCAACTATCGACTCAAGGAGGGATCTTTCAAATTCAAGGATCTAAGGTAAGTCGGATTTACATTCGCCAAGGGCCATCTATGATGGTTTAATGTTGGAATCGAATCTAACATAGGTGTATAGGTATTTCGACGGACATCCGAGGCAAGGGATACTTTTCGGATTTGAGAATTTCAAGGTAAGTGTACTCACATATTAATTGACGCCTATCTTAAGTACTTAGATCTATTTATTTTAACCGAAAACTAAGCGATTCAAGGGATCTAGTAATTAGCCGATTTCAAAGGGAAGAATACAAGTTTAGGATTTGATTTTTAATTCAATCGGCAACAAGGAAAGTTTTGGTTGCAATAATCCTTCTGGATTTAGTCTTATGACCAAATAGGCTTTTACTAAATAGTAAGTGATTAATCAAATGTAGGAACTTGAGATCTAAGGCGAGAGATCGATTTTGGATTTTAGTGAAGTTGTTGTTAAGCGAATCGGTGTGTACCCACTAAACTTAATAGATTTATGGCTTTAACTTGATATATGTGTTAATATGAAAGTGTAAGAATGTGGCTAAAGTACCATGTTATGGTACAAAGTACTGTGCACGTTTCCTACTCCTACTAGGATTACGAAATATGTTATATTTAACATGTGAAAAGTGACATAAATGTGGATTTAAGTATGATATGCATGATATGAATAATATGGGGCATTGGGTTATATAAAAAGGGAAGTGAAAGTGGTGACTTGGTCTCACTATCAGAATGTGGTGACTTGGTCACATTATCCGAATGTGGTAAATTCGGTTACAATATCTCGAATGTGGTGTCTCATGACACAATTATTTAATCTGGTGGCTATGCCACGAATTTTATATGGGCGATGAGCACGCCGATTGCAAATGATCGCCTTCGATGGTGTGTAGCGAATGGAGGGTTGACTTAGTAGTCCCCACGGTGTGCAAGTTGGTACGGGGATGTGTAGTGGATGGCATCTAGGTTTGGGTTCAGGATTGCATCATTATCTTGAACTATTATGTGAACATGATATGTATGGTATGCCTAAATCTATTAAATTTTAGTGTTGGTTACACATTGAGTCATTGACTCACCCGTTGTGGGAATATGTTTGGTGGTGAACAGTGATGGACCAGGACTACGAGAACTTGTGGTGGCCATGCTCACTTAAAGTTTTATTTAATTTGGACATTTTATTTTATTTAAGTACTCTACAAATTTTATTTTGGGTTTTGTTTTATGTAATAAGGCTATAGTGATGATTTTATTGTTGTTTTAATTACTATGTTACTTAATTTATGTTATTTAAAGATTAAGTCAATTTAATTAAAATAAACTTTAAATGTTTTGTTACAGAAATAAATGGGTTTTCAATATAAAAATAAACTTGTTTTCAACTCGAGCCCAACCTACAAACAAACTATCTTCAAAACACACGATTTTCAAAATAATCAAGAATTTTGAACCGGTTTACATCGAGGAACATACCAGATCTGGTCCAGGCTCGTGGGCCAGGTGTGGGGTGTTTCAGTTTGGTATCAGAGCCCAATTTTAAACTCTCGGCCTGTGGTCTAAGGCCCAAAGCATTTTCAAATCGAGCCCAAATGAGTTTTATGGAAGTATTTCTGAAAATAGGCAAGTTTGATGGCATGGCACCTAAGTCTTCGACCCGCAGTCCACTAGGTAAATACCCCTAACCATCTGTGTGATTATGTGATTTATAGAAGGGTAGAAAAGGAATGGAACGTAGAATAGAATGATAAGTACTTAAACCCTAGGACTAGTGTACCCCAACAAAAACATAAGACTTAAATGCCTAACTAAACAAACCTGTGGTTAAGTCATTTGAGTTAGGGTGTGGTAACCATGGTGCGCATGTCTAGGATTGGTTTCGGTGGAAGCTTGGTATTTAAGCAAATCGCGTGACTCACCTCCTCTCCACTTGAATCCTACCAGTGCGTAGCTTTGGTTCACCACGACCAAGAAGACTCGGTCATAAAGCTAAACCCAAGAACTAAAACCCGAAAGGAACTAGCCATGTTTTTTAAAGAACCCTAATTTTAAAACTCTTAAAATCATTTTTCTTTAATTTATGAAAACTATTTTTTCCCACACAATTTTTGAAAATTTTTATTTATAAAATTACAAAAATACCCCTAGTGGTAAAATTACAAAATGCCCTTGGTTTATAAAAATGTCTAAAATACCCACGATTCTAATCAACATTTTCATTATTTTATAACAAGTCCAAAAACCCTTATTTGCAAATTATCAAAATACATTGATTTTAGAAAATTAAAAATTGCCCCTAACTTACCAAAATTTCCAAAATGACCACGATTTCCAAGATTTTTGCAACTTCATCGTTTTGGAAAATAAATTTCTCAAAAAGAACCCTCAAAGTTTTGCAAATTTTGAAATATCCACAATTATTAAACTTTACAAATTTACCCAGTTAATTACCAAAATACCCTGAATGAAAAAATTACCAAAATACCCTTATTGACAAAATTACCAAGGAACCTTATTTGACAAATTACGAAAATACCCTATAGGACAAATTACGCAAATACCCACGGTAGTGGAAAACAACAACAATGAAAACTACAACATTCTCGAATGAGCTAAGTTCATAATTGATTGATGGATGTATGAATGTGAAGACTGTGTGCATGTATAAATACGAAAGAACCACTCTTAAAATTCTTTTCATAAAACTTTCTTGAATCAGATTAAAACGCATCGTTAGATATGAGTTCTAGAGGACGCGATCGTCATGGATGCGGTAGAGGAAGAATGGCTGTGTCGAACCCGTTAGATCGGGTCAAGGGTCGGCAATGAGTTACCACCGCCACCACCACCCCAAGCTATTGGTGTCGAGCAGCAGGCTCAGACGGGGGATGATCTTGTGTCGCAGGTGTCTTGCGAGTTTTAGAAATGGTGGTGGAGCGGTGGGAATATAGGAGCTTGAAAATCAGACCGAGTGACTCGAGCCAATGTAATCGAAGTGTTAAGTGGAGTGTCGGTGTGGCACCCAAAGACAATTGAATCTTGGTTGGAGGCGATCGAGCGCATTATGGATGAGCTCGACCGACCCTCAAGAGAAGTTGAAAGGAATGGTGGCACTGTTACGCGATAAAGCGTATCAATGGTGGTTAACAGTTCGGGATGGTGCCACAGCTGAGGATTTGACCTGGGATTATGTTAAGACAAGTGTCGGAAGAAGTATGTAGGGACGGATATATTGATGAGCGAGAGGAAGGCTTTTTAGGGTGGTTTAAGGAACAAGTCGATGCTTGTATGAAGTGAATTTCCGAGGTTGAGCCGATATGCTCGAGGAGTAGTAGCAACTGAAGCATGAACGCTGTGTCCATTTTGAGGACGGACTAAGGGATGATTTGAGATTGTTGATAGCACCGCATAGGAGCGAGAGTTTTCTGCTTTAGTAGAAAAGGCCAAGGTAGCCGAGGGAATTAAGGATGCTACAAAGTAGACTATGGATCGGAATAAACTAAAAAGAGGTTTTGGATCGTCTGGGAAGGTTCAAAAGAGGCCTAGAGTTGATGGGCCACGAAATCAACAAGCTGGTACAGGATGGCAGTATCGTCCTTGTGATCATTGTGGAAAGAAGCACTTAGGGGAATGCTGGAAAAAGACGGGAGGATGTTTTAGGTGTGGGTCCAAGGACCATATGCTCAAAGATTGTCCTAAGAAACCAGATGAAAGTCGATCAGCAGCTCAGAATGTTAATCAGGCTAGAAGAGGAGGACAGCAGCCTCAATGAAGTCGTGGTTCGAATAACAGAGGTAATGATGCTGGCAGAGTACGTGGAACACAAGGCAGAGGTGCTGCTAACACTGAGGCAAGGCAGCCGGGTTTGGTTTATGCGGTTCACGAAGGGAGGATGGAGACGCGCCGGATGTTATAACCGATACATTCTTTATTTATGGCAAGCCCTATTTTGCTCTAATTGATGTGGGCTCGACCCATTCTTATGTTGCATATAGTGTAGTGGAAACACTAGGCCTACACTCGGAACTTTCGGATAGGCGATGGTGTAGTAAGCCCATTAGGCCAAGCGGTAGTGGTGGATAAGATCTTTGGAATGTACCCCAGAGATTGTGGAGTGAACTTTGGGTGACTTAATGGAACTACCCTTTGGGGAGTTTGAACTCATACTTGGAATGGACTGGCTAGTAGAGCATCGAGCCGTGTTGGATTGTGTGGCTAAACGAATGGAACTAAGGACCCCGAAGGATAAAGTAGTAGTAATGGTCGGGAAAGAAGAAACTACCTGTCTAACGTAGTCTCGGCGTTGAAGGCTGAGAAACTGGTTAGAAAAGGGTGCAGGGCGTTCTTAGCCTTCGTAAGTGCGTTGGGTGAAAAGGAAGAAGGTGTCAGTGGAGTTAGAATGGTAAAGGACTTTGAAGACGTATTTCTGGAGGAATTACCAGGAATACCCGCAGATAGGAAGGTGGAATTTGGAATAGATTTGCTACCGAGAATAGCTCCTGTGTCAATCGCTCCATACCGAATGGCGCCAAAGGAGTTAGTGGAGCTCAAGGCTCAAATCCAAGAATTACTGGATCGTGGGTTCATTCGACCCAAAGTGTGTCTCTATGGGGAGCACCAGTCCTGTTTGTAAAGAAGAAGGATGGAACTATGCGGATGTGCATAGATTACCGTCAGTTAAATAAGCTGACCATTAAGAACAAGTATCCTTTGGCAAGGATCGATGACTTGTTCGATCGGTGAAGGGGCATGATTTTCTCAAAGATAGACTTGAGGTCGGGATATCATCGATTGAAGGTGAAGGAGGCGGATATCCATAAGGCGACTTTTAGGACAAGATACGGCCATTTTGAGTTTGTAGTAATGCCGTTTGGGTTGTGAGCGCTCAACAAGCGTTCATGGATATGATGAACCGAGTTTTCTAGCCTTACTTGGATAGGTTCGTCGTCGTGTTCATCGACGATATTTTGGTGTACTCTAAGACTGAAGAGGAGCATGATGAGCATCTCCGAGTTGTGCTGCAAGTGTTAAGGGAGAATAAGCTCTATGCCAAATTCAGCAAGTGTGAATTTTGGCTCAAGGAGGTGGCATTCTTAGGGCATGTGGTATCCGCAGAGGGAATAAGAGTGGATCCTAGGAAGATCGAAGCGGTGTTGGATTGGAAGCCACCTAGGTCCGTGGCTGAGATCCGAAGTTTCTTAGGTTTGGTAGGCTATTACAGAAGGTTCGTGGAAGGGTTCTCGTCTATAGCCGCGCCTTTGACAAAGTTGTTGAGGAAGGAAGTACCCTTTGTATGGTCGGATAAGCAGCAGGAGAGCTTTGAGAAGCTTAAAAAGGTTTTAACGGAAGCTCTAGTATTGATTCAGCCAGAGGCAGGAAAGGAATTCACAGTGTATTGTGACGCTTTCCATCTGAGTTTGGGTTGCATATTGATGCAAGATGGAAAGGTAGTCGATATGCATCTCGGCGATTAAGCGCATGAGGTTAACTACCCAACCCATGACTTGGAATTGGCAGTGATGGTTTACGCCTTAAGGTGTGGAGGCACTATCTCTATGGAGAAAGGTCGGTGATCTACATGGACCACAAGAGCCTTAAGTATCTGTTGACTCGTAAGGAGTTGAACTTGAGGTAGCGAATGTGGGTGGAGATATTGAAGGATTATGATTGCTCGATAGAGTACCACCCGGGCAAGGTGAATGTGGTAGCTGATGCCCTAAGTCGGAAGGTTGTGTCGAATCTAAGGGCTATATTCACTCACTTAAGTTTGTATGATGATGAAAGCCTGTTGGCAGAGTTGCAAGTTAAACCCACATGGCTGAATGAGGTGAAAAGAGGACAGTTGACTGATAAGGACCTAAGTGCTAAGTTACAGCAAGTACAGAATGGGGAGTTAGAGGATTATGGCGTTAATGATGAAGGAGTAATGTACTACAAAGGAAAAGTCTGTATGCCGAAGGACAAGGAGTTAAGACAGAGGATTCTTCGGGAAGCGCATAGTAGCCCTTATGCTATGTATCCCGGAGGCATTAAGTTGTATAGAGATCTAAGAGAACAATTTTGGTGGCCTGATCTTAAACGGCAAGTTACTGAATTCGTGGGAAAATGTTTGACATGTTAGCAAGTTAAGGCTGAACACCAAGTTCCATCGGGATTGCTTCAGCTAATCAAGATTCTGCAGTGGAAGTGGGAAAGAATTACCATGGACTTCGTTAGTGGGCTTCCCCTTACGCCTACTAAGAAGGACTCGGTATGGGTAATAGTGGACCGTTTGACTAAGTCCGCACACTTCATCCCGATAAAAGTGGATTATTCCCTTCAAAAGTTAGCCAAATTATACGTGGCAGAGATTGTAAGGTTACACGGAGTGCCGGTGTCAATTATTTCGGATAGAGACCCAAGGTTCACGTCTCGATTTTGGAAGGCACTTCATCAAGCTTTAGGCACTAAGTTGGACTTCACTACGGCTTTTCATCCACAATCGACGAAGCGATCGAATGGGTAATACAAGTGTTGGAGGATATGTTGAGAGGCTGTGTGATGGATTTTCGAGGAAGTTGGGAGGATTACTTGCCTTTAGCAGAGTTCACCTACAATAACAGTTATCAAGCTAGCATTCGGATGGCACCATATGAAGCATTGTATAGTCGGAAGTGTCGAACTCCTACTTGTTGGACTGAGTTAGGAGAACGTCGAGTTTTGGGACGAGTTGGTGGTAAATCAAGAGAAGGTTGAGATAATCGAGCACGATTAAAGGAAGTCTCTGATAGGCGTAAGTCTTACGCCGACCTCAAGCGGAAGGAAATAGAGTTTGAAGTGGGAGACCAAGTGTTTCTGAAAGTCTCACCTTGGAAGAAGGTAATGAGGTTTGGTCGAAAAAGGAAGCTAAGCCCAAGGTTTATAGGCCCTATCGAGTACTAAAGCGAGTTGGGCGGTGGCAAATCACTAGAGTTGCCATCGAGTTGCAAGAGATACACGACGTATTCCATGTATCCATGCTACGTCGCTACCGATCGGATCCATCTCATGTGGTACCAGTTGAAGAAGTGGAGCTAAGACCAAATTTATCCTACGAGGAAGAGCCGATTTAAATATTGGAACGTGATGTGAAAATATTACGGAGGAAGTCAGTTCCTCTAGTCAAAGTGTTGTGGCACAATCATGGATCGAAAGAAGCTTCGTGGGAGCCAGAAGAGGCAATGCGACATTATTTTAGCTAGGAAATTTTGAGGACAAAATTATTTTAAGGGGGTAGAACTGTAACATCCTGAAAAGGGCCTATGCATTTTCGGTTTAATTGTACGAAATGACATGTCTTATGTGTTATGAATATATTATGAACATTTTTGGAAACTTGGAAATGTAAGAAATGATTTAGAAATGTTAAGTTTCAAAAAGAGGAAAGTAAACATTTTGGAAACTTGGAAATGTTAAGTTAAAAGAGGAAAGTGAACATTTTGGAAACTTAAGTTAAAAGAAGAAAGTGAACATTTTGGAAACTTAAGTTAAAAGAGGAAAGTGAACATTTTGGAAACCTGGAAATGTATGGAAATGTTAAGTTTAAAAAGAGAAAACTAAGGCAATGTGGCCTTAAGAAAATTAATAGAAGAAGTTTGACATACAATTGGGCTTGGAAAACTGGCCTGAAGATACCACTTAAAGCCCAGTGAGTGACACCACAAGCAGGTGCAATTGGGCCTGGGTTTGAGTCACTTAGGAAGCTAAAAATAAAAGTTTTATTTTGCTACAAGGAGTAGAGAGGTGGACGGCACATGGCTAAATTCTAGGAGCTTTTATTCTTTTTAATTAGTGGATAAATAAGGGATAAATAAGAGATTTATTTGTCATTATTTTCAAGAGATAATTGTTGGATTAAATTCTTTTAATTTGAATAAAGTGATAATTCAAGGATAAAGCTATCAAAATAAGGAAGAGTGGTGGCCAAGTAAAGGACTCTAGCTAGTAATTTTGGCTACTAGAGGAAAAGAGGCCATTCATTCATTCACTCTTCCTTTGTCGAATTTCTTAAGCAGATTCTCCTCTCTCTGACCGAATTTCTCTGCTTTTATTCTTCTTTTGTTAGCCAAAGCTTGTTCTAGCAGAATCCTCCATCTTTATTCTTCCTTCTCTTTCCTTCTAATCCTCCAAAAGCCTAAGTAAGCCTTTTAAGGCCATAGCGAATATCTCAAGTGGCTTCAAGCTTAGGTGTTGTCAATTCAATATTAAGGGTAAGAATTTTATGGTCATTAATTTATTCTCTTCTTTAAAGTAACATAGGAACTAATATCATTATTATTTTGTGGTCGAAATTATAAGGAGTGTTTGTGGTTCTCAGAATCTGTCGACTCAAGGAGGATCTTTCAAATTCAATGATCTAAGGTAAGTCAGATTTACATTCGCCAAGGGCCATCTATGATGGTTTAATGTTGGAATCGAATCTAACATAGGTGTATAGGTATTTTGACGGACATCCGAGGCAAGGGATACTTTTCGGATTTGAGAATTTCAAGGTAAGTGTACTCACATATTCGCCAAGGCCCTATCTTAAGTAGTTAGATCTATTTGTTTTAACCAAAACTAAGCGATTCAAGGGATCTAGTGATTAGCCGATTTCAAAGGGAAGAATACAAGTTTTGGATTTGATTTTAATTCAATTGGCAACAAGGTAAGTTTTGGTTGCAATAATCCTTCGGGATTTAGTCTTATGACCAAATAGGCTTTTACTACATAGTAAGTGATTAATCAAATGTAGGAACTTGAGATCTAAGGCGAGATTAGATTTGGGATTTCAAAGAAGTTGAAGTTGTTAAGCGAATCGGTGTGTACCCCACTAATCTTAATAGGTTTATGGCTTTAACTTGATATATGTGTTAATATGAAAGTGTAAGAATGTGGCTAAAGTACCATGTTATGGTACAAAGTACTCAGCACGTTTCCTACTCCTACTAGGATTACGAAATATGTTATATTTAACATGTGAAAAGTGACATAAATGTGGATTTAAGTATGATATGCATGATATGAATAATATGGGGCATTGGGTTATATGAAAAGGGAAGTGAAAGTGGTGACTTGGTCTCACTATCCGAATGTGGTGACTTGGTCACATTATTTGAATGTGGTAACCGGTTCCAATATCTCGAATGTGGTGTCTCATGACACAATTATTTAATCTGGTGGCTATGCCACGAATTTTATATGGGCGATGAGCACGTCATTGCGATGGATCGCCTTCGATGGTGTGTAGCGGATGGAGGGTTGACTTAGTAGTCCCCACGGTGTGCGAGTTGGTGCGGGGATGTATAGTGGATGGCATCTAGGTTTGGGTTGGGATTGCATCATTATCTTGAATTATTATGTGAACATGATATGTATGGTATGCCTAAATCTATTAAATTTTAGTGTTGGTTATACATTGAGTCTGTTGACTCACCCGTTATGGGAACATGTTTGGTGATGAACAAAGTGATAGACCGGATGGTAGAACTTGTGGTGGCCATGCTCGATTTAAAGTTTTATTTAATTTGGACATTTTATTTTATTTAAGTACTCTACAAATTTTATTTTGGGTTTTGTTTTATGTAATAAGGCCATAGTGATGATTTTATTGTTGTTTTAATTACTATGTTACGAATTTATGTTATTTAAAGATTAAGTCAATTTAATTAAAAATAAACTTTAAATGTTTTGTCACCTGAAATAAATGGGTTTTCAATATAAAAATAAACTTGTTTTCAACTCGAGCCCAACCCACAAACAAACTATCTTCAAAACACACAGTTTTCAAAGTAACTGAAGAATTTTGAACCGGTTTACATCGAGGAACATACCAGATCTGGTCCAGGCTCGTGGGCCGGGTGTGGGGTGTTTCAGAGGATAATAGATCCAGATATCAAGGACATCGACTAAGAATATTGGATTTTGTGATATCAGGTGTGTAACACTTCCCCACCGTCTAGATCGATTAATAATAAATGTATATATATGTATATGTGTTCACAAGATTTATATGTTACATTAAAAGCGAAATCTCGGATTTAAGCAGCGGACCCTCGTGTTAGTAAATAATCTGACTATATGTTACAAGTAAACTATTTTACATGTTTTAAATTATTGTGCATGTTGCATGGGGTCGGTGATGAAAGGAGAAAGTTATATGTACATGTATATGAGTAACGATTTTTACCATGAACTCATCAGCGGCTAATGCCATGAACTGTTATAGGGGCTTGGGCCATTATATGTTATAAGGGCTTGGCCAATATATGTTGATGAGCAGCTTGACTGCCATCTTGGAGAGTAGTGGTGTGGGTTGATTGTAGAAATCCCCAATGGTGTGTTGGTTGGTGCAGGCGTGTAGTGGATGGAAACCTAGGCAAATGGGTTGGGCTTTGCATATTATATGTTTCCATGTAAATGAATTTATTATTATGTATAATGATGCCCAAATCTAGTGGTGCATGAGGGTTGCACACTGAGTCTCGCGACTCACCCCTTTTTAACTAACCTTTCAGGTGATGCTTAGTGCATCAGACCGGGCCAGAGTGGAGCGCAAGGTGGCCATGCAAAAGAAGGTGGATCCGGTGACAAAGTTTCCCCATATTAGTTTTTTAAAGTGCTTTATATGATGGATTTAAAATACATTGTAATAAGGCCATAGGCCATTTGTTTACATTTTAGATTTAAAATGGGCCTTTAGTATTTATTCTCATTTTAATTTCTTTCAAGGACATGTAATTAAGTTTTGGGCTTTTGATTATTATGGAACAATTTATGTAATTTTCTATTTGGACTTTTTGTCGACACGATGGTTTTCCTAAAAATTTTCTTAGTGACATACCAGATCCGGTAGTAGTGTTTGGGCCGGGTTTGGGGTGTTACACTTCTCATTAGAAAAGAATCGCTTTTTTTAATGATGGGTTAACTTTTTCGGTATGATATTAGCAACTAAAAAATTCACAATATCTGCAAACCAAGGTACCTCATAGTTGCTGATGGAGAATAGGCATTGCGGGGAATGAGTCATTTATCTCTATCTCTTTTCGTTCTTACGTGTGGATTCTCAAGTCTAGACAGTGGTCTGCTGCAAGATTTTCGCTCCTTTCTTATCCTGAATTTCCAAATCAAATTCCTGTAAAAGTAAAATCCATCTTATGAGTCGAGGTTTTGCATCGGGTTTAGTTAAAAGATAACGAAGAGCAGAGTGGTCAGTGTAAATGACGACTTTAGATAATAATAAGTACTACCTAAATTTATCAAATGCAAAGACCACAACAAGTAATTCTTTTTCAGTGGTGGTATAATTTTCTTGCACGACCGTCAATGTTTTGCTGGCGTAATAAATTGGCAGGAAGTGCTTGTCTCTTCGCTGCCTCAGAACTGCACCTACTACAAAGTCACTCGCATCACACATTAGTTCAAACGGAAGATTCCAATCAGGGGCAATTATAATTGGGGCGTTTATTAATTTCTTTTTAAGGATATTAAATGCATCTAAACATTCTTGATCAAAGTAAAAAGGTGCATCTTTTTCTAGCAATTTTGTTAAAGGCTTAGCTATTTTAGAAAAGTCCTTAATGAATCTTCTGTAGAATCTTGCATGTCCTAAAAAGCTTCTAATAGCCTTAACTGAGATAGGAGGAGGTAATCTTCTGTAGAATCCTGCATGTCCTCAATTCCTTTACTAGAAATTTTATGTCCCAATATAATTCCCTCTTGTACCATAAAGTGACATTTTTCCCAATTTAAAACAAGGTTTGTTTCCTCACATGTCATTAGAACTTGTTTTAAGTTTTTAAGGCAGATATGGAAAGAATTACCAAATACCAAAAAATCATCCATAAATACCTCCATGATGTCCTCCACGAGTTCGTTAAAGATTGCTCACATGTAGCGCTGAAAAGTAGCAGGGGCATTACATAATCCAAAAGGCATTCTACGATAAGCAAACGTACCATATGGGCATGTGAATGTTGTCTTCTCTTGATCTTCAGGTGCTATTGGAATTTGAAAATAGTCGGAGAGTCTATCTAAGAAGCAGTAATACATGTGTCCAGATAACCTTTCTAACATTTGATCAATGAATGATAGAGGAAAGTGATCTTTTCTAGTGGCGCCGTTCAGCTTTCTGTAATCAATGCAGACTCTCCAACCTGTGACTGTTCTAGTGGGAATTAGTTCATTCTTCTCATTAGCTATCACAGTCATGCCTCCTTTCTTTGGAACAACCTGTACAGGACTTACACATTTGCTGTCAAAAATAGGATAAATTATTCCAGCATCTAGAAGTTTAATTACCTCGACTTTCACAACTTCTTTTATGTTGGGATTTAATCATCTCTAAGGTTGCACACATGGCTTGTACTCATCTTCCATTAAAATTTTGTGGGTACAAAATGTTGGGCTTATTCCTTTAATATCAGAGATTTTCCAGGCTATGGCTTTTTTATGTTCCCTTAGTACCTGTAGCAACTCCTCTTTTTCCTTGGAATCCAGTTCTGAAGAGATAATTACTGGTAGCATAGAATTGTCCCCAAGGAATGCATATTCTAAGTGTTTGATAGTCGCTTTAATTCTAATTTGGGTGGTTCATCAACAGAGGGTTTTTGTTTGAAATCATCATTGATTTCAATGCTTTCTCTTTCTGTTTGCCTGGATGAAGATGTATTTAGATTTAGTTTGTCAACTTCATCTTCTTCCCCCTCTTCTTGAGTAAGACGCAGTTCCATCATGTCGTCATGTATGATTTCCTGTAATGAATTCTGAATAATATGATCAGTGGTATCAACAAAATAACAGGAATCATCTTGCTCTCTAGAATATCACATGGCATCATAGATTTGAAAAATAATTTCCTCATCACCTATCCTTAATGCAAGTTTACCATCACCTACATCGATAACAGCCCTAGCAGTAGCCAAAAAAGGGCGCCCTAAAATTAAAGGAACCTCAATGTCCTCATCCATGTCAAGCACAAAAAAATCAACAGGGAAAATAAATTTATTAATTTTTACCAAGATATCTTTAATAACTCCTCTATGATATTTAATAGATCTGTCAGCTAACTGAATACTCATCCTAGTGGGTTTTGGTTCCCCAAGATCTAGTTGTTTAAACATTTTATAAGGCATTAAGTTAATATTGGCAACTAAGTCAGCTAATGCTTTCTTAATATTTAAATTACCAATTAAATAGGGAATAGCAAAATGATCGCTGCAAAACAGTTTAGTTTTGATATTTATAAAAGAGTGATCGAACCTGTAGACTGACTGCGACAACGATAGAGGCAAGCGCACCTATCGAACAATAGTATAGCTCAAGCAAGAATATCTTTATCGAACCCAAGGAACCTAAAAGTACTATTTCTCACTTTTTTTCTATTATTTAGCCTAAAATATAGAGTGGTTGGTTTATTAAACTAAAACAAATGAAATATTTAAACTAAATGCAAAGACAAAAGAAACGAAACTTTGGGAAAAGACTTTAAAGAAAACTCAATTGATAAAGACGATACCTTCGGGAAGAATCCACCTATGACTTCACTTATTATCTAACTTCCAATTCATATGATTTCTTTTACTTAGCTTGATCCGTGAGACTCCCTAACCTATATTAAACCTTCTCTCGAAGCGAATAACGTCTAACATTAGGTTAATTAGTGGAACTCTCGTTCTCTTATAATAACCCCCTAAGGAAGCAATAAATCGATCAATGGACTCCCATATTAGGTTTCACCCTAATCCGACAAAAAATCTCGTAACCCTATCTCTAGGCGCCCGATTAACTCCGCTTAATTATGCTAGATCTACTCTTAGGCAGGGTCTATTCCTCCTCCACCTAAGCACATTAGATAAATTTAAGCAACATAATTAAGAACAAACTAAGTATTTATCATATAAACCAAAGAATTAAATAACAAAATCCATCATAGGTTTCATCCCTTGGTATCCGAGGGGTTTAGTTCATGATTAAACAAGAAAACATCTCAAGAGAGAAGATAAAACAAAACATAGGAAATCCTTAAAACCCCCTGAAGGAATTGAAGAGGAGATCCTCCGTCTTGAGTAGAATTTCGACTCTTCGAGATGGATCAATTGGCTATCTTCGAGTAATTCCCTAAACGAGCAAAGCTCTGGCAGAAAACTCTGCTAAAACCTGACGCCCTTGAATTGCTTCCTTGGATTTGTTTATATAGACGTTTGAGATGCTCTACTTTGCTCCTAAGTACTCGTAATTCAAGTGAAATTCGTCCTAAGTGTTTGAGTGGACTTAGGATTGCGTTTCTTGGGCTCCAAGCATCCATCCGAGTGAAATTGCTCTTTTTCACGGTAGGGGCACGGCCTTGACATGCCCGTGTAAATCGTGGTCCAGCCTGTGTCTCCATCCTGTCGATTTAGGCACGGCTATGACACACCCGTGCAATATATGGGTAGAGGCCGAGTCTCGATTCTGCCATTTTGAGAATGGCCGTGTAGATCCCTAGGCATGCCCGTGCGTGGACTTTATCGATGGGAAAATGGCCATGTAAATCAGGGTAAGGCCGTGGTCTAGATGACTATCAAGGCACGGCTATGTGGCATGAAGTCCAGGCCATGCTGACTTCTTGGGACGGCCCACTTTGGTTCGTTTTAAGCTCGTTTTACTTTCTTTTTATCCTTGGGTGCTTTCCTGAGTATAAGACATGAAAAGAAAGGATTAAGAGCACCTTTTTACATAAATTAAGGATAAATTTATCCAAAAGCATACTAAATGTGGGATTAAAATATGTTACTTTTACGATTTATCAACTACCCCCACACTTAAGCTTTTGCTTGTCCTCAAGCAAAATTCTCAACTTACAATTAAAATGAACTTTCCATAATTCATAATTCCTATCGATATTGTCTCACCATAATTCATAGATAATTTATACATGGATGATTTAACAGGAAGTGCCCTAAAGTTTCAATTACGATAAGTCATACCTTTATAGCCTAAAACCATAGGTGTCTCCCCTTATCTAAGTAATTACCTTTGATTCAAAACCGACAAGGACCGACATCCTCACTAAAGATTCACTCAAATCACTCAAAAAGTGTTTAAGGTTTAAGAATAAGCACTCTAAGTCGAACTTGAAAAGTTAATCCCATAGGCTTGCCTAAAAGTCAAATCTCCACCACTGTATATGAGATGATAAACAGATCAAAAGGTCTTTATTAGGGTTGTAACGGGGCTAGGGTTAAAGGTGTGGATAAAGGCTGAATTAGAAGGTTAGAATCGAGATTGAATTAACCAATTACCTAACTAGAAACAATGAACTAATATAAGTACTTACATCAATTAAAAGCTAATATGAATACTATAATACTTCAATACGAGCTCTTCTTCAACAATTGGAATTTAGATACATGAGCTCTAAACTTTGATTGATTTTTTTTTAAGAACAAACTAAAACATTACATCATAAATGATAAATGTAACTATGAAACTAATATAATTCGGTAATTTAATCAAATCAAACCTCGATTAAAGGGTAGTCAAAAGAATGGTGATAACAAATATAAAGGGATTTTGGGTTGATATTAGTGGGTGAGTCAATAAAAAGGTTATTAGGTTTCAACGGGGTTCACTAGGGATTAATTTGTGAAGGTAGGCTTTTTAGTGGAGTGAATGGGTTAAACCTTGGCGCCTTTATCATCTCAATATATCAAGTCATTAATGTGGTCTTGACATGTATAAACGAGGCAAGTTCTAGAATAACAGTTCAAAGTTGACACACTCATAATCAATAAAGTGAGCAAGAAAAGAATATATGCTCTATATGGCTCAAAATCTCACCAAAAATTATGGGTGTTTTGACATCAATCCTATAGATTTCAAATTTCAAAGTAATACTTAGATTTAGTTCGACAACCTATCAATTTTATTTTTGAAAAATAGACTTATCATGCTTGATTCTCTAGTATTCTTGAATCTAATCATCAATGCACAATTAACTATAGCTTACTCTAAAACATTTCAATAAGAATCATAAGTCATTAGAAATTTCATCCTAATTAATAATATGAGAATAATTCTTAAGATCAAGACTAATTTCGGGGTTTTGAGAATTATGCAAAAAGTTAGGCACTATTACCCCCACACTTAAGATGTACATTGCCCTCAATGTACAAAGATAGATAATGAAATTTATGTGCCAAATCAAAAGATAGGTGGGGAAAATAATACTCCACAAACTTGGATGATCCACAGTGTCTTTGGTGGTGGTGATGGTATTTTCTATGGGCCTGGTGGAGTGGCTACCGAGAAGCAATTTGCTAGATGAAGAAATTGGGTAGCCTATGAAGATATAGCCAAGAGATCTAGGGAAATAATAATGATATACTAATACTAAATTTAAAGATTAACAAAATAAAAAGAAGGAGACTAAGAAGAGAACTGAAATTGAAAGAAAAGATTAATGGACTAAGGAGTCATTATTGTTGGATGGCTTACGAAGTGGGTGTGTCCTCTAAGGCTGTGTTGTGTGATTCCCTAGCAGCCTTTAGAACCTAAAACCAAGAAACTAATATGAAATAAATTAATTTAAGCAGGAAATAAGTAAAGATAAGGAAAATAAAGGAAACGAGAAAAGAAAAATAGAATCGAAAAGGTTTCCGAGACCCTTGGCGTGTCAATTAAGTGAAGCTGCCGGCATGAACTCATGTTGAGGTCTCCTCTAAGGAGTTGATGCTTACGTTTCTTCGGCATGATCTTTGTGTTGCTCAAGTGTCTTGGATCTTTTCTATGAATAGGAAGAAAAATTTTGAAAGAAAAGAGAAAGAAGAAATAAGAAAGGAGATGGGACAAAGAAGATGGGTTGTGGGGATTTAAATAGGATTTCAAATTTGGTGCGTTCCCATGAGTGTACTGAGGGTGTGTCCTCTCACACGGTACCATCTAGCAGTAGTGGCTAATGGCGTGTTGCTTCTTACACGCCCATTTTTAGTCACCACGCTTTGTTTCGAGATAGTCAGTAGCTTCACACGGTTCATAGGCACGCCCGTGCTGTTCTTTTCGATGCCTGTGCTTTAGGGTTGTTGGGCTTGTGACGTCACGGAGTGGTTGGACTGGCTTGCACGGCCCTGCTCCTGTCAGTGTGGTGGTTTTGGTGGTCCACATGACCACAGACACGGCCGTGTGGTCTGGAAATCTACACTTTTGTGTTGGTTTCCAACTAAATACTTAGGAAAGAAAGATGGAAAGAAAAGAAACTGAAATCAAATCTAAAAATAAATAGTGTTAATGTTCGGGTTGCCTCCCGAGAAGTGCTCGTTTATAGTCTTAAGCTAGACTTTCCTCATGTTTGAAAATTTTCAGGGAGGTTTAAAGGGCTGAATATCCTCCCTCATATTTGCGATTTTATTTTCATGACAAGATTGGAATTAAGAAGCATTCACCTCGAATTTGTTGAATTTTGGGTTACTTACCTCGACTGTGTTGTAGGGGAAGATTTCGTGTACCTTGGGGAGGATTTCTTCATTTGCCCTCGAGTCTGTTGAAGTGATGTGAAGACTGATTTTGTCTAACAGCACCTGGTCTACTATTTTAAAGTGATTGGATGTTCCTATAAGCTCTTCTGGTGGTTCCTTAGGTTTTACTTCGTGTGGATCCGTCTTTTCTTTGGTGTATATCTTCTGCTCTTCTAAATTATTGATCGTATGCTTCTGTGTTGGCTCAGTTTTGATGTTTCGTAATGTTTCTTGCGATGGAGGTTGAATAATTTGATTATCTATTGAAACGTCTTTCTTACCTTCATCTTCTGTGGTTCTAGATAAGTCGAGAGCTTGAAGATTAACTGATTCATCGTGTAACATCCCGAAATTGGGCCTAGTAGGATTGGGCCTTGAGCTTTAGGAAATTAGAATAGTTTTTAGTATGGCTTATTTAATGAAGTAGGATTAAGTGAGCTTGACACTTAAGTTAAATTAAGTGTTCATTTAAAGCATAAGAGGAGTAAGTGGCAAGTTGGTTAAGGAGCTTGAAAGGTGGCTTGAGGTTAGAGGTTGAGTAGTATGTTTAGCAATTTGAAAATTTATTTTTGTATTTTAACATTAATGGTCGGTCAACCTATGTTTATGATAAGACTTTCATCTTTTGGTAAGTTGAATTTTTGCTTAAGGAAAGCTTGAAGATGGGAATAAGATTCTTAAGGTTATGGTCTGATGAGGGGACAAAGGCATGGAATAGGAGGACGTTTTGGAAAGTAATCCTAAGCTTTAGTGCATGTATGTGGACGGCATGGGTGTCTAGGTGGGTGGCTGAATTTTGTTAGGTGGTTTAGAGGGGATATTTGGCCAATTCCTCTTTTGTGCATCTTTTGCATTTGCTTTTCCTCTCAAAAACTCTTTCCTTTGGCGATTGTTATTGTGCACTTTTGTGCAAAATATGTTTGTGTTTAGCCTTCATTTTGTTGAACCAAAAGTGCTATTCTCTTCTCATTTTCTCTTGAAACCGTAACAACATTGGATTTTTGTGAACTTTTCTTTTAGGCAAAAGGTGTTGGCGAATCTCATCTTTCATCCTCATCTCTCTTTTCTTTTCTTTTGACATTGGTTCATAAACATTTTCTTTTCACTCTCTTGGCGAATATTTCTCCATCTCAAATACCATTTTCTTTTCATTTGGTCAAAGATAAAACACCTACTTCCATTCTTATTTCTTCTTTTCTTTTCAAATCAACCATAACCAGAACCTTTTCTTCTCTTATAGTCTTTGTTTTGGCGAATATTCAAGGGTAGTTTTCTTTGATTTTTATACAATCGGTTTTGAAAGATAGGCTCTTTGGGACTTTGGAAGCAATTGATTTAAGTCCTATCTCTCTAGCAATCAAAGGTTGGTAAGTCAAAGGGTAAGGATTTTAGTTGATTCATCATTTTTGAAAGACTAAGTTTTTGGGATTAAAGTGTTGTGGTTTGGCCGAATAGCCTTTGTTAATAATTTTTAGTATTGGACGATTGTAGGACAAAGTGATCTAGTGCGATAGATCGGATTTTTGGGAGATAGTTCTTGCGTTGGTGAAAGGTGTGTATCTTACACACTTATAACTTGATTCATATTTGTATATATGTATGTTAAATAACTATTCATGTTGTTAAAGCCGAAATGATGAGTTTTGAGATGATACCATGATGGTATGAATGAGGATTCGGTAAGTCCGTTTTGATATGTTGTTAATACATGAGGATTGAAATCATGATCTACGATTTATGAGATTTTGTTATATGATTCATATCAAGGTATATTGACATGATTTGTTTATATTGTTGATTCATGTGGGATCAAATGAGTGGAGGCGATGATATTCGTGTATCGGCGGACACGGTGTTTTAGTAACACATTGTGACTACGGTCACGGAGGTTTGGTACCTCGGAGGTTTGGCACCTCATAGCGTCTCGTCCCCTCGTGGCTTAGCACCATCGTGGGTTGGCCCCACTTTGAGATATGGGATTGGCGCGGTGATTTGGTATCACACGATGGGTTGGCCCCATCATCCGATTTGTGTCTTGGACACGAGATTTGGTATCTCCGGTGATTTGGTATCACATATGTGACTTTAAGTCACCAAGTGGTTTGGCACCACCGGTGGTTTGGTACCACAGGGTAGAAAAGGAGTTATGGATGGCTAGGTTGGGTGCATAATACATATATGTTGCTTGTTATAATTTGTGTAAGAATGTGGCATTTACTCGGGAGAGGATTATGCATTGAGTCTTGGTGACTCACCTTCTCCTTTAAATTTTCAGTGACTCGTAGATCGCGGATAAGGAGGAAGAACTCGAGGTGGCCATCGGTGAACATTTGGATTAAATGATTTATGAACTACTTTTATTTTATTGTTGGTTATTTTGCTTAAATTGTAATAAGGCCTACTAGGATTATATTTTGGTTATTTTATCATTTTGGATAATTTGTTTAATAACTTAATGACTTGAAAATGGATACACATGTTTTCTCAAATTAATACATAAAAATGTTTTATTGTGCCCATGGTACACTTGAATCAGTAATAACGACCTAATAAATTATTAAACCAAAACAATATGTTTTATCAAAATTTAAAAGCGGCTTAAAGGATTTTTCAAAATTGTTTTCTCTGTAGCATACCAAATTCGGTCATAACATTTGGGCGGGTTTGGGGTGTTACAAATTAGTATCGAGCAGGTTCAAAGCTCGGTGTGGGGCCCAAGGCCCAAAAATGTTTTTAGTAGGCTATTTGAAATATTTTGGTTTTGAATAAGCATGGCACCCAGTCTCCTGCACCAATCGCCTTGAGTAAGTACCTCTAACTTTTGTATGGATTATTATTGTAGAAGGGTAGGTAGGGAATGTAGTTAGTGTGATAGGTGTTGAACCTTAGGACTAGTCCACCCCAACAAAACTCATAAGACTTTAATGGCCTAATTAAAACCAACCCGTGACCAAGTCGCGAGAGTTAGGGTGTGGTAACCTTGGTGCACATGTCTAGGATTGGATCCGGAAGAGCTTGGTATTTAAGGTCCTCGTGACTCACCTCCTCTTGCGAGAATCCTACAGTGCGTAGCCGGTTCACCACAACCAAGAGGACTCGGTCACAGGCAAAACCCTAAATAAAACCCGAAAGGGACTAGTCATGTTTTAAGGAAAACTTTGGTTTTAAATCACTAAATTATCTCTTTTAAATAGTAGGACAAATTCATTTTCAAAAAAAATATTAAATTATCAAATATTTACGGTTTATCAAAATTACCAAAATGCCACAGTGGCAAAATTACGAAAATGCCCTTGGTTTTAGAATTACCGAATTACCCCGATTTATAAAATCTTCTTACTTTGTAAAAGTAGCTAAAAATCTTGTATTTCAAAATATATACACTGACTTTGGAAATTTACAAAATTACCCCCGATTGATGAAATTACCAAAATACCCCTAGTTTTCAAAATTTTGCCATACCTTTAAATTGAAGAATTTTTCGAAAATACTCTTCAATTTTTAAAATTACAAAATGATTTGATTAAAGTTTTCAAATTTCTTGATTTATTACGTAAATACCTCGTAAAAAATGGCGAAAATACCCACAGGTTAGAAATGAATGTAAATGCTAGAAGAGTGCATAGGTATGAAAGGTATTAGGAATGGATGTACTTTTTGTGTAAACTAGATAGAAGACTTAAAACTCTATTTGATCGAAAGAATCTCTATTAAATTCTTATCATAAAATTTCTTCGCGAATAACCAAGTGAAACATGTACTAATTCATAAAATTTCCTAATCAGTTAAAGTACGATAGTTAGAATGAGCTTTAGAGGGCGTGGCCGTCGTGAGCCTTGGAAGGGTAGGATGATAAGATGTAAACACGTCAAGTCGGTAAGGGATCGAGAGCGATATACCACCACCACCCCCAACTTTTGGAGTAGAAGAGCGTAATCAGAGACGGTGATGACGCAGATGTCTGGCGATCTGCGGGTTCGGAAAGGGTAGTTGGAATGGGTGGAGGTGGAGGAGCTCAAAATCGGTACTGAGAGACTTGAGCTAATAGAATGAAATTTTTCGAGGTGTATTCGGTGTAGCGCATAATACTGGTGAGTATTGGCTAGAATCGACAAGAAAGAATCATGGATGAGATAGATTTGACAAATGAGGAGGCGAAAGGCGGTGTCGCTTCTCAAGGATGAGTCATATCGATGGTGGCTCACGGTTCGAGATAGTGCTACGACAGACGATCTTACATGGGATTACTTCAAAGCTGCTTTTCAGAATAAATATGTGGGCACCAGCTACACTGATGCTCAGAGGAAAGCTTTTCTGGGGTTAGTACAAGGAAATAAGTCAGTGTCGAAATATGAGGCAGAATTTTTAAGGCTGAGCTGCTATGCTCGGGGAATTGTGTCAACGGAGCACAAACGCTGTGTCCGCTTTGAGGACGGACTTAGGGATGATCTAAGGTTACTGATTGCTCCACAACAAGAGCGTGAGTTTTCAGTCCTAGTGGAAAAGACTAAGGTAGCCGAAGGGATCAAGGAGTCCGTAAGACTGAATCACGAAAAGAATAAGCGTAAGAGAGGCTTTGGATCGCTGGATCGAGGCAAATAATGTGGAGAAGAGGGCTAGATTTGGGGAATCGTAAAGAGCCACAAAGCCTACTTAGTAGCCACCTCAAAGTGTGCTAGATCGGAAATCCCACTCGGGAGAATGTTTGGTGGAAGTAGAAGGTGCTTTGAATGTGGATCGTTGGATCACCGTGTAAGGGATTGTCCTCGAAGTTAGCTAAGAATCACCGGAGGGTCGAACCGTGCTCAAAGTTAGAAATGAAGGACCACCACGGAGGGTCGAGGTGCGACTAGAGGAAGCAGTAGCAGGCGTGGCGAGGTCTTGAAGGTATAGAGGCGAGGCAACCAAGGTTGGTTCATGCAGTTGGCCGTCGCGAGGAGGAAGATGTGCCAGATATGACAACGGGTAAGTTTCTTATTTTCGAAATACCCTCAATTGTCTTGTTTGTGGTTACGTTAGTTCGCTCTTATATAGCTAGTAAAGTGTATGGGACTTGGATTATGGACGTAGGGAATGTTTCTAGAACGTATGATAGATCTTTAAGATCAGAGTGTGCAACAGTAGCGTAGGGTGATGAGTTAAGGATACACGATTGGACGATAGTAAGTAATTTTGAGGACGAAATTATTTTAAGGGGGTAGAACTGTAACATCCCAAAATTGGGCCTAGTAGGATTGGGCCTTGAGCTTTAGGAAATTAGAATAGTTTTTAGTATGGCTTATTTAATGAAGTAGGATTAAGTGAGCTTGACACTTAAGTTAAATTAAGTGTTCATTTAAAGCATAAGAGGAGTAAGTGGCAAGTTGGTTAAGGAGCTTGAAAGGTGGCTTGAGGTTAGAGGTTCGAGTAGTATGTTTAGCAATTTGAAAGTTTATTTTTGTATTTTAACATTAATGGCCGGTCAACCTATGTTTATGATAAGACTTTCATCTTTTGGTAAGTTGAATTTTTGCTTAAGGAACGCTTGAAGATGGGGATAAGATTCTTAAGGTTATGGTCTGATGAGGGGACAAAGGCATGGAATAGGGAGGACGTTTTGGAAAGTAATCCTAAGCTTTAGTGCATGTATGTGGACGGATGGGTGTCTAGGTGGGTGGCCGAATTTTGTTAGGTGGTTTAGAGGGGGGATATTTGGCCAATTCCTCTTTTGTGCATCTTTTTGCATTTTGCTTTTCCTCTCCGAAAACTCTTTCCTTTGGCCGATTGTTATTGTGCACTTTTGTGCAAAATATGTTTGTGTTTTAGCCTTCATTTTGTTGAACCAAAAGTGCTATTCTCTTCCTGTCATTTTTCTCTTGAAACCGTAACAACATTGGATTTTTGTGAACTTTTCTTTTAGGCAAAAAGGTGTTGGCAGAATCTCATCTTTCATCCTCATCTCTCTTTTCTTTTCTTTTGACATTGGTTCATAAACATTTTCTTTTCACTCTCTTGGTGAATATTTCTCCATCTCAAATACCATTTTCTTTTCATTTGTTCAAAGATAAAACACCTACTTCCATTCTTATTTCTTCTTTTCTTTTTCAAATCAACCATAACAAGAACCTTTTCTTCTCTTATAGTCTTTGTTTGGCCGAATATTCAAGGGTAGTTTTCTTTGATTTTTATACAATCGGTTTTGAAAGATAGGCTCTTTGGGACTTTGGAAGCAATTGATTTAAGTCCTATCTCTCTAGCAATCAAAGGTTGGTAAGTCAAAGGGTAAGGATTTTAGTTGATTCATCATTTTTTGAAAGACTAAGTTTTGGGATTAAAGTGTTGTGGTTTGGCGAATAGCCTTTGTTAATAATTTTTAGTATTGGACGATTGTAGGACAAAGTGATCTAGTGCGATAGATCGGATTTTTGGGAGATAGTTCTTGCGTTGGTGAAAGGTGTGTATCTTACACACTTATAACTTGATTCATATTTGTATATATGTATGTTAAATAACTATTCATGTTGTTAAAGCCAAAATGATGAGTTTTTGAGATGATACCATGATGGTATGAATGAGGATTCGGGTAAGTCCGTTTTGATATGTTGTTAATACATGAGGATTGAAATCATGATCTACGATTTATGAGATTTTGTTATATGATTCATATCAAGGTATATTGACATGATTTGTTTATATTATTGATTCATGTGGGATCAAATGAGTGGAGGGCGATGATATTCGTGTGTCGGCGGACACGGTGTTTTGGTAACACATTGTGACTACGGTCACCAGAGGTTTGGTACCTCGGAGGTTTGGCACCTCATAGTGTCTCGTCCCGTGGCTTAGCACCACCGTGGGTTGGCCCCACTTTGAGATATGGGATTGACGCCAGTGATTTGGTATCACACGATGGGTTGGCCCCATCATTCGATTTGTGTCTTTGGACACCAGAGATTTGGTATCTCCAGTGATTTGGTATCACATATGTGACTTTAAGTCACCAGTGGTTTGGCACCACCAGTGGTTTGGTACCACACGGGGTAGAAAAGGAGTTATGGATGGCTAGGTTGGGTGCATAATACATATATGTTGCTTGTTATAATTTGTGTAAGAATGTGGCATTTACTCGGAGAAGGATTATGCATCGAATCTTGGTGACTCACCTTCTCCTTTAAATTTTCAGTGACTCGTAGATCGCGGATAAGGAGCCTAAGAACTCGAGGTGGCCATGCGGTGAACATTTGGATTAAATGATTTATGAACTTTTATTTTATTGTTGGTTATTTTGCTTAAATTGTAATAAGGCCTACTAGGATTATATTTTGGTTATTTTATCATTTTGGATAATTTGTTTAATAACTTAATGACTTGAAAATGGATACACATGTTTTCTCAAATTAATGCAAAAATGTTTTATTGTGCCATCGGGTACACTTGAATCAGTAATAACTGACCTAATAAATTATTAAACCAAAACAATATCTTTTATCAAAAATTTAAAAGCGGCTTAAAGGGATTTTTCAAAATGTTTTCTCAGTAGCATACCAAATTCGGTCATAACGTTTGGGCCGGGTTTGGGGTGTTACACATCGCCTACACGAAGTATGAGTTCTCCTGTGGCAACATCGATTTTAGTCTTGGCAGTAGCAAGAAAAGGTCTTCCTAAAATTAAAGGGATTGAATTTTCCTCATCCATTTCTAAAACAACAAAATCTACTGGGAAAACAAATTTATCGATTTTGATTAAAACATCTTCAATAATGCCCCTAGGGATTCTGACAGTTTTATCAGCTAGTTGAATACTCATCCTAGTTTGTTTGGGCTTCCTAGACCTAGTCATTTAAATAGTGCATAAGGCATAACATTTATACTTGCCCTAAATCGGCTAATGCATTATCAATAGTCAAACTACCAATTAAGCATGGAATCGTAAAACTCCACGATCTTTTAATTTTTTGGTAGCACTGCTCAGTAGCATAGCTAAGCATGTTGCGTTTAATTCCATATGGTGCTCTTCATCTATTTTGCATTTGTTCGTCAAGAGCTTGCTTAAGAATTTCCTTGTATCGGGCATCTAAAAAAGAGCTTTAAGAAGAGGTAAGTTAATATGTAATTTGTTCAAGAGTTTTAGAAACTTACCAATTGTTCTTCCGAATCATCTTTTTCAATGCTTGGGATAAGGTATGCAAGGTTGGTATTCTTTGATTACCGGTTTGGCTTTTCTTGAGCTACCTCGGTCTTATCCTTCTTTTCTTCTTACTGATGTGGGTCTATCTACTTCGGTACCCTCTTTAGTTGTAATGGCTTGGATTTGCTCTTTTGGGTTTATTTTTGTGTTGCTTGGTAGACGTCCTTGTTGGCATTCAGAAATTAACTTTGTCAGGTGTCTTACTGACCCAGTAAGTTCTCCAACTTGATTCTTGAGTCCTTTCATCGACTTTTGTTGTTCATCAAGGTTTGTATCAATCTTTTGAAGACGAGATTCTGTGGCTGCCATGAATTTTGTCAGCATCTCTTCAAGGCTTGATTTTTTTTCCTGTGGGTAGGGCTGATTTTCATAATTTGGAGGAGGTTGCTACCTTTGAATTCCTTGATTTCCTTGTCCTCCCCACAAAAAATTTGGGTGGTTCCTCCAACCTGGGTTATAAGTATTACTATAAGGATTATTATTGGATCTGAAATTGTTACCTATATACTTTGTCTGCTCGTTTTCTGCTCCTGGTTGGTAGGGCGGGTACTCAACATTCGCCACATTCCCGTTTGCTTTGCATTGCATTACTGGATGTACCTTCGAAGAACATAAATTATCAAGCTTTTTATTCATTAACTCTACTGTGTTGTGATGATTGTCATCTGCGTCTATGTTGAAAACTTCGCTGATTTTGTCAGCTTTGCCCTTGTGATTTGCCATTGATAAGTGTTCAATGACATCTCTTCAATAAAATCGTAGGCTGCTTCAGAAGTTTTGTTGTTTAGAGTTCCACCAGCTGATGAATCAATTATTTGCCTTGTTGAAGAATTCACACCATTGTAAAAAGTTTGGACTTGAAGCCACAAAGGTAATCCATGGTGTGGGCATCTTCTTAGGAGATCCTTGTATCTTTCCCATGCATCATATAATGTTTCTGCGTCATTTCGCACAAAAGAAGATATGTCATTCCTAAATTTGGCCATTTTGGTGGTGGAAAATACTTTAAAAGAAATTTTTGGTCATTTGTCCCATGTGGTGATTGACCTCGTGGTAACGAGTTCAACCACGCTTTGCTTTATTCCTTAATGAAAAGGAAATAATCAAGACGTATGGCATCATCAGAAACGCCATTTATTTTGAAAGTATCATAGAACTCTAAAAAATTAGGTATATGAGTATTTGGATCTTTGTTCTGCAATCCATCAAATTGAACAAACTGTTGAATCATTTGTATTGTGTTAGGTTTTAATTCAAAATTATTAGCAACTGTAGCAGGCCTAACAATACTAGATTTTGCTCCTGTCAAATTAGGTTTAGCATAATCATACATAGTATGCGGAGCATTCTGATCTTGCACATCAGGCGAATTATTTTCGGCCATCCCTTCAGTAGGATTGGATCTGTCTTGTTGTTCTTCTCTTTGGTAGTCTAGAGCTCGTTTAATTTCTCTGCGATTTCTACGAGCGGTAGCTTCAATATCACGATCGTATTCTAATGGCCCTCTAGGGTTTCTACTAGTCATAAACTAGAGGTACCTTGTAAGTTTAATAAAGAAAGAGGATTAGCAAAATTATAAATTTAATAAAAAAATAAAAATTTTAAATAATGGCTAAAGTAATAAAAATAGAGCTTTCGAAATATTTTAGAAGTTCTCCGGCAACGGCGCCAAAAACTTGATCGCTGCAAAACAGTCTAGTTTTAATATTTATAAAAGAGTGATCGAACCTGTAGACTGACTGCAACAATGATAGAGGCAAGTGCACCTATTGAACAATAGTATAGCTTAGGAAAGAATATCTTTATCGAACCCAAGGAACCTAAAAGTACTATTACTCAATTTCTTTCTATTATTTAGCCTAAAATATGGAGTGATTTGTTTATTAAACTAAAACAAATGAAATATTTAAACTAAATGCAAAGACAAAAGAAACGAAACTTTGGGAAAAGACTTTGAAGAAAACCCAATTGATAAAGACGATACCTTTGGGAAGAATCCACCTATGACTTCACTTATTATCTAACTTCAAATTCATATGATTTCTTTTACTTAGCTTGATCCGTGAGACTCCCTAACCTATATTAAACCTTCTCTCGAATCGAATAACATCTAACCTTAGGTTAATTAGTGGAACTCTCGTTCTCTTATAATAACCCCATAAGGAAGCAGTAAATCGATCAATGGACTCCCATATTAGGTTTCACCCCAATCAGGCAAAATCTAGTAACCCTATCTCTAGGCGCCCGATCAACTCCGCTTAATTATGCTAGATCTACTCTTAGGTAAGGTCTATTCCTCCTCCACCTAAGCACATCAGATTAATATAAGCAACATAATTAAGAACAAACTAAGTATTTATCATATAAACCGAAAGAATTAAATAACAAAATCCATCATAGGTTTCATCCCCTTTAGGTATCTGAGGGGTTTAGTTCATGATTAAACAAGAAAACATCTCAAGAGAGAAGATAAAACAAAAAATAAGAAATCCTTAAAACCCCCTGAAGGAATTGAAAATGAGATCTTCCATCTTGAGTAGAATTCTGACTCTTCGAGATGGATCAATTGGCTATCTTCGAGTAATTCCCTAAACGAGTAAAGCTCTGGCAGAAAACTCTGCTAAAACCTGACGCCCTTGAATTGCTGCCTTGGATTTGTTTATATAGACGTTTGGGATGCTTTACTTTGCTCCTAAGTACTCGTAATTCAAGTGAAATTTGTCCTAAGTGTTTGAGTGGACTTAAGATTACGTTTCTTGGGCTCCAAGCATCCAATTCCGAGCTAAATTACTCTTTCCACAGCAGAGGCACGACCTTGACACGCCCGTGTAAATCGTGGTCCAGCCCGTGTCTCCATCCTGTCGATTTAGGCACGGCTATGACACACCCGTGTAATATATGGGTAGAGGTCGTGTCTCGATTCTACCATTTTGGGAACGACCGTGTGGATCACTAGGCACGCCCATGCGTGGACTTTATCGATGGGAAAATGGTCGTGTAAATCAGGGTAAGGCCGTGGTCTAGATGACTATCGAGGCACGGTCGTGTGGCATGAAGTCCAGGCCTTGCTGACTTCTTAGGTCGGCCCACTTTGGTTCGTTTTAAGCCCGTTTTGCGTTATTTTTATCCTTGGGTGCTTTCCTGAGTATAAGACATGAAAATAAAGGATTAAGAGCACCTTTTTACATAAATCAAGGATAAATTTATCCAAAAGCATACTAAATGTGGGATTAAAATATGTTACTTTTATGGTTTATCATAAAACTTCCTGGGTCTTTTAATTTTGCTGGTAACTTATTTTAGAGGATGGCTGAACATTCTTCGTTAAGCTCCACCGTTGATACTTCTTCAAGCTTCCTTTTATTTTTCAAGAGTTCCTTTAAGAACTTTGCGTACGTCGGCATCTGTGAAATGGCTTTAACAAAAGGTAAGTTAATATGTATTTGTTTAAAAAGTTCAAGAAACTTACCATATTAAGCATCTAATCGTTCTTTCTTTAACTTTGTTGGATATGGGATTGATGGTTTATCTTCTTTCCGTACTGGAGTTTCATCCTTAACTCCCATATCTTTTGCTTTGTTATCTTCATGTGGCGGTTTTTTCTTTGGTTCAACTAACTCCTTTCCACTTCTCAGTGTAACTGCCTTTACTTGATTTGTTGATTTAGAAAAGATTTCTGTCCGTATTTCACAAACTATTACAGTAAGTAGTTCAACTGACTTAGTAAGTTCCTCGACTTGGTTCTTGATTTCTTTGATTGATGCTTCTTGATTATCAAGTGTTGTATCGATTTTTTGGAGACGAGTATCTATGGTTGCCAGGAACTTTTTCAGCATCTCTTCAAGACTCGACTTCTTTTCCTGTGGATTGAGCTAATTTTGGAAATTTAGAGGAGGTTGTTGTTTTTGATTTCCTTGATTTCGTTGACCTCCTTGACCTCCCCACGAAAAATTTGGATGGTTCCTCCAACCTAGATTATAGGTGTTACTATAAGGATTATTATTAGATCTAAAATTATTACCTATATAATTCGTTTGTTTGTTTTCCGTGACCGGTTGGTAGGGTGGGTACTCAGGATTTGCCACTGTTCCACTTGTGTCTCACTGCATTATCGAATTTACTTACAAAGAACACAAATTATCAAGCTTTTTACTCATCATCTCTACCTAATTTGACAGCATGGTTACTGCGTCGATGTTGAAAACTCTGGCTGATTTTATTGGCCTTGTCCTTGTAACTTGCCACTGATAGTTGTTCAGTGACATCTCTTCGATAAACTCGTAGGCTGCTTCAGGAGTTTTGTTGTTTAGGGTTCCTCCGGCGGCTAAATCAATTAGTTGCGTCGTTGAGGGATTTACACCATTGTAAAAAGTTTAGACTTGAAGTCATGGTGTGGACATCTCCTCAAGAGATCCTTGTATCTCTCCCATGCGTCGTATAATGTCTCTAAATCCATCTGCACAAAAGAAGAGATATCATTCTGTAATTTGGCCGTTTTGGTCGATGGGAAATATTTTAATAAAAAATTTTTAGTCATTTGGTCCCATGTCGTAATTGACCCTCGTGGTAACGAGCTCAACCACTGTTTGGCTTTATTAAATAACAGAAGACGAATGGCATCATCAGAAATGCCATTTATTCCTTAGATGCCATGCTTCGAGGGCTAATATAGTGTAGTTGTAGTACAAACTTGAGTTGGAATTTGTAAATCATTATTTGTGTTAATAATGATGAATGATTGTTAAAGCTTGGTACTTAAATAATTGAATTTAATTGAAAATATAATGCATGAAATCGGTCGTTAACCATGGAATTGATTAAGGGTTAATTATTAACAATGGCAGATATAAATAATTAAACTTGTGAGTAATGGATTAGTGGTTTGTTGGGTCACCCAAGTCATCTATGATGCTTAGTATCCGAACTCAGTGATCGGTTTGAATATAGGGTGTTACAGTTTCCAACAAATGGCATTAGAGTGCTAGGATGTGCTATATTTAATAAGATATGATATTTTTTTAATTGTATACATGTTTAGGGGAATGTATGTGAATGAATGTTTAATATTATTTTATTGTTATGGATGATAAAGTAACTTTGTCAAAGCTGTGATTCCTAGAAAATTAATTGTAATTTATTATTATCTTGAGCATGTATATTTTAGATCGTGGGCTATCATGTCCATGCAGGGTGTATTTTATTATTTTAGAATAAACTATGTGAGCTGGAAATAGACATATAAATTTTTTAACCTAATTTTTTCCAATGAAACCTGAGAATTGAGATGCATCCAAACCGATCGAAACAATGCAAACCCAACCTAATTAAACTAGTAATGATGATCAACAAAAAAAGGCTAGGAGCGGAGGCCGACGACAGTGGTCGGTGGTGGCTGATGATCTACCGTAATTTGTTGTAGCAGATTAAACTACTTTCTGTACTTAATGAGCTCGTAGGAAAGCAATTTTGTTATATTTATATTTAATTTTTACTTTTAGCACTTAGGTAATACAATGAGCATTTTAGGAAATTTTATGACCTTATAGGCCAAGTTTGGCCTAAAGGTAGACTAATGTGTTCGATGAGTGTGCAGGACACCATTCGAGGACAAAGAGATAATGGACTACTCGGAATGTTACAACATAGAGCTTGGATGTCAAAACACAGCAAGTAGAATACCCAATGATCAATCTTCTAAGGATGTTGCGACACAGACCAGAGGGTATCGTGGCACAGCCTTGAAGACATGCCAAAGATACATATTACAGTCAGTGTCGTGACACAGGCCAGATGGTCTCACGACACCGACACGACGTGGTCACTTAAAGGGCCAAGGGTGTTTTTGTTCGCACAATGAACTTTAACAAAGATTAGTTGGCCATTTTACATCAAGGACGAGCTACTAACCCTAGGCCTATAAATATGATTGCTCAGAACAGTTTAGGGACGATTTTTCCTTAGTTTAATTTTACTTTCATTTGTTGTTTAGATTTCTTTTACTTGTAATTTTTATTTCAGTTTTTATTTTATCCTTCGAAGGATTTGAATTGTAGATCCATCGACTCATTATCGAATATTGTTCGTGCAACAATATTTATATTTATATCAGGATCTTTTTCAACTTTACTTTTGATTTTGCAAATGTCTTTTTTTTAATTCAATACTATGTATGCATTAGATCCATAAGGAACTAATCTGATAGGGAGATTAACGAGTGGATGTGAGAGTAGTTAATGCCTACAGAGGGTTTCTTAGCGGATTAGTTGGTTGGGAAAGGAAAAACCTAAAACCCTAGGATCGATGATCCTAAGAAGTCATGAAGGTAGGAATGAACCTGAAATTGATATTGTCTGCCATGAAAACCTTACCCGACCCGGTCTGACCTATCACATCAAGAGATAAGTAGTTCTTGTCGACTCATTAGGTTAGTGGAAGACCGAGAGGCCCTGCAATGTAAATCACTAGCTAACTGAATAGAACCCGAAGTAGGAGTTAACTATAAACACTGAAACAAGTTAGTCCTTTGTCATTAAATCTGATAAATTCTACAATCTATTTCTGATGTTATTTTATTCCTTTACAAAACCTTTTTATTATTAACTTATGAATAATCATAATATAATTTAATTAGAGTACTAATTACACCTATTAGCACACGAATTTGTTTTAGTTTAATCAAAGCTCCTTTGGGTACGATCCTTAAAGTACTTTCAGTACTTCGTTGGACAATGTATATTACAACCTAACATTTATACTTGCATAAAACGCCTAAACCCTTATCTTTCCTAGCAGTATTCTCACTTTCAACATTGGTACGTCCGGAGGCAGTTAGTCGATGATGGTCTGATGGTGGTTGACGATGGTGATCGGCGGTGGTCTGGTAATGATCTAAAATTTTTTGACGATGGCCGATGACGGTGACGAAATGGAAATGAAGACGGAAAGGCAACAATGACATGAACGTGAATCGGTACCGCAGTAGAAGTCCGTGGTGGAAAAATTGAAAACCCAAAGTATGCTTGGGGTGACTTTTGCAATTTCTTTTATTTTAAAAGGATGAAATAATGGAATCTTTTTCTGGTTAGAGTCTTTTAAATTTTTTGCTTTTATATTTATGATATAAGTATGATGATATTTATATGACTTTGAATGTATGTTCATGCATATATGTGATAAGCATGGCATATAGATTAGGGAAGAATGCCATATGTACTAATCATGCATATATAGATCATTTATGATTGAAATTGAACATTAAAAACCTTGTATGTTCTTAAAATATTAAGTGGGAGAAGGTCTCTAAACAAGACCGAAGGCCTCCATCAATGGTCTCTTGTAATGGCATGGGAATTTTACTACCCTACGGTAGGATTTTCATGTGGACCTCAGTGAGGTTTCCTGAAAGTGAGTAGAACTCTATTATGATAGGCTTTCATGGTGGTATTATTATGCGATACTTTAAAAAGTTTTGTCTTTAAATATAGGACAACTAGTCACAGCATGCTACTCGGTGAGATTATCCCATGATGACTCATTTGAGGTGCATGATGTGATAGGTGTTGGTTTGATGGTTATACATTCAAGATATTCTATTTAAGTAACTTCCCACTGAGCTCTACTTAAGTTAGAATGATGCCCAAAAGTTACATGATTATTAGTACGTATGAATGCCTAAGTAATTAGGTTCATGTTGTAATTGAATTAAATCCATGTTCTTACTAGTTGATCATGATCACCCCATGGTAGCTTGATTCAATGGGTGCAGGAATAATTGTTGCAAAGACTTACAAATGTTTTCAAGGTTTAATGTAAGAAGCAAGCATCATCTTAATGCATATTGTAATGTTGCAAAATGTTTTAAGCATTTTCTTATACAAAGATATTAATAAATGAATGTTTTATTTTCAGTTCGAAAATGTCACCTATTCCCTTATTAAACATACTCACTGAAAACAAATTGAACGAAAATAACTATAAGGAATGGAAAAGGAACCTGATGATTGCCCTGAGTTGTGAGAAAAATTAAAATAGTCCTTGATAATAAATGCCCTCCAACCACTCAAGCTAAGGCTAGAAAATGCTAGGAAGAGTCTGATGACATAACTTGTTGCTATATGCTGGCAAGCGTGACTAGCACTTTCTATAAGTAGCTGAAGAGTTGTAGGATTGCTAAAATGATTTTAGACTAAGGCTAAAGACTAAAGACTTATCTAAGTCTAAATGCTTCTTCTGCAATAAGAAAGGGCACTTAAAGGCGAACTGTAAAGAGTGGAAGGAATACCTAGCCACCAAAGGCAAAGGTATAGAACTCTTTATGATATAAGCTTTTTTAGTGAAGGACTCAATAAACCATTGAGTCATTGATTTGAGAGCCACTAATCATGTTTGTGTTTCTCTACAGGGGTTCAGGGAGACGAGAGATATTAGAGATAAGAGTCTACTATTGTGGATCGAAAATGGGACAAATGTGGCAACTGAAGCAATGGGAGAAGTGCATATTTATTTTTATAGTTTTAGAAAGATTATTTTATAAAGACATTTTCTATGTACTAAGTTTCAAGAGAAACTTAATTTTAGTTGCATGTTTATATAAAAGACGGCTTGACCATGACTTTTTATAATGGAATTGCAATATTTAGAAATCAAAGTCTTATCTATAATGGATATATGTCAAATAATCTCTATTTTATCAAACCAAAGATGTACACACTACTTAAAACTGAAATATCGAATAAGAGACTTAAAACTTCTTGCTCTAATGAAGTGTACCTTTGGCATTTGAGACTTGGTCATATTTACCAAGAAAGAATCACTATACTTGTGAAAGACGACATCTTAAGTTCGCTGAAGGAAGTTGATCTTCCACAATGTGAATCTTGCTTGGAAGGAAAGATAACTAAGCGATCTTTTAATGTAAATGGAACGAGGGCCATCAAACCCCTAAAACTTGTGCACACAGACGTATGTGGCCCCATGAGTGTCAGTGTAAGAGGTGGTTACAAGTATTATGTAACTTTTAGTAATGATTATTCAGGATATGTGTATGTATACCTAATGCATCGCAAGAGTGAAAACTTTGATAAATTCAAATAGTTTCGTGTGGAAATGGAGAAACAACTAGGTTTACCTATAATTCCACTTCGGTCTGATTGAGGCAGGGAATATTTATCAAACAAGTTCTTAGGGTACCTCATAGAGAATGGGATCTATCTTAATAAGCCACGTCGGGCACTCCATAATAGAATGGTGTGGCAGAGAGAAGGAATCGAACATTATTAGACATGGTACATTCAATGTTAAGTTATTCGAAGTTGCCAACTTCTTTTAGGGGATATGCAGTACAAACAACTTGCTATATTCTGAATAATGTGTGATAAACCATAAATGTAACATATTTTAATTCCATGCTTGGCATATTTTTGGATGATTTAAGATGAGAATTAGTGAATTTTATGCTCCTAATCCCTTAAATTCATGTTTTTATACTTAGGAGAGCATTTGGGAGCAAAAGGAGTGAAAAATGGGCCAAAATTGAAGTTTTCAAGATCCACACGGGCTGGGCACACGCCCATATGAGCCACACAAGTTGGCCACACGTCCATGTGCCAACCTGTGTCGATTTCGCACCCTGCTTCCTTGTTACGTGGAAAACCCCAATTTTTAGGGTTTCTAAGCATTCTAAAGTCTATAAATACACACTAGAAGAGGGCCTAATAGGACACATAGAGTAGAACGAAGAAATTACTCGAAGGAAGCTGTTGGAATCATCTCTGAAGTAGATCCACTCCAAGACTGAAGATCTCCAGTCAAATTTCCTTCGAAGTTTTATTGGGTTTTTCATGTCTTGTTGTTATTCTTATTTTGAGATGTTTTCCGCTATGAGTATGAACTAAACTCCCTAAATACTTAGGGAGGATGAAACCTATAATGAATCTTATTATTTAATTATCTGAATTACATGATAAATACTTGTTCTTGTAATTAATTATGTGTTCTTAACCCTTGCTTTAATATTTTAGGATATTAATCCAAGTTTGATGTGCTTAATCAGTGGAGCAAAACTCTCTGCTTAAGAGTAGATCTAGCATAATTAAGCGGAGTTGATTGCAATCCTAGAAATAGGACAACATAAATCTACCGGATTAGAGTCAAATCTAATAAGGGATCCATAAATTAAGTTAATGCGATAATAGGGGTTTTAATTAGAAAGAGATTTTAATTAATCAACCTAGAGTCAGTTGTTCTTAGTCTCAAAAAAGATATTAACATAATTTAGGGATTTCTACGGATCAAGGCAAGTGAATAAATCATTTAATTCGGAATCATAATAATAAGTGAAATCTAGGTGGATTTCTCATTGGGTATTGTCTCTCTTATTAGTTTTCTTCGAATATTTTCCCAATTTTATCTCTGCCGTGCTCATAGTTAATTAGTTAGTTCAATTTTAGATTAAACACTTCCCTAATTTTTAGGCTAAATAATAAAACGATTGTAATTACTAGTACTTTTAGCCCTTGTGGATACAATATTCTGAACTCACCATAGCTATACTATTGTTCGATAGGTGCACTTGCCTTTGTTATATTTTAGTTAGTTCGTGATGTCATCAAGTTTTTAGCGCCATTGCCGGGGACTAAAATATTAGGAACACTTAATTTTTATTACTCTAGCAATTTTTTTTATTGTAATTTATATTTGTTTTTATTTAAATTTTGCTAACTTTTCTTTTATTTGCTTTTGGCAGGTTCCTTTAGTTTATGACTAGACAAAACCTGTCAGAACCTCTAGTATTCAACAGTGAGATCAAAAGTAGAGCTCTCAAAAACCTTAGAGAGAGAGGTAGAGTCGACAGAGTACAATAGAAGAGCAAGAGGAAGTTATTATTATTACTGAGGAGATGGCTAAAAATCAGAATAATCAGCTACCTCCTGTGGTTACCGCAAATCTTGCTCCTCGTATTATGTGCAATTCTGCTAAGCCCAATTTAACTGGGGTTGAATCGAGTATTATTAGGCATACTATTGCTGCAAATAATTTTGAACTAAAACCTAACACTATTCCAATAATTCAATAGTTTGTTCAATTTGATGGTTTGTAGGACGAAGACCCAAATACTCATTTGGCTAATTTCTTAGAATTTTGCGACACTTTTAAAATTAATGGCATTTCGATGATGCCATTCTCTTACAATTATTTCCCTTTTCATTGAGGAATAAAGCTAAAAAATGGTTGAACTCGTTACCACGAGGTTCCATTACTACTTGTGAACAAATGACCGAAAAGTTTCTATTAAAGTATTTTTCGCCGGCTAAAATGGAAAAGTTGAGGAATGATATCTCTTCTTTTGTGTAGATGGATTTAGAAACTCTTTACGATGCATGGGAGAGGTATAAGGACTTATTGAGAAGGTGCCCTCACCATGGGTTACCTCTATGGCTATAAGTTCAAACTTTTTACAACGGTTTGAACCCCTCAACTAGGCAACTGATTGATGTTGCTGCCAGTGGGACTCTAAATAACAAAACACTTGAAGCGGCTTATTAATTTATAGAGGAGATGTCACTAAATAATTATCAGTGGCAAGTCAAGAGAACAAAACTGACAAAAGCCACTGGTGTTTTCAACCTCGACGCGGTCACCATGTTATCAAACCAGGTAGAGCTCTTTAATAAAAATATTGATGGTTTATGTGTTCTATGCAGGTATATCCGGTGATGCAATGCGACGCAAATGGAGGAGGGAACCATTCAGAAAATCGATCCTACAACCTTAACACAGAAGATGAACAATTCAACTATATGGGTAATAATTCTAGACCTTCGAATAATCCCTATAGTAACTCTTATAATGCAGGTTGGAGGAACCATCCCAATTTTTCTTGGGGTGGTCAAGTAAATCAAAAACAACAACCCCCTCTAGGCTTCCAACAACCACCTTACCAGCAAGAGAAGAAACCAAACCTTGAAGAGATGCTAACAAAATTTATTTCAGTGTTAGAAACCCGTTTTCAAAACACTGAAACCACACTTAAGAATCAACAAGCGTAGATTCAAGGACTCGAAAACCAAATAGGGTAGCTTGCTAAAATTATTTCAGAAAGACCACAAGGTAGCTTGCCTAGCAACACCGAAACTAACCCAAGAGAGCAGCTTCATGCAATTATGGTTCGAGATGAAGAATGGTTACTTGAACCTAAACTAGAACTAAGGCAAGAAACTGTGGTAAGCAATGGTAAGGTTAAGGTAAGCCAAAATAAACAAGATTTAGCAAGTAAGGAATATAAACCTCGTGTGCCATATCCAAATGCGATAAGGAAGGACCACACAAATGAACAATTCAGTAAATTCCTTAAACTTTTGAAAAAGTTGCATATTAACTTACCGTTTATTGAAGCTCTTTCGCAGATGCCCAGTTCAGTCAAATTTTTGAAAGAGCTTTTAGCAAGCAAGCGGAAGTTAGATGATTCGTCGCATGTAGAGCTAAATGCAGTTTGCTCAACCATTCTACAGAATAAACTACCTAACAATTTGAAAGATCCAGGGAGTTTTACTATTCCTTGTTTAATTGGCAGTTTAAATGTTAATAATGCTTTAGCTGATTTAGGGGCAAGTATTAATGTCTTGCCCTATAAAATGTTTAAACAGCTAGGTCTTGGGAAACCCAAACAAACTAGGATGAGCATTTAATTAGCAGATAAAACCATTATATTTCTTAGGGGTATTGTTGAAGATATACTCGTAAAAATTGATAAATTCATATTCCCAGTTGACTTTGTTGTTCTAGACATGGATGAGGATAGTGATGTCCCTTTAATTTTAGGACGCCCTTTTTTAGCAACTGCTAGAATTATTATAGATGTTGGCACAGGTGAATTGATACTTCGTGTAGGTGATGACACAATTAAACTCCAAGCTTGTGATTCTGTTAGGATTTCTAGTAATCGAGATGATATTGCAAGTTCTTTTGATGTGAGTAACATTGCAGCTCAACCTTCTTTGTAAGAAATTCCTTTGAAAAAGGTGATAGAGCCACAGTCCAACTCAACTAACAAAAACAAAATAACTCATGAAGAACAAAGGCTTCAGATCGATGAACAAGACGAATGGCAGACACATGTCAAGGACAGACCAAAAATACACGATACAGAACCGAAACAAAGCCATGAAGAATATAAGGTTGGAACGACGAGTCAATTAAAGATTGGGGACCAGGTTTTATTAGATGAAAAGGACCCTCAAATTGCCACTTCAGAGCTTATTCCAAACAGAGCAACTCCTCTTACGGTACTGAATGTTTTCCCCTACGGTACAGTCGAGGTAAATCACTCTAAATTTGGCACTTTTAAAGTAAATATTACTCAGCTCAAATCGTATGTTGATAATAGAACTGATAGCAGGAGAGAGGAGTTTCAACTCCTCAAACCACTGTGACCATGCGAATGAAAGGTATGTCGAGCTTAGACTCTAAATAAGCGCTTCTCGGGAGGCAACCTGAGCACTAACCCTACTAATTAGTTTATTTTTACTTCTTTTCATGCTTAAATGCAGGTTTTGACCCACACGGGTGTGTCTTTGGCCGTATGGAAACAGGGCTAAAATTTTCCCAAAAATCGAAAGAGACACGACCTTAAATTAAACCACACAGGCGTGCGACACAGCCGTGTGGACACACAAGCGTATCCTAGGTCGTGTGAAACCTAGAGCAAAATTTTTTTAAATTTTAAAACAAGTCAGAGAGTTACACGGGCAAGGCACACAATCATGTGTGAGACACGGCCTACCCACACGGGCGTGTGGGAGGTCACACGGGCGTGGGAGAAGCGAAGGATGATATACATGGCCGTGCGACTCAGCCATGTGAAGACTGGGCTATTTTTTTCCTTCGATGAAGATGGGTTGAAAACTAGTCACACGAGTGTGTGACACGGCTGCGTGGCCCAACAAGGACCCTCACACAACCATGTCACTCCATAAAAACCCTAAGCCCTTTTCTCTTGTCTTATTTTGTCTTCTTGTTTTATCTTATTTTTATTTTTATTTCTATTTTTATTTTATTTGTCTTTTATGTTTCTTATTATCTTTTAAAGACTTGTCTATTATATTTTGAACTATATTTAGTTATTATGGTTGTTCCAAATCAAGTAATCCTTTAATCTTCTCCACCAGTTGTGTTTATTTTCTTAATAGCTTGCTCAAAATCATACACTACATTTAGCCTCCTCTACAATTTCGCTAGTCACTAATTTGAGGACTTCATCCAAAATTCAGGGCAGTTTCACTTCTTCCCTCTCTTATGATATTCTACTTATACTGTCATTATATATATTCATACAATGAGGACAATGTATATCTTAAGTGTGGGGAGGTTATTTATATGATTATTAGAAAATTCTTGAATTATGTCTTGTTCTTAAGTAATTTTCTCATATTACTATTAGAATGAATTTTATTGATTTGTGATTTTATTGATATGTTTTGGATTAAGTCATAAGTAATTGTGCATTGATTGTTTAAACTTTAAGACATTAGAGAATTAAGCATGATAAGTCTATTTTCATAATAAAAAAAATTGCTAGGTTGTTTCCATAAATTTAAATATTACCTTGAAGTTTGAGATTTACGAGATTGACATCAAAAACCATAATTTTTGTAAGATTTTAAGCCTTTAGAGCATACACTTTTCTTGCTCACTTTATTATTGGTTATGAGTGTGTTGATATTGATTTTTTATTCTAGAACTTGCTTCGATTATACATATTGAGACCACACCTTTGATTTAATATACTGAGACCTAGGTTTTAACCCACTTATTCCAAAAAGCCTACCTTCATAATTAACCCTTAGTGAACCCCTTTGAGCCTAATAAACCGTTTCTTGATCCACCCTTAATATTAACCCATAATGTAGCATCCCAAAGTTGGGCCTAGTAGGATTGGGCCCATTGGGCCTTAGGCATTGGAGCGTTTAAAATTTTTGGGAACAAGAGAACGGCTTTAATGCAAGTTGGATCTAGTAGGTGAGTGATTTTGGAAGGTTAAAAGGCTTCTATGAAGTCCGGGTTCAAAATTTGGCTTTAGAGAAATTTTGGTGTTAGATGAAAAAAACCCTGGGAGTTAGTAGGTAGGCTTTAAGAATAAAATGTGGAGAAAATGACACAAGTGGAGTGTGTGGTGTAGTGGCAATGTGACGCCACATAAGAGGCAAGGGGGTGACGCCAAAAGGAAGGAAGGAGGTCCAAGGTTCAAGTCTTGGCTCTTGCATTTTGGTTTTCTTTTTATATGGACTTTAAAGTTTGGCCATAGATTTATATTTAGTTGCGCATGATGTTGGACACAAGGACTAGTTGGTAAAGTGGCTAGCAGCATGGATTATGCTACAGGGGAGCCTGGGTTCGAATCTCATGACAAGCAATGGAGTATTTATTTTGCGGATTGGACAGGAAGAGTTTGAGTTGGATTTAAACTCTACTGACGGAAGGATCCCACATCGAAAAGATACAAAGAAGGAAGCTAAGAAGCTAGCTATATATAGAGCTGCCTAGGAGGAGGGGGGCATACCTGGTTGGCGTTGGGCATAGGAGTGCTCGAGAGCACGTTTAGCAGCTTCAAATTCCTATCAGGTGTTCTTGTGGGGCTTCAACACCATAGTTGAGGCCATCAGTAGTGTTCTTGTGGGTGTGGGCAGTTGGGCCACGATGGTCCAAAAGGGGCCAAGTGGGCCCAATAGGCCCGGGGGCCCATATGAGTAAATTGTATGATTGAGTAGTAGATAGTGAACTAGACTATGTGAATCTCATATATGTAGGCCACAGGTTTGGGCTAAATGGGCCCACGATTAGGTGGGCCCGAGAATGGGCTTTAGGCCCATTCGTATCATTATCTCTATTTAGAATACTTGAGTGGTTCGAGGCGACAGTGGACCTTCTGTTGGGTCGTTAACACCCTATTTTGTAAAATTACCAAAATACCCCTAGTTTGAAAAATTACCAACATACCCCTAATTTGTAAAATTATCGAAATACCCCTAGTTTGTGAAATTACCGAAATATCCCTAGTTTGTAAAATTATCGAAATATCCCTGGTTTGTAAAATTATCTAAATATCCCTAGTTTGCAAAATTACCAAAATACCCCTGGTTTGTAAAATTACCAAAATACCCCTAGTTTGTGAAATTACCAAAATACCCCTAGTTTGTAAAATTACTAAAATACCCCTGGTTTATAAAATTATCAAAATAAAGGTTTGTAAAATTACCGAAATACCCCAATTTAAAAAATTAGCAAAATACCCCTATTTTGTGAAATTACTAAAATACCCTCAGTTTATAAAATTATCGAAATACCCCCGATTTGTGAAATTATTGTTTTACCCCTAAACGACAAAATGACCGTTGTACCCTCGTGGTAGTACTAGCGTTTTATGTGTTAATTGTATGATTGATTATGTTTGAGATACACTGCATATAGGAATTAGTTATGAGTAGAATTACCGAGCAACCCCTGAAGGGTAGGATTACTGGAATACCATTACAGGGTAAAATGACTGATTTGCCCTTGTAGGTAAGTGATTGGCTTGTGCTATGATATGACCGATTTGGCTATGGTTGTATTATTGATATGCTTTTATTACATGTTTAAATGATTGTTATTTTGCATGGCCATTTTGCATACACGTGTAATGATTGAGCATTACATGCACGACATATTGCATGGGGTTGGGTTATTGATGATCAGGGAAGTGTATATCGGTGGCTCTGCCACATTCTGTATAATGGCTATATGCCAACCTAAATATGGCTCCGTGCCATCTTGATTATGGCTTTGTGCCAATCGAATTTACCCAAGGCTGTGTGCCAATTATATTACCGTCGCTGATGGCTATGTGCCAAGCATAATACAGTTATTGATGGCTCTGTGTCAATCATATTTACCCAGGGTTGTGTGCCGATTATATTATTATTTCGATGGCTTGGTGCCACATTATCATATTAGTGATTTGGTCACGTGGTGATGGGTGGCTAGGCCACGTTATATTTGGTCACATAGTGATTGGTGGCTAGGCCACGTTATATTTGGTCACATGGTGATCGGTGGCTAGGCCACGCTATATTTGGTCACATGGTGATCGGTGGCTAGGCCACATTATATTATCTTTGAGCAGTGTGTCTGTCAGCATGACTGCCAAAGTGGCATGTAACGGATGGAGGCATAATTGTAGAAATCCCCATGGTGTGTTGGGTTGGTACGGGTGGCATGTAGAGGATGGAAAATTAGGTTGGGCTTGGTTTGCATCGCATTGCATACATTATCTGCTATGACATATGATATGGGTTAAGCTCAACCGAGGCTATTTTGGGCTAAGGCCCAATTACCACCATTATTGTAATGGGCTTCGGCCTAGATTGTTGTGATGAATGTTCTTACCGATGAAGGTTGTACACACTGAGTTTTCGTAAACTCACCCCCTCTTTTTATTAAATGTTTTAGGTAATTCCCAGCGATAGAGGATTGGGAGCCGTGGAGGACTCGGGGGTGGCTACACATCGGAGATACTACTCGTGAACTTTAGTAATTTTGATTTTTACCTTATTTTAAAATTACTTATTTTGGGTTAATATTTTGTAATAAGGCCATTGGTTTAATTTTTTAAGTTTTCATTTATAACTGTTAAACTTATAAATACGGGGTTTTCTTAAAACATTAGCAATTATTTTCTAAAATATCATGTTTACGCAACAATGCAAGTTCAACTTTCATAACAAAATAGTTTTTCAAAATAATAACAACTTTTAAACGGTCATTTAGCAAATCATATTTTTCTCAAACAAAAAACGAACTCGAAGTTCAAAAATCCGATAAAACTTTTCTAAACAATTGCTTAGCTTTTCAACTTCCTTCAATGTGACACGCCAGATTCGAGCCTAACTTCTAGGCCAGGTTTGGGGTGTTACACATAACTCATTCTTTTTGATTCATTGAGAATTTTTCCTATTATATTGACCCTCTTTTTGTCGAGATTTGATTTGGTCAATTGCCTAACTATGTTCTTTTGTTCCAGTTGTTAAATTATCTCTTTTATCCTTAAATAAAAAAAGAAAAAAAATATGTACATTTATTTTAATTATTACTAGTTCTATGTTATTTTAGCTTAAACGGTTAATTTCACATTTTGAGAAGAAGCTCGTGTTATTATTGATAAGTTTTCAATTGATTTATTATTCAGTATTAGTTTATTTTTATAGTTAGGTAAATTCTCAATTTGATCTCAATTCTAGGCCTCTATTTTAGCCTTTATCCACACCTTTAACCCAAACCCCATTACAAACCTTTAAAGACCTTTTGAATTGTGTATCATATCATTTTATAGTGGTGGAGATTTGATTTTCATGCAAGCCTATGGTAATGACTTTCCATGTTTGACTTTTGAGTGCTTATTTTTGAACTTTAAACACCTTGAGTGATTTGAGTAAATCTTTAGTGAGGATGTCAAATCTTGTCAGTTTTGAATTAAAGGTAATTACTTAGATAATGGGAAATACTTATGTTTTCATGCTTTAAAAATATGTGACTTGGATTGTTTGAATCTTTAGTGCTCTAACTATCAATGTATGATTATTTTTGAATTATGATAAAACATTATTGATGAGAATTACGAATTGAGAAAGCTGAATTTTAATTGTGAGTTGAGGATTTTGCTTGAGGACAAGCAAATGGTTAAGTGTGGGGATATTTGATAAATCATAAATGTAACATATTTTAATTCCATGCTTGGCATATTTTTGGATGATTTATGATGAGAATTAGTGAATTTTATGCTCCTAATCCCTTATATTTGTGTTTCTATAATTAAGAGAGCATTTTGGAGCAAAAGGAGCAAAAAATGGACCAAAATCGAAGTTTTCAGGATCCACACAGGTTGGGCACATGCCCATGTGAGCCACATGGGCTGGCCACACGCCCATGTGCCAACTCGTGTCGACGCAACCTGTTCCTTGTTACGTGGAAAAACCCAATATTTAGGGTTTCTGAGCATTCTAAGGTCTATAAATACACACTAGAAGAGGACCTAATAGGACACACAGAGTAGAACGAAGAAATTACTCAAAGGAAGCCGTCGAAATCATCTCTGAGGCAGATTCACTCCAAGATTGAAGATCTCCAGTCAAATTTCCTTCGAAGTTTTATTAGGTTTTTCATGTCTTGTTGTTATTCTTATTTTGAGATGTTTTCCTCTATAGTATGAACTAAACTCCCTAAATATCTAGGGAGGATGAAACCTATGATGAATCTTATTATTTAATTATCTGAATTACATGATAAATACTTGTTCTTGTAATTAATTATGTGCTCTTAACCCTTGCTTTAATATTTTCAGGATATTAATCCAAGTTTGATGTGCTTAATTAGTGGAGCAAAAGTCTTTGCTTAAGAGTAGATCTAGCATAATTAAGCGGAGTCGATTGCAATACTAGAAATAGGATGACATAAATCTGTTGAATTAGAGTCAAATCTAATAAGGGAATCCATAGATCGAGTTAATGCGACAATAGGGTTTTAATTAGAAAGAGATTCCAATTAATCAACCTAGAGTCAGTTGTTCTCAGTCTCGAAAGAGATATTAGCATAATTTAGGGATTTCTACGGATCAAGGCAAGTGAATAAATCATTTAATTCAGAATCATAATAATAAGTGAAATCTAGGTGGATTTCTCCTTGGGTATTGTCTCTCTCATTAGTTTTCTTCGAATATTTTCCCAATTTTATCTCTGTCGTGCTCATATTTAATTAGTTAGCTCAATTTTAGATTAAACAATTCCCTAATTTTTAGGCCAAATAATAAAAAGATAGTAATTACTAGTACTTTTAGTCCTCGTGGATACGATATTTCGGACTCACCATAGCTATACTACTGTTCGATAGGTGCACTTGCCTTTGTCGTATTTTAGTTAGTTCGTGATGTCATCAATGTGCCAACTAAGGTAGCATCGAAAACTCCATACAAATTGTGGCATGGTAAGAAATCAAGTCTTAATCATTTAAGGATTTGGGATGCCCAACCCATGTATTGGATAAAGATGAGACGAAATTGGACTCATAGATAGAATTGTGCATGTTTTTAGGATATCCAAAGGGATCAAAGTGTGTTTTTTTTTATAACCCAAAAAAGCATACTGTTATAGTGTCAACCGATGATACTTTCCACGAAGAAAGTTACATGAATGACTTCAAACCTTGGAGTAAAGAGGTACTCGAGGAACTTTTGGGAAATATACAAAACCATACAGAAATGGTTCCAGAACTAGCTCCTAATAGTATACCTTTAAATACTCAACAATATAAGGTACATCATCGCAATGAGGGGGTCTCTCATAGGCCTAAGTTCTTCTAATATAGAGGAATTATTTTAAACATTGAGTATGTCGAATAGGAAGATAAGGACCCACTCACATATGAAAAAGCAATGCAAAGTGCTGACTCCAATCTTTGGGAAATAGCTATGAAAATTGATAAGGATTCTATGGATTCTAACTTAGTGTGGGAACTTGTAGACTTACCATAAGGGATAAAACCCATAGGGTGTAAGTGGATCTACGAGAGGACAATAAATGCGGATGGAAAAGCGAAAACTTACAAGGCTAGGCTTGTAACAAAAGATTATGCTTAGAAAGAAGGTATCGATTATGATGAAACCTTCTCTCCAATTGCCATGTTCAAGTCAATCCTCATATTACTATCCATTATGGTGGCTCGTGATTACAAGATTTTCCAAATGGATTTCAAGATAGTGTTTTTGAATGGCTATCTTAAGAAGAGCATCTATATGATGCAACCTACCGAATATATGCTAAAAGAAACGAGCATAAAGTTTGCAAACTGGTTAGATCTATATATTGACTTAAGCAAACATCTTGCTCATGGAATCAAACATTTTATCAAGTGCTTAAGACTTTTGGATTTGAGAAAAATTTGATGACCCTTGTGTTTATAAATGTATCGGGGATGAAAAGGTGATCTTTCTTATTCTATATGTCGATGACATTCAACTCTTTGGGAATGATGTAAGGACATTGTCATCGGTTAAATAGTGGTTAACCTAACAATTTAACATGAAGGAATTCGGAGAAGTTAATTTTGTTTTAGGTATTTGAATCCTAATGGATCGAAAAAACAAAGTGATACCACTATCTCAGGCTTCATACATAGATAAGATATTGGAGTGTTATACAATAACCAATTCGTAGAAGTGAAATCAAACTTCCATCTCAGGATTCCATCTTTCTTTTGAAAACTATCCTAAGATAGCGGAAGAATGAGAGAAATGAGAAAGGCTCCTTATGCTTCAGCAATAGGAAGTCTTATGTATGCTATGTTATGCAGATGCCCAAATATCTATTTTGTAGTAAGGTTGGTGAGTTGATATCAGGAGAATCCAAGACCAAGACATCGACAACCAGTTGAGCATTTACAGAGAACAAGGATATATGCATGTGTATTCTGGAGGAGATCTTACTCCTATCGATTATATTGATTCTGACTTCCAAATGTGTCAGGATTCGATGAAATCGAAGTTAGACTGTGCCTTTGTCCTCGGCAGCAGGTCCATAGTGTGAATAAGTGTCAAGCAGGGTTGCACTACTAACTTCACTATAGAGACCTGAATGTGAGGTATGGAAAAGTTATGACATTTTATCAAGTGTGGATGTAGGTAAACCCCATGGTAACCACATAAGGACAAAGCACATTGATAGAAAGTATCATAAGGGAAACGGTAGTGTTTGACAGAATAGTGGATGTAGTCAAAGATCGCATCTAAGGAAAAACCCTTGGGATTTTTTTTACCAAGACTCTACTAGCTAGAGAGTTCTCTGGTAAACATATGGAAGGAAATAGGAATGTAAAACATGAATCAACTACTTCACTAGGGCAAGTGGAAGACTGCTTGATCTAGTGCCCTAAGTGTAGTATTTTCGTCTATGTACACTTGTAATTTTTGAATAGATTAGCTAATAAAACAAATTCATTGATTACATTAATATAATCTGTAAAAATTGTCTTCATGTGGTTTTTGCACACAAAGCAAAATAGAAGCAAATGTTGTTCATTGGTTGTCTAGTGTTTAAATTAATACTATGCGATATTATGTGGTTGAATTAAAATACGAATAGAAAACTTATATTAGTAAATGAACCTAAACATTTCCTTAGTGTAATTGGAAATGAGTAAACCGATTGAAAGACTAATATGTCATCTATCAAGTCCAATTGAGGAGATGTTTTGCCTTGGACATCAAAGCGGATGACTTCCAGAAGATAGAGATATAAATATGACTGATTGGAGTGCCAGTACATCGGGCTAGACCCAAGAAGAATAAATACTAAATTTGTTTTTAAATTTATTCACTATGATGTTCATAGTTTGGCATACCTAAATCATGAGTGGATGATAGACTATGTATGTGTGACTCGTACACTTTAATGTATGTAAGAGCCTGAGTTCCAATAGATAAGGAACTGAAAGATGGTGTGTTAGGTGTACGACTTCTGCAATATGTAGCGTTATTTGCAACTGTAGAATTCATATCCCAATACATGGGTAAATGATATCCGCTCATTCGCATTAAATGGCTGATGAAAAGTAAACTTGGTTACAAGTTGTTCATCTTTATGATGAATGACTTGATTACTATTTGATAGTAAATGACTTTTTATGAAGAAAGATGTAATGGTTACCATGAGATAAGATAGGATCATATTGGGAGAATGGATATTATCCAAAAGAGATTAGGGACATCCATGAGGGTAACACACTTATGACAAGGGCATTAGACGAGAACTGATAGAGTAACTTTCATATTGGTATGCCATTAGGGAGAGATTAGTTAAGATACTATAATGGAATGACTTCATGACTAAATGAGTTTATAATTAATAGACAAAAAGCTGGAACTTAATTATAAATCATTTGAGCCTCAAACGAAAATGTTCAACCAGTCCCTTCGCTAGCTCGTTGAAACCAAAAATAAATTGCATGTTGAATCAAATGAAAAAACATGAATAGTAATAGGAAATATATGGAAAAGATTATGGTTTTCTCCTAAATGAAAATGAAAATGGTGAAATGGAATCATTTGGAAATGAATGTGAGTTTCTCCAAAATGAAAATGATAATGACCTGGAAATAAATTTATGTTTTTCAAATTAAATGAACTTTGAAAATGGAAATAATCATTTGGTCATAGTGAACCATTGAATGAAGAAATATTAAATATATTTTCTCATAGATTCTTTTACTGTAAAGTCGTCATGATTTTAACTGAAATAGAATTAGGTTGAGAAGATTATTTAATTAGAAATATATTGAAGTTTATTTCTGGAAAATAGAAAAACAAATATTTGGTTCGATCAAATTAAAAAGTATAGGGTTAAAATTCCAGGAAGTAATTGTAATTGGACCTGATATGGAAGAGGCCTAAAAGCTTCTTATGGAAAAAGGGTAAATGGAAAACCCTAGTAATATTAACTAGGGTTGTCGCCACCTATAATTCTAGTTTACCTAGAAGATCATTTTTCTAGTTGAAATAAACTTCTACAATTTAACAAGGGTTCTACATTCTCTACCTATAAATAGATGACATCAGTAGGGCTATTGACAGAACTTTAAGATATTGTTACTCTGCCTGACAATAGAGAGAATTTATTCTCAACCATTAAACCTATTTTCCTAAATAACAATTTATGTCAGTCTCTATTTGAGAAGAGATTTTCATTTTCACACTTAAATAAAGAAAACTATTTATAGTTCTATGTTTGATTCGAATTGTTGGAGCCCAGACTTGAAATAGTTCGTGGTACGAGAATAGTGGAGAAGATTGTTTGGTTGAAAGCCAGGAATGATAAGTATTTATCTATCTTAAAATACAGATACAAATTCAGTCTAGGCTTTATTGCTATAAATATCACAAAATGGGTCGATTTTCAAAATGTTTATTTTTTGTTGTGCTAGAAAATCATTCTTGAACTACTAGCATACTTAACCTTATAGGTTGTCTTCTTATTTATAGAGAGAATAAATGGAAGAGTTTAAACTTATTCCATGGTTTGAAAAAAACTAAAATTCAAGAGTTCTAGTCCCATAGGGGCTCATGGTGGCCGGTGACTTACTTAGGGGGAAGTAACCCCCTAGTCAATTGTAGGTGTCTAATTGTGATACTTTTTTTTCTTTATCCACCTTATTTTAAGCTTATCTTATAGTGAAATTGCTTGTGTTTTAGTGATATTTAAATATTTTTGTATTTAAGTTATATAATATATAGTAATATAGTTATTTTATTTTTATTTGTAGTATCTTAAAATTTAGTTTATACTAAAAGCTTAATTAGAGTGTTTCTGTGCAAGAAGGGAGTTGGCCTAAAAAATCAAGATGGGAGCTAATCAGTAGCTAAAGTTGTGACGTGTCTAAGGCTAAGTCATGACGTGGCTAGTGAAGAGGAACTAGGAAGTGGCAATTCAATGGTTGATGTAACGACATGGCTAAGGCTAAGTTGTAACGTTGTAAAGCTTGATGACCTAAGAAGAGCAACATAGAGGCCAATTTCACGATGTTGTATGCTTGAAATTTGTGACTTTGTGAATCACCTAATCCTTGACGATTACTAAGGGGAACAAAGAGGAATTTTTAGGCTAAAGGTGCATTGTCGTATGCATTTCGACCTTTGTGTTTACTTTGTAATTTTTACAAATTCTAGTAGATTTTAATTGTTTTCATTTAATTTTATTTTTTAACTCTCAAATGATGCTAGAGACTTCAAGTAAATAAATGGACGAGCTAGGCTTTTTGGATTTCAAGCTTGTGAAGGAAGTTCTGCAAAATTGGCTAAGCCCTTTTTTGTACTTTAGATTTTAGTTCTTGCTTTTACTTGATAAATCATTATGTATGTTGATGATCTTGCCTTAGCTTACTTATTCATGGTTGGGTAAATTGTTTAAGTGATCGATTATGAAGTTTAATGATTATGTGAAATTAGTTATTATGTTAAAGTGATGAAATACATTATTTGTTGTATTGATCAAATTACCTTTGATTGACAACATTGGGTAAAATCTTAGTCTAGAGAAAATGGAGATTGACTTTAGCTTAACCAAATCAATTAACCTCACTAAGCACTGACCAGTTGGGAAACCCAATCTGTGCTAAGGCCAAAATGTGAAAGCGGAGGTTCTAGTATTGAATTCTAGAGTTCGAGGCGAGTTAAGAGACCATGAGGACCTACGATTAGTAATAATTTGTTGAGTCAATTTAGCATTTTTTTTCCATAATCAATATATGGATCAATCGATTCCTATCAAAACTTGTTGGTGATAGTTTTAATTAATAGTGTAGTTATTAGGATTAGAGTTGTCTAACTGCTTAGGTTAGGTGTTAAGGAAAATGTTTTTTTGATTATGGCGATAATTCTTAATTCGACTAGATTGCTACTTTACTTTGCTAGTAATGGATTTAACTATATTTCTCCCAGAGTGAAACACCCCAAATCCGGCCCACAAGCCCTGACCGGATCTGGCATGCTTTTAGGAAAAACTAGTCGATTCTTATTTGAAACTTTGCTAAAATTTTGCGTGTTTTTGAAAACAGTTGATTTGGGTTGGGCTCGAATTTTAAAACCCGTGTTGATTATGTGTCAAAACGTTTAATATTTATACTTAAGAAAAATGGACTTTAACTTTGAATTATTAAAATCGAGTCATACTTAGATAATTAAATACGCATGCATAACAGTTCAAACCAAGGCCTTATTACATCAAATCAAAACCCAAATTAAATCCAAAATACTTAAAATATAACAAGTCCAAAATTAAATAAAATCTTGAACTGAGCATGGCCACCACTAAGCTCCTGCCGACCCGGTCCATTAATGAGCGTCACCTGAAAAGTAATTCCACAACGGGGTGAGTCAAATAGACTCAATGTATACAGCTAACATAAGTCTCAATTAATTCAGGCATATCAATTCATACATAATAGCACATATACTTAATGATGCAAACCCGAACCCAAGCCTAAGTATCCATCCGCTACACATCACCCGTACCAACCATCACACCGTGGGGACTACTAAGTCAACCCTCCATCCACTACACACCATCGAAGGCAGTCGCTATAGTCGACATGCTTCACCCTTATAAAATTCATGGCATAGCCACCAGATAATTATTTTGTGACATAAGTCACCAAATTCTTATATTGTGACATAAGTCACCACATTCATATATTGTGACATAAGTCACCACATTTGGATATTGTGACATAAGTCACCACATTCAAGATATTGGGGTATTAAACCACCAATTCACTTCCCTTTACATATCACCCATATGCCCCATGTCAAACATATCATGCAATAACATGCTTTATTTCACATTCTTATCACTATTAACATATGTGCCATAATAGATCATAACCTACTCATAGTAGGAGTGGGTAAACATACTTGAGTATTTCGTTCGTACCATTGCATGGTACTTTTATCCACTTCACACATATTTTTATTAACACATATATTAATGCATAACCATAAATTAATTGAAGCTTAGTGTGGGGGTACACATCTGATTTACTTAGCGCTTTATTAAAATCCCGAAAACCCGGTCTAATACTTTTAGACCCTTAATCCCTATATTCGGCCAACCTTAAACACTTTTATATAAAGCCATTTGGCTAATCAATTAAATCCCGAAGGACTAACGAAACCGAAATCTTACCTTATTTCCGATTTCACTACTAACAAATCCCGAAAACTTGTAGTCTTTCCTTCCTTGCAATCGGCTAACACTAAGTCACTTGATTTGGTTAGTTTCGAATTTTTGAATAAACATGAAATAGATCTAAAACATTAACTATTGCCTTGGCCGATTATTATGTCCACTTACCTTGTAGATTTAAATCCCGAAAACCTCAGCTTACTTCTGTCGACTTTCTCCTAAAAACCAAAGTCACCTCAATTTTACCTACATTAGGCTATCCTCCACTTATTCAACAAACCGAAAATCACAATTAACTTAGCCCATATGGAATTCGGCCAAAAAGAAAAGAACAGAAAAGGGCCATTCGGCCACCTACCATCAACCACTCACCTTCGGCTTTTCCAAAATCGGCACTTCTGGCTATTGTAAAACAGGATTCGGCTTCTAGAGATAAAGAGGAGAAATTGATAGGCATAAACAATTGATTCGAGTTAGATCTTGATGAAAAGAAAGGAAGAAATCGCAAAGGAAAGAAATCCCAAAATTTACCGAATCACTAAGGAACATGCGACCTATGGTGCACCTTCGGGAAACTAAACCACCCTTGTAGATTCGGCTTTGAGGCTTAGAGAACAGTCGGCTATGAGTCACTTGTGTATTTGGCTTCAACAAGAGTGAAAAGAGAGGGATATGAGGCTTAGAGAGATTCGGCTATGGTGGTTTTTTTGAGAAAAGAATATCCGGTTTTGGTCAAATGAAGAGGAAAGGAAGAAAAAAGCAGAGAGAGCTAATTGAATCTCCTAAGAATTTTTGGCACAAATAAGTTGAGTGAAGAGAGAACTAAGTTTCAGACACTACTAGAGAAGGAAAGAAGAACCAAAAAAACCTTTAAACCTCCCTTTAGCAATTGGCTTAAGATGAAATTGGTCACCAAGGAATCCTTGGCCTACCAACACTATCCTCCTCTCCAATTCCACCTTTTTTCTTATCACTTTATTTAAGATTAATAATAAAATTAATCCATCATTTATCCCTCATCTTGGCCGAATTTTAAAAGGAAATTTAACTTAATCTACACACCTCCACTCAGTGCCCCATTTCCCTCCAACACCTCTTCTCCTAGTAGCAAAATTAAACTCTTTATTTTGCTTCCCTTGTGACTCGAACCTAGGCCTTGCACCCATGCTTGTGGCGTCACTTACTAAGGCCCTAAGTGGTGCCTCCAAGCCATTTAACCAAGCCCATTTGTGTGTCATAACTCCCCCATTTATTTTCTTAAGGCCTATCAGGCTTAACTTCCTCTTTTAGACTTAAAATTAAATAATTTCTAAGGCATTCACCTACGCACTAAGGTTCACAAAATTCATACAACACATTCTTAACACACAAAGGCATGCTATTTCATACAATTTAGTAATAATGCATAAGCCATAGTCTGGGATATTACAGTTCTACCCCCTTAAAATAATTTCAACCTCAAAATTACCTGGCTAGAATAGGTGGGGGTATTGATGTCGCATTGCTTCTTCTGGCTCCCAAGAAGCTTCCTCCGATCCATGATTTCACCATAACACTTTGACTAAAGGGACTGACTTCCTCCGAAGCACCTTCACATCTCGTTCCAAAATCTAAATCGGCTCTTCCTCATAAGACAGATCTGGTCTCAGCTCCACCTCTTCAACCGGAACTACATGAGATGGATCCGATCGATATCGACGTAGCATGGAGACATAAAATACGTCGTACATCTGCTTCAATTCTGGTGGCAACTCCAACTGGTATGCCACTGGTCCAACTCGCTTCATTACTCGATAAGGCCCTATAAACCTTGGACTTAGCTTCCCTTTTCGACCAAACTCATCACCTTCTTCCAAGGTGAAACTTTAATGAACACTTGATCTCCCACATCAAATTCTATTTCCTTTCATTTGAGATCCACGTACGACTTCTGTCTATCAGATGCCTCCTTTAATCGAGTTCGAATTACACTAACCTCATCCTCAGACTCTACCACAATTTTCGGACCCAAAATCTGACGTTCTCCCAATTCCGTCCAACATGTAGGAGTCCGACACTTTCGACCATACAGTGCTTCGTACGGTGCCATCCGAATACTTGCCTAATAGCTATTATTATATGCAAATTCTGCTAGAGGCAAATATTCTTCCCAACTTCCTCTAAAGTCTATTACGACCTCTCAAAGATATCCTCTAGTACTTGATCACTCATTCAGATGGCCGTCGATTGTGGATGAAAAGTCAGATGAAATCCAATCTAGTACCTAAAGCCTGATGTAAAGCTTTCCAAAACCGAGACGTGAACCTCAAATCCCTATCCGAGATAATTGACATTGGCACTCCATGCAACCTCACAATCTCCGCTACATATAACCTCGCTAACTTCTGTAGGGAGTAGTCAACCCGCATTGGAATAAATGCGCGGACTTTGTCAGCCGATCCACTATCACCCATACCGAGTCCTTCTTAGTAGGTGTAAGGGGAAGCCCACTAACGAAGTCCATGGTAATTCTCTCCCATTTCCACTGTGGAATTTGTATTTGCTGAAGCAATCCCGATGGAACTTAATGTTCAGCCTTAACTTGCTGACACGTTAGGCATTTCCATACAAATTTGGTAACTTCCCTCTTAAGACCAGGCTACCAAAATTGTTCCGTTAGATCTCTGTACATTTTACTACCTCTGGGATGCATAGCACAAGGGCTACTATGCGATTCTCAAGAATTCTTTGCCTAAGCTCCTCGTCATACGCATACTGATTTTTCCTTGAAACACAATACTCCTTCATCGTTAATACCATAATTTTCCAACTCTCCATTACGCACTTGTCTCAACTTAGCACTCGATTCTCATCCACCAATCGTCCTCTTTCACCTCATTCATCCATGTCGGCTTAACTTGCAACTCGCCAACAGACTTCCATCATCATACAAACTCAAATGCTAAACATCGCCTTAGATCCGACACCACCTTCCGACTTAAGTTGTCCGCCACTACATTTGCCTTGCCGGGTGATACTCTATTGAACAATCATAGTCCTTCAATAGTTCCACCCACCTTTCTTTGTCTCGATTCACTCTTTTCGAGTCAGCAAATACTTAAGGCTCTTGTGGTCTGTGTAGATTACCGACTTTTCTCTATAGAGATAGTGCCTCCACACCTTAAGAGCAAAGACCACTGCCACGAGTTCCAAATCATGCGTCGGGTAGTTAACCTCATGTGGCCTTAGTTGTCAAGACGCATAAGCAACTACCTACCCATCTTGCATTAACACGCATCCCAATCCTATATGGGAAGCGTCACAATACACCATAAAATCCTTCCCTGCCTCCGGCTGAATCAAAACCAGAGTTTCAGTCAAGACCCTCTTAAGCTTCTCAAAGCTCTCTTGTTGCTTATCTATCCAAATGAAAGGTACTTCCTTTCTCAGCAACTTTGTCAAAGGCGCGACTATCGACGAGAACCCTTTCACAAACCTTCTATAATAGCCTGCCAATCCTAAGAAACTCTGAACTTCCGCCACAGACTTAGGGGGTTTCCAATCCAAAACTACCTCAATCTTCCGAGGATCCACCCTTATTCCTTCAGCAGATACCACATGTCCTAAAAACGTAACCTCTTTAAGCCAAAATTCACACTTACTGAATTTGGTGTAGAGCTTCTTTTCCCTTAACACTTGTAACACAATTCAGAGGTGCTCATCATGTTCTTCCTCAGACTTCGAATACACTAAAATATCGTTTATGAACACAACAACAAACCGGTCCAGATAGGGTTGGAAAACTCGATTCATCATGTCCATAAACGCGACTGGGGCATTCGTCAATCTAAACGGCATTACTACGAACTCAAAATGCCCATATCTTGTCCGAAAAGCCGTCTTATGGATATCTACCTTCTTCACCTTAAGCTGATGATACCGAACCTCAGATCTATCTTTGAGAAAACCGCGGCCCCCTTAAGCTGATCGAACAAGTCCTCAATCCTTGGTAAAGGGTACTTGTTCTTGATGGTCAGCTTGTTCAACTGATGATAATCTATGCACATGCGCATAGTTCCGTCCTTCTTTTTCACAAACAAGACCGGTGCTCCCCATGGAGACACACTGGGTCGAATAAACCCGCGGTCTAGCAACTCTTGAATTTGAGCCTTGAGCTCAACCAACTCCTTTGATGCCATTCTGTATGGGGCAATTAACACAGGAGCTGTACGCGGGAGCAAATTGATTCCAAACTCCACCTCCCTGTCCGTGGGTATTCCTAGTAATTCCTCAGGAAAGACATCCACAAACTCCCTTACAGTTCTAACTCCACTAACTCCCCCTTCGTTTGTATCCAAAGCACAAATGAAGGCCAAAAATGCCTTACACCCCTTCCGAACCATCTTATCCGCCTTTAATGCCGAAACTATGTTAGACAAGTAGTTCCTTCTTTCTCCTATCATAACCATCACCTTATCCTCTAGGGTCCTTAACTCCATTCATTTGCCTGCACAATCCAATACAGCCTAATGCTCCACTAGCCAATCCATGCCAAGTATAAGATCAAATTCCCCGAAGGGTAATTTCATTAAGTCGGCAAGAAATACCGCTCCTTGAAGTTCCAAAGGTACTCTCCGAAACATCCTATTCACCACTAAAGTTTGGCCTAATAGGCTTACTACAGTCATCTCCCTATCAGATAGTTTAGAGGTTATCCCTAGAGTTTCAACTACTCTACATGCAACATAAGAATGGGTCGAGCCCACATCAATCAAAGCAACATAAGGTTTGCCAAAAATAAGGAACGTACCGATTATGACATCCGGTGCGTCTCCGTTTTCCCTCCGGTGAATCGCATAAACCAAACACGGCTGCCTGGCCTCCGTGTTACCAATACCTGGGCCCAGTGTTCCTCGTCCTCTACTAGAACCATTACCTCTGCCAGCTGACCCATGACCTCGCGGTGGTCATTGCTGTCCTCCTCTTCACTGGTTAGAACCTTGACTTACTGGTCGTCCCCCTTCAGTTCTCATCGGGCAATCCTTAATCATGTGGTCCTTGGACCCATACTTAAAACATCCTCCCATCTTTTTCCAACACTCACCCAAGTGCTTTTCTCGCACTGATCACAAGCACGACATCGCCTCCCAAGTAGCTTTCGACCTCGCATGCCCATCAACTTTAGGCCTCTTTTGCTCATTTTTAGATGGCCTTGATGATCCAAATCCTTTTTTCTGCCTATTCTGATCGGTGTTCTGTCTTACAGAATCCTTAATTCCCTCGGCTACTTTAGCCTTCTCCACCAACACAGCAAACTCCCGCTCCTGTTGTAGAGCTATCAGCAACCTCAGATCATCCCTTAGTCCGTTCTCAAACCGGACACACCATTCATGTTCAGTAAACACTATCCCTCGAGCATAACGGCTCATCCTTAGGAATTCAGCTTCGTACTCAGCTACAGACTTGTTCCCTTGAACCAGCCCCAAAAATGCCTTTCTCTGTGCATTAATATAATGAGTGCCAACATACTTCTTCTGGTATGCCGCCTTAGCATACTCCCAAGTGAGTTCCTCAGCTGTAGCACCATCCCGCACCGTGAGCCACCATTGATATGACTCATCGCGGAGAAGCGACACCAACCCTTTCAGCTTTTCCTCGTCAGTTATATCGAGCTCATCCATAATCTGCTCGGTCGTTCCAACCAATATTCAGCGATACTGGGTGCCACACCAGATATACCACGGAACACCTCAGCTTCGCTGGCTCAAAGTCACTCGGGTACCGACTTTTGAGCTCCCATGCCTCCACCCACTCCACCACCCTTTCCAAAACCTGCGCAGATCGCTTCGTGACACTGCGTCATCCCCGTCGATCCTCGATATTCCACATCATGGTGGTGGTGGTGGTGGCATTTCATTCTCGATCCTTGACCCAATCTAACAAGTTCGAGACACGGTCATTGGCCTCTTCCAAGGCCACACACATTGCAACCACGCCCCTAGAATTCATACTTCCGCTTTGCGTTTATCCGATTAAAGAGTTTTATGAATTAGTTTGGTTCCACTGATTTATCACGAACAGTTTTATGTTTAATAGTTCTAGGAAGTAGTTCTTTCGTTTCATACACGTACAGTCTCACATCATTCATTTAGTCACACACATAAACTTGTGTCCATTACAGAGAAATGTTGTAGTTGTCGTTGTTTGTTATTTTCCACTACCCAAGAGTATTATCGTAATTTTATCCTACAGGGGTATTTTGGTAATTTTTCAAATTAGGGTATTTGAAAATGTTGCAAAATAGAGTTTGTTGATATTTTACAAAAATTAAAATCCTTACTAGAAAAATTTCAATGGTGAAATGATAATTTTATACACTAGGGGTATTTTTTGTAATTTTACAAGCCAGGGTCATTTCGATAATTTTTTGCAAAATATGGTTCCTGGTGACTTTTCAAAATGAGGGTATTTTTAAAGATTTCTAATTTGAGGGTATTTCGGTAATTTTCCTTACTGAGGGTATTTTGGTCATTTGTACAATATAGGGGTAATTTGGTCATTTTGCAAATCAGGGGTAATTTCGTAAATTTTCCAAATCAGGGTGTCTTATTATAAAGTAGGGTGTTTGGATATTTGTAAGGTAAGAGAATCTTGATAAAAAATTGTGGTAGTATGAAAATTTTATAAACCAAGGGCATTTTAGTAATTTTTCCGACTAGGGGTATTTGAGTAAATCGAGATTATTTTAAAAAAAATTTCAAAATAGTTTTTTCTATACATCGGAGGGTAATTTGGTGATTTTAAAACTAGGATTTTTGTGGAATATGGCTAGTCCCTTTCGGTTTTAGTTATTGGGTTTAGCCTGTGGTCGAGTCCTCTTGGTTAGGGTGAACCATTACTACGCACTGTAGGATTCAAGTGGGTAGGAGGTGAGTCACTAGGATCGCTTAAATACCAAGCTCCCATTGAAACCAATCCTAGACATGCGCTGTGGTTGCCACACCCTAACTTCGTGACTTAGACAGTGTTTGTTTAATTGTGCATTAGAGTTTTTGTAATTGTTGGGGTAAACTAGTCCTATAGTTCAAGTACTTATCATACTAAGCTACGCTCCATTTTTACCCTCTACAAATCATACAATAATTCACACAACGGATAGGGTACTTACTGGTGGACTTTGCCTGAGACTCGGGTGCCATGCCGTAAACCCCGCCACTTCTTAGAAAATCCAATTTCAAAAGATGAAAATGTTTTGGGCCCTAAAAGCCCTCAAGGCCGAAGTTTTGAACCGGCTCTAATAATAAAATGAAACACCCCAAACTCGGCCCACAAGCCCAACCGGATCTCGCATGCTTCTAGGAAAAACTAGTCGATTCTTATTTGAAACTTTGCTAAAATTTTGCGTGTTTTTGAAAAGCAGTTGATTTGGGTTGGGCTCAATTTTAAAACCCGTGTTGATTATGTGTCAAAACGTTTAATATTTAATATTTATACTTAAGAAAAATGGACTTTAACTTTGAATTATTAAAATCGAGTCATACTTAGATAATTAAATACGCATGCATAACAGTTCAAACCAAGGCCTTATTACATCAAATCAAAACCCAAATTAAATCCAAAATACTTAAAATATAACAAGTCCAAAATTAAATAAAATCTTGAACCGAGCATGGCCACCACTAAGCTCCCGCCGACCGGTCCATTAATGAGCGCCACCGAAAAGTAATCTCACAACGGGTGAGTCAAACAGACTCAATGTATACAACCAACATAAGTCTCAATTAATTCGGCATATCAATTCATACATAATAGCACATATACTTAATGATGCAAACCCAACCCAAGCCTAAGTATCCATCCGCTACACATCACCCGTACCAACCATCACACCGTGGGGACTACTAAGTCAACCCTCCATCCGCTACACACCATCGAAGGCAGTCGGCTGCAGTGACGTGCTTATCACCCTTATAAAATTCGTGGCATAGCCACCAGATAATTATTTTGTGACATAAGTCACCACATTCATATATTGTGACATAAGTCACCACATTCATATATTGTTACATAAGTCACCATATTCGGATATTGTGACATAAGTCACCACATTCAGATATTGGGGTATTAAACCACCAATTCACTTCCCCTTTACATATCACCCATATGCCCCATGTCAAACATATCATGCAATAACATGCTTTATTTCACATTCTTATCACTATTAACATATGTGCCATAATAGATCATAACCTACTCATAGTAGGGTGGGTAAACATACCGAGTATTTCGTTCGTATCAATTGCATGGTACTTTTAGCCACTTCACACATATTTTTATTAACACATATATTAACGCATAACCATAAATTAATTGAAGCTTAGTGGGGTACACACCGATTTACTTAGCGCTTTATTGAAATCCCAAAGCCCAATCTAATACTTTTAGACCCTTAATCCCTATATTCACCAACCTTAAACACTTTAGCATAAAGCCATTCGCTAATTAATTAAATCTCAAGGACTAACTAAACTAAAATCTTACCTTATTGCCGATTTCACTACTAACAAATCTCGAAACTTTAGTCTTTCCTTCCCGCAATCGGCTAACACTAAGTCACTTGATTTGGTTAGTTTCGCTTTTGAATAAACTTGAAATAGATTTAAAACATTAACTATTACCTTGGCCGATTATTATGTCCACTTACCTTGTAGATTTAAATCCCAAAACCTCACTTACTTCACGACTTTCTCCTAAAAGCCAAAGTCACCTCAATTTTACCTACATTCTACCATCCTCCACTTATTCAACAAATTGAAAATCACAATTAACTTAGCCCATATGGCATTCGCCAAAAAGAAAAGAATGAAAAGGGCCATTCGCCACCTACCATCAACCACTCACCTTGGCTTTTCCAAAATCGGACTTCCGCTATTGTAAAATAGGATTCGACTTCTAGAGATAAAGAGGAGAAATTGATAGGCATAAACAATTGATTCGGGTTAGATCTTGATGAAAAGAAAGGAAGAAATTACAAAGGAAAGAAATCCTGAAACTTATCGAATCACTAAGGAACATGCGTCCTATGGTGCACCTTGGGGAACTAAACCACCCTTGTAGATTCGGCTTTGAGGCTTAGAGAACAGTCGGCTATGAGTCACTTGTGTATTCGGCTTCAACAAGAGTGAAAAGAGAGGGATATGAGGCTTAAAGAGATTCGTCTATGGTGGTTTTTTTGAGAAAAGAATATCCGATTTTGATCAAATGAAGAGGAAAGGAAGAAGAAAGCAGAGAGAGCTAATTGAATCTCCTAAGAATTTTCAGCACAAATAAGTTGAGTGAAGAGAGAACTAAGTTTCAGCACACTACTAGAGAAGGAAAGAAGAACCAAAAAGAACCTCTAAACCTCTCTTTACCAATTCGGCTAAGACTGAAATTGGTCACCAAGGAATCCCTTGGCCGGCCAACACTATCCTCCTCTCCAATTCCACCCTTTTTTCTTATCACTTTATTTAAGATTAATAATAAAATTAATCCATCATTTATCCCTCATCTTGGCCGAATTTTAAAAGGAAATTTAACTTAATCTACACACCTCCACTCTCGGTGCCCCATTGTCGTCCAACACCTCTTCTCCTAGCAAAGAAAATTAAACTCTTTATTTTGCTTCCCTTGTGACTCGAACCTAGGCCTTGCACCCATGCTTGTGGCGTCACTTACTAAGGCCCTAAGTGGCGCCTCCAAGCCACTTAACCAAGCCCATTTGTGTGTCATAACTCCCCCATTTATTTTCTTAAGGCATATCAGGCTTAACTCCCTCTTTTAGACTTAAAATTAAATAATTTCTAAGGTATTCACCTACGCACTAAGGTTCACAAAATTCATACAACACATTCTTAACACACAAAGGCATGCTATTTCATACAATTTAGTAATAATGCATAAGCCATAGTCCGTGATATTACACAGAGGATATGATCCTCAATATGCTTTCAAAGAGTATTTCGTTGTAATAAAAACTATACTTTTACTTGACTTCGTATGCTTACGAATTATATAATTAATTAGTTTAATTAATAAAATTAGAATTAATTTCTATAATTAAATATTTTACATGATCTAATGGGCAAATTACTAGAAAATGCCCTTTTTTTACAAAATTTACGGAAAAGGACCTATTTTGCAATTATTTACCGGAAAGAGCCATTTCCCCTGAAAATGTGTCTATGTCAGTGCTTTTTCAGGGGATGCAGTAGGAAAATGCATCCTCGAGGGAGTGTTTTCTATCACATCACCAAAATCGCGTCCTTGAGGGCGCGCTTTGTTGATGTGGCACAAACGCTCCCTCAAGGATGTGTTTTTGCCCTTTCCCTGATAGGGTTTTCAGTTATTTTTAGGGTTAGGATATGTGTTTTTAGGGTTTTAGGGCTATAGTTTATAGTTTTTAGGGTTTTAGGGTTTAGGTTTATTAGGGGAAAATTAATGAACTAGATTTTAGGGTTAATTAATTAAAATAATTTTAGGTTTAAGGTTTGGAATTTGTTTTTTTTACAGTAGTATCTGATAAAATAATTTTGAGAAGACGTTTCTGAACACATAGTGACCAAAATGCTTCAAGTAGGATGCACTGTCAGCAAGAGTACTAAAAAAAGCTCTCACGTGGATGCTCTTTTGCTTCAGTAGTCTCTGGTAAAATAATTTTGAGAAGACGTTTCTGAACAAATAGTGACCAAAATGCTTCAAGCAGGATGCACTGTCAGCAAGAGTAATGAAAAAAGCTCCCACGTGGATGCTCTTTTGCTACAGTATTCTCTAGCAAAATAATTTTGAGAAGAAGTTTCTGAACAAATAGTGACCAAAACGCTTCAAGCAGGATGCCCTGTCAGCAAGAGTATTGAAAAAAGCTCCCACGTGGACGCTCTTTTATTACAGTAGTTCCTAACTGTCCTTAGACTATAAATGAGCCAAATTTCATTCTCAGGTTGCATAATAGAAATTGAGGCAAAAGTAAAATAGAAACTGAAGATGGGTGAACTTATTAGTGTTGTTATTTACTATGATGGTGAGGTTTGTGACACCGAAAATGGTGTTGTTTTTTTATCGGTGAACACAGCGCGACTTGTTTTTAACCAGAACATAGATTTGATAGAACTTCGCAAAAGAATTAGGCATAAAATCTTCAGAGCAACGCCAATGAAAGTTCAGTCTATTAAGTATAGATTTTGTACTTTAGTTGATCCCGTGAAATATGACTCATTCGACATCAAAGGTCCTCGGAGCTTGGAGGCAATGGTGGAGACTCATCTTGCCAGTGGATCACCCTATCTTAAGGTATATGTACAATTTTCATCGCCAAGTGATCTTCCTTAGACTTCAACATCTACTACTATTTGAGGGGAATACATAACCCCAAGCCGACACTCTGTTAGTGGGAGGTAGAATATGAAAGTGCCCGTGTTTGGTGGCAGTATGGAAAACACAACCCCTACATGACACTCGGTTGGTGGATGGTACATGCATATACTTCCTTCGACGTTTGATGCTAGAAATACATATTGGGGAACGTCATCAACTTCTAGTGGTTGGCAATCCACATATGATTGGGACCATTACAAAAGTTGTTTAAGAAGGGATAATGTACTCCCACGACATCCACCGGTGAGGGGACCTCGTTCGTTGCAGATGATGGTAGGTCGATGATGAGTCCGATATGGATCCACCTTGAGAGCCGGCCCGATGGTGCGTGGTTGCATTATTTTACAATCAAGCCTATTCTCGACTGCATCAAGATGTTGAAGAGGTTTCAGATGAAGAAAAAGAAGATCCGTGATTCAGGGCATACTCGCCTCCAGCCCACATGCATAATGTTGATCTATCTCAAGACGATGCATTGGAGCTTTCTGAACTACCACACAGAAAGCATGACCATACAAGTTCGTCGTTGGATTCGAGTGAATTAGAAGTTGGTAAAGAGTTTTCTAATAAGGATAGTTTTCTTGGTGCATTGAAACAATATAGCATCAAGAACGGGGTTAACTACAACGTAGTTAAATCTAAACTCAATAAGTACAAGGCTAAGTGTGCAGTGCAAGACGATACATGTTCATGGAAAATCATGGCCTCGTTGAGGAAAAGGACAAGCTTGTGGGAGATTAAAAAGTAAAAAGGTCCACATACATGCCTTACCGGTATAGTATCACTAGGTGTTCAAGGTTTTTGGATAATACTGATATTACGTAATGTTGCATTATTTAACGTACTTCGTTGACAGGTGTTTCACAAGATCATCCCAAGATGGATTTAGATATGTTGGCTAACTTAATAATACCAACAGCGAAGGCAGATCCCAAGACTTCAGTGCCTACCTTAATTGCCAACATTCGTAGCCAATTGGGGTACACGCCCACATGCACCAAGACTTGGATAGCTAAGTAGAAGGCGTTGGAAAAGTGGCATGGTCGATGGGACACTTCATATAATGAAGTGTAGCAGTGGTGTCAGGTGCTGGAGAGATATGTCTCAGGCAGCATAACAGACCTTGAAACGGAATTGGCGTATTACAACGATCGATTGCTCCGTGGATACAAAGTGTTCAAGTGTCTGTTATGGACATTTAAGCAACGCTGAGACGTATTTCTATACTGCAAGCCATTGGTACAAATTGACGGTACCTTTATGTATGGTAGATATATGCATCGGTTATTGCTAGCTGTGGCACAGGATGGCAGTGGGAGAATCCTTCCAATTGCATTTGAATAACACCGGGGGAGTCAGCTAATGACTGGGATTTCTTTCAATCTAGGTTAAGGAGGCATGTCTACCCCAACCTGATATATGCGTTATATCGGATCGGGGCCCTAGAATACTAGCTGCAATAGAGTGACATGGAAGCTTGTGGCATCGCACACACCATCGATATTGCCTAAGGCATGTTGCGTCCAACTACCACAGGCAACATCGATCTACAAGTGAATGACTACAAGTGACCAACATGGGTATGTAATATCTATTAAAATAATTTCGTTTGTAATATTTAATTTATTCTTAATTCAAGAGTGGTATGTAATATTCGCTATCAACTTATATTGGCAGGGTACGAGATCAATAAGGATTGTTTTCACGAGATGTTGGCGAGTTTGCGCTCATTTAATGAAGAAGGCGCAAACTACCTATGCAACATACCTTTCGAACAGTGGACACAAACATACGACGGTGGCCTACGATATGGTCAAATGACCTCAAACCTGGCCGAATGCATAAATTCTATTCTAACAGGAACGTGTAATTTGTCGATAACATCGTTTGTGCAAGAGACATATTTTCATTTAGCGGCATTATTTTCGAAGCGAGAAGCGAGTTATAAAGGCCAAATGCAAAGAGGCCATGTATGGTGCATGAAGGCATGGGCTAACACCATGCATATAGTGTTTCACAATCGTGACAACCTATGGTTTTGTGTGACAAAATTTGACAGACCGAACCAAGGTATTGTTGGCGGGCAATATCGTGTAAATTTGAGAAATAGGACATGTAATAGAATACGTCGATGAAGTGTATAAAATAGAATACATGTACAACGTGTGAAGACACGTATTTGATAAACAATAATATGTTCATATTTTAATCCCATATTTAGCATACTTTTGGATGATTTATTTCCTGAATTGTGGAATTTGGTGCTTCTAATCCTTTAATTTCATGTTTTATACTTAGGAGAGCACCAAAGGATGAAAAGAATGAGAAACGGGCCAAAAACAGATAAAATGGGCCAAAGTACAAATTACACATGGTCTGGGCTTGAAACACATGACCGTGCCTCCTTAATAGATCTGACCACCACTGGCCCCGAATCACACGACCGTGGCACACGGGCATGTCCCTGCCGTAGCAAAGAAGAGTTTCATTCAGATTAGGGTACTTAAAGGCAAAGAAAGACATTCCAAAAGCTTATATAAACACCCTAGAGGCCAACCTAAAAGGGGGCGTTCAACTAGGCCAAAGAACCAAACCAGAGGGGCCGAATTGTGGGATTCACTTGAAGAAAGCCAGTTGATTCATCTCAAGAAGCCGGAATCATACTCAAGATTGAGGATCTCTCCTTCAATTCCTTCAGGGAGTTTTAAGGTTTTCTTTATGTTTTGTTTTATATTTTCTTCTGAGATGTATTCTTTTATGATTATGAGCTAAACCCCTCAAATACCTGAGGGGGATAAAACCAAAGACGGATCTTGTTATTGGTTTCTGAGTTGTATGATAAATACTTGATTTGTTCTTAACTATGTGCTCTTAATTCTTATTTTAATATTTCAGGATATTGATTCAAGCATTTATGCTCTTAGGCAGAGGAGGAATAGACCCTATTTAAGATTAGATCTAGCATAGTTAAGCGGAGTTGATCGCAACCCTAGAGATAGGATGACGAAAATCTATCGGATTAGGGTCAAACCTAATATGGGAGTCCATAGATCGAGTTAATGGAATTCTAGGGGTTTTAATTAGAAAGATATTTTAATTAATCAACCTAGGGTTAGACATTAGTAGCCTCGAGAGAGGTATTAATATAAATTAGGGAATCCTACGGATCAAGTCAAGTGAATAAATCGTCTGGTTCAGAGTTAGATAACAAGTGAAGTCTAGGTGGATTCTTCCTCGGGTATTGTCTTAATCAATTGGTTTTTCCCTCAAGTATTTTCCCCAATTCCTTCTCTGTGTCTTAGAATCTTTAGCTTGGTAGTTAGTTAATTTTAGGTTAAACAACAATTCCTTTAATTCTTAGGTTAAATAATAAAAAGAAAGATAGTATTAGTACTTTTGGTTCCTTTGGGTTCGACAATCCGATCATGCCAATAAACTATACTACTATTCGATAGGTGCGCTTGCCTCAAGTCATTGTCATAGTTAGTTTTAGGCTAGATGATTCATTATATAAATTTTTAAGACTCTGACACACGATCAAGTTTTTGGCGCCGTTGTCGGGGAATTGAAATATTAAGAATGCTCAATTTTTATTACTTTAGCCATATTTTATTTTTTGCAATTAAATTTTATTTTTACTTTTCTAATTTTCTTTTTCTTTTCCTAGCAGGTACCTCTAGTTTCTGACTAGGAGGAACCCATCAAAACCCTTGATTTTTTACAGTGAAATAGAACATACCACTTACAGAATCTAAAGAGATGTCACTGAATAATTATCAGTGGCAAGTCATGAGGATAAAGCCTACTAAAGCAGCCGATGTTTTCAACCTTGACGTAGTCACCATGTTATCTAACCAGGTAAAGCTTTTAAATAAAAAAATTGATGGTTTGTATGGTTCTACATAGGTACATCCGGTAATACAATACAATATAGATGGAAAAGGGGTGAACAACACAAAATATCTATCCTACAACCCTAGCACAGAGAACGAACAAGTTACTATATGGGTAACTATTTTAGACCTCAAAATAATCTTTACACTAACACTTACAATGCAGGTTGGAGGTACCATCCCAATTTCTCGTGGGGTGGTCAAGGTAATCAAAGACCGCAACTTCCTCTAGGCTTTCAATAACCACCTTACCAGCAGGAAAAGGAGCTGAACCTTGAGGAGATGCTAATGAAATTTATCTTGGTGTCAGAAACATGCTTCCAAAACACTGAAACAGCGCCTAAAAATCAGCTAATGTCGATTCAAGGTCTCAAGAATCAATTAGGTCAGCTTGCTAAGCTGATCTCAGAAAGACCACAAGGTATCCTGCCTAGCAACACCAAAACTAACCCAAGAGAGCAACCTCAAGCAATAATTGCTCACGATAGTAAAGGGTTAGATGAACCAAAATTGAAGTAAGAGAATATGGTAGAGGAAAGTAAGGTTGAGGTAAGTCATGATAAACCAAACCCGGTAATTACAGAGTACCAACCACGTGTGCCGTACCCCAATGCGATAAAGAAAGACCACACAGAGGAACAATTCGGTAAATTTCTTAAACTTCCAAAGAAATTACATATTAACTTGTCGTTTCTTGAAGCTCTTTCGTAGATGCCAGATTCAAGGAAATTTTTAAAAGAGTTTTTGACAAACAAATGGAAGTTAGACGATACGTCGCATATGGAGCTAAACTCAGTTCTTGACACAGCTAGGACATCGAGTATTAAAGGTGGAACCAATCAGTTCAAAGTTGAGGACCAGGTACTATCAGATGCAACCGACCCTCGAATAGCCGCTTCAAAGCTTAATAGAAATGTTACGACTCCTTTTTCAGCATGTAAGGTCTTTCCATACGGAACAGTCGAGGTAACACATTCTAATTTCGGCACTTTTGAGGTAAATATTACCCGACTCAAACCATATGTTGATAGAATTAATAGTAAGAAAAAGGAGTTTCAACACCGTGAACCACCATGGCCATACGAATAACAGGTAAGTCTAGCTCAAGACTTTAAACGAGCGCTTCTCGGGAGGCAACTCGGGCACTAACCCCACTAACATCTATATTTTTGAATTTTAGTATCTAACTAAGAACTAACCAGACTTTTAGGCGCAGGTTTTCATACCCACACGGCCTTGCACATGCCGTGGACGTGGCCGTGTGACCACCATAGGTAGGTACAAGGGCATGGGCAACCACCAGATCCATGATTTCTATTTAATCCCTTCTTCTGTTCACTTTCTTCCCTAAAGTCTTCTTCCCTTTTCCCCTTTCTCTTTGAACGCATATCCAATTTTCATTATTTACTTTTATTTTTCTGTTTATATTTATTTTTATTTTCTTTATTATTTTTTTCTTATTCTTCATGCCATTTAGATTAAGCTTAGGATACAATAAGATTAGGCCGGCTACTTCAAGGATCCAATTTCAAATGGTTCGAGGCATTCCCCCACGTTTAGCTCTGCCAAACCTATCCAGTTTCTTTTCATTAACTCCATCCAATATTCAGGAAGTTTCACTCCTCTCCCTATCTTATGATTTCATTATTATTCTACTATTATCTATCTTTTACATTGTGGGCAATGTACATCTTAAGTGTGAGGGGTGAAGTTTATTTTGAAAAAAATTCCTAACTTTTTGCATTATTCTCAAATCCTTAAATGATATATTATCTTAAGTAATTTTCTCATATCACTAATTAGAACATAACTTTTTTGATTTATGATTTTTATTGATATGTTTTAGGTTAAGTCATAGCTAATTATGCATTGATGATTTAAACTTTAAGATACTAGAGAATCAAGCATGATGAGTCTATTTTCAAAAATTAAAATTTTGTTAGGTTGTTGACCTGAATCTAATTATTACCTTGAAGTTTGAAATTTACAAGGTTGATATCAAAACCCTATAATTCTTGTGAGATCTTGAGCCTTTTAGACCATACATTCTTTCGTGCTCACTTTATTGATTGAGTGTGTCAACATTGATTTGTTATTCTAGAACTTGCTTCGATTATATAGGTCAAGACCACATTATTGATTTGATATACAGAAATGATAAACGCACTTATGATTTAACCCACTTACTCCACTAAAAGCCTACCTTCACAATTAACCCCTAATGAACCCCTTTGATCCTAACAACACTTTTATTAATTCACCCACTAATATTAACCCAAAACCTATCTTGTATTTGTTATCACCATTTTTCTTGACTACCCTTCTATCGAGATTTGATTTAATCTGATGCCTAATTATTTTATCTCAATAGTTGAATTCATTTATTATTATGTATTTACTTGATTTGTTCTTAAAAAAAATTGAAGTATTTTTATTATTAGTTCTATAATAAAGTGAGCTTATACGTTTAAATTCCACATCTTGAAAAAAAGCTCGTATTATTAGTATTACAAGTTTTCAATTAATATAATTATTTAGGATTAGTTTTTTTTTCTAGTTAGGTGAATTATCAATTCAATCTCGATTCTAACCTTTTGATTTAGCCTTTATCCACACCTTTAACCTAAACCCCATTACAACCCTTTAAAGACCTTTTGATTTGTGTATCATCTCATTTTATAGTGGTGGAGATTTGATTTTCATGCAAGCCTATGGTAATAATTTTTCATGTTTGACTGATGAGTACTTTATTTTGAACCTTAAACACCTTGAGTGATTTGAGTGAATCTTTAGTGAGGATGTCAATCCTTGTCAGTTTTGAATCAAAGGTAATTATTTAGATAAAGGAAAACACCTATATTTTTTGTGCTACAAACTTGTGACTTTGATTGTTTGAATCTTCAGGACTCTTTTAGTTAAATTATCCATGTATAAATTGTCTATGAATTATGACGAGGCATTGTTGATAAGAATTATGAACAGAGGGAAGTTCATTTTAATTGTGAGTTGAGAATTTTGCTTGAGGACAAGCAAATGCTTAAGTGTGGGGGTTTTGATAAACCGTAATATGTTCATATTTTAATCCCACATTTAGCATACTTTTGGATGATTTGTTCCCTGAATTGTGGAATTTGGTGCTCCTAATCCTTTAATTTCATGTTTTATACTTAGGAGAGCACCAGAGGATGAAAAGAATGAGAAACAGGTTGAAAACAGAGAAAATAGGAAAAAGTACGAATTGCACACGACCTGGGCCCGAAACACACGGTCGTGCCTCCTCAACAGATCCGACCACGGCCTGGCCCCGAATCACACGGTCGTGGCACACGGGCTTGTCCTTGCCGTAGTAAAGAAGAGTTTCATTTGGATTAGGGTACTTAGAGGCAAAGAAAGACATTCCAAAAGCCTATATAAACACCCTAGAGGCCAACCTAAAATGGGGCATTCAGCTAGGCCAAAGAGTCAAGCCAGAAGGGCCGAATTATGGGATTCACTCGAAGAAAGCTAGTTGATTCATCTCAAGAAGTCAGAATCATACTCAAGACTAAAGATCTCTCCTTCAATTCCTTCAGGGGGTTTTAGGGTTTTCTTTATGTTTTGTTTTATATTTTCTTCTGAGATGTATTCTTTTATGATTATGAACTAAACCCCTCAAATACCTGAGGGGGATGAAACCTAAGACGGATCTTGTTATTATTTTCTAAGCTGTATGATAAATACTTGATTTGTTCTTAACCATGTGTTCTTAATTCTTGTTTTGATATTTTAGCATATTGATTCAAGCATTTCTACTCTTAGGAAGAGGAGGAATAGACCCTATTTAAGAGTAGATCTAGCATAGTTAAGCGGAGTTGATCGCAACCCTAGAGATAGGATGACGAAAATCTACCGGATTAAGGTCAAACCTAATATGGGAGTCCATAGATCGAGTTAATGCAATTCTAGGGGTTTTAATTAGAAAGAGATTTCAATTAATCAACCTAGGGTTAGATGTTAGTAGCCTCGAGAGAGGTATTAATATAAATTAGGGAATCCTACGGATCAAGTCAAGTGAATAAATCGTCTGGATCAGAGTTAGATAACAAGTGAAGTCTAGGTGGATTCTTCCTCGGGTATTACCTTAATTAATTGGTTTTTTCCTCAAGTATTTTCCCCAATTCCCTCTCTGTGTCTTAGCATCTTTAGCTTAGTAGTTAGTTAATTTTAGGTTAAACAACAATTCCTTTAATTCTTAGGTTAAATAATAAAAAGAAAGTTAGTATTAGTACTTTTGGTTCCTTTGGGTTCGACAATCCGATCTTGCCACTAAACTATACTACTATTCGATAGGTGCGCTTGCCTCAAGTCGTTGTCACAGATAGTTTTAGGCTAGATCATTCATTATATAAATTTTTAAGACCCTGACACATGATCAGTATTCCCACCAGTCCCAGATGAACGTAAGTGACCGTTTGTATCGCTTGCTCCATTTAAGCTGTTACCGAATAGAGAACTGCGTCGCAAACCAAAGGGTCGACCTTGCTCGACTAGAATACGCAAAAATATGGATATTCGAGAAACAGCCAACCAATGGAAGTTATGCGGATGGTGTAGGAACCCAAGCCATACATCTCGCTCGTGTCTAAATCGGAATAGTTCATGGTCTCGTTATCATTTTTGTCTCTTTGTGGCTATGAAAATTCTTTTAATTTCTTGATGAAAATGGTGAACTTTTGTAGAAGGACTAAGTTGCAAAGCAAAAAAAAAGTTATTCAATTAATCTAAAATATCACCATCATCATTATTCTTCAAAATTATCTTTCTTGCTAAATGATTATTTTATTTACAATTAGGAGGAAAAGAGGCATTAATTTGAGTACTACAATGATAATTTATATATATTAGGAGGAGGAAAAGAGGCATTAAGACATTTTTTCCCTTAAAATGCGATTTAAGGCCCCAATACCTACTTTTACTGAAAACCATGCACGAAAACTCCATGAACCAATAACTTATATTCCTTCGAGCCCACAAAAAAAAACCAATACCAAACCAAGACCAAAATCACACATGTTAGGAAGACAAGGAGTCCACTAAAGTCCACCAAAGACGATTCGTTTCTTTTCCTATTTTGCATGAGCATCACATAGAATCTCACAGTTGCTGCCTTTTCTTTTATACCATATATAAAAACGCAACAAGTTCTTTTACGTCTCAAGACTATTCTCTTCATTTATATATATATAACAACATTATTTGTCTGCTTAAACGAAGATAATGGAAAACAAGGACCATTTTAAGGGTCTAAAGAGGCATTTGGCTTTTAACAATGAAGATTCCAACGACGTTCGCCGTTTCAAAGTTTCGTTACCCAATGGGACTAGTGTTGGACTAGTGTTGAAAAACCCTGAGTCTGAAATCTCATTTCAAGGTTTCGTTGACTTGATTAAGGACGCTTATGACATGGTTAAACGTTAATCTAGGTCGTTTAAAAGGAAAAGAATGATAGATTGGAAGAATGATAAGTTATGTCTCGAGGATATAAATGGGGTTAAAACTAAGAGCAGGATTGATTTGCGGCATTTTAAACCGCACAAATGTCATATTTTAAAACTTCATGTGAGTCCTGTTTAGATGTATTTAAAGACATGATAGAAGTAAAAGCATGTGTTTTTTATTTTTTTTAAAATGTAAAAATTAAATTACAATTAGGATATTAAAAACAACTTTCATTTTATAAAAATAAAAAATAAATTACAATAAAAAATAAAACAACTTTTATTTTTAAAAATATAAAATTAAATTACAATTGAAATATTAAAAACAACATTTATTTTATTAAATGAAACAAAAATAAATTACAATAAAAATAAAAAACAACTTTTATTTTTAAAAATATAAAATTAAATTACAATTGAAATATTAAAAAACATTTATTTTATTAAATGAAACAAAAATAAATTACAAAAAATAAAAACAACTTTTATTTTTAAAAATATAAAAATTAAATTGCAATTGAAATATTAAAACAACATTTATTTTATTAAATGAAAAAAAATAAATTACAATAAAAAATAAAAACAACTTTTACTTTTTAAAAAATATAAAAATTAAATTACAATTGAAATATTAAAACAACATTTATTTTATTAAATGAAACAAAAGATAAATTACAATAAAAATAAAAAACTTTTATTTTTTAAAAATATAAAAATAAATTCCAATTGAAATATTAAAACAACATTTATTTTATTAAATGAAACAAAAAATAAATTATAATAAAAATAAAAACAATTTTTATTTTTAAAAAATATAAAAATTAAATTACAATTGAAATATTAAAACAACATTTATTTTATTAAATGAAATAATATAAAAAATTGATACAAATATATTAAAACATCAATGTTGGTGCTTATTTAATCGGTGCCACATGGGGTGGTCGATAGTTACGCGCTGGATTCTTCCTTGTTCTAGCTCCTGGCGGGGGTTGTGGTTGCTCAAGCAGGGATTCTGGTTCCTTTGGCAGGGGGTCTGGTTGTGGGTGTTGGGAGGATGACCCACCTTGATAAAATATTGACTGCGGAGGTGTTTGCATCACCCATGGCGGAGGTGTCTGAATCCCATAAGGCGAAGGAGATTGGTAAAAAGAAGAGCTCCCCAATGGTGCCTCGTGCGATCCCTCATGTGACGGCGGCCTACAAATCGGACTGGGAAAAGGAAACATATAGGGGTTAGGATACATATAAGGGTTAGGATACGCACCTGGCATAACCGGAAAAGGCTGTGATGTGGGTGTCGTCGGATGAAATGTTGGGCCCGGTGATTATGTGGACGCTGTTGATGGGCCCGTTGATTGTGTTGACGCTGTTGATGGGCCCGTCCCTCATCCTTTCTCCTTGGATTTTAAGGGCCCCGTATTTCCCTTTGTGCACGAAGTTGTTGTCGCCTCTCCTCTTCTGACAATAAATCGGCTTGCCATGGATCCTAAACCATGGCATGTATTTCGAATGCACGCTAACTCAGGAACGATGATCGGTTCCTGAGTAGGTATATAATCATATCAAATTTTGGAAAATTTTCAATTTTTCCCCTAACTTTTCAAAATTACACTTTTACCCCTAAACTCGTAAAATAATTTTTATTCAATTTTCTTATGTATCATTACATCCTGAACATTTTTCTCTTCTATGGCAACTTCAAATTCTCACTAATTCACACATTTATGACCAATTTATAACTTTTACAATTTAACCCCTTTTATACGATTTCATCGAAAATCATCTAATAAAACTCGTTTCTCTAATCATAGACATGCATAATCTACCATAATTCATCAAAATAAACAATTATTCAACATGGGTCAATCTTAAAATTAAACTCTAGCTCAAAATAATGGTAGAAATAGCTAAACCAAGTTATCGGGATTTCAAAAATAAAATAAACATTAAAAATAGGGCTCGGAATCACTTACTATGAAGCTTAAAAAAAATTGAAACCCTTATCCATGGAGTCAAGCAAATTTTGGCACCCCCTTGAAGAGGATGAGCAGATTTTTTTTCTTATTTTATTTTTATTCATTTAAAACACTAAATGACTAAAATACCCTTAAAGCTTTCCTTTCAGTTTTGTCCTATTCATGCCCATTTTTGTCTATCAAGTTATCCAATGGTCTAATTACCTTTTAAGGACCTCCAATTTAAAACTCATAGCAATTTGACACCTCTAATATATAGAACTCAACTTTTTCACTTTTTATAATTTAGTCCTTTTGACTAAATTGAGTGCTCAAATATTGAAATTTTTGAACGAAATTTTTGCGAAATCTTTCCATAAAATCGTAGACCTTACAAATATAATAAAAATAAATTTTTCCTCGTCAGATTTGTGTTCTCATAATCACTATTCCGACTAGACCCAAATTGGGCTGTTACACCAAAGCCAACACAATGTATTCCCTAATGACATGTCACTAGCATCCTAAACTATTCCTAAGGTTCAACCGGGATTTTGAATGTTGAATAGTCATCGAATCATTTCAAACTTGTCCGTAGTCACATAATCACAATTTATGCTATATCAAAGCATATAGAATTCATTTGAAATGAAATTATAACATACAAACTTACCTCAATTACTAAAACGGTGAATCGAAGTGTGGACTGGGCAAGCGAAAGGTTCTTCCAAGTTCTTTCATTATTTCCATTAGTGTTCTTTCGAAAGATTGAATTGAAGTAGTTGAACGCAATGTTAGATAATATTTTGGTTTGGAATTTTATTTCCCAACCCATGAGCTACATCTCTTAAGGTTGGGATTACTTTTGATGAAACCTTAATTGTTTTTATAGATGCCGTATATATCTAATTTACTTTACTGTTTCATTTGATTATTCTTATTTCTTAAATAAAATGCAATGATCTCTACACATAGATTGCTATTCACATGCTATAAACTAATTCTAATTCTGAAACAGTTAGGTTGGTTGGATTAAAATTAAATGGAATGAGCAAGTATTCGATTGACACTTGTAGTCAACTCTAGACATAGAGTCACGATCATATAGAAGGAACTCATGCAAGATATCTAAAAAGCCTCTAGACACAGGAAAGGTAACTTTAGGTTTTGTCCTCGAGAAAGGCAAGCCATTTTAGATCTCTTATGTGCAGTAAAGTAAATACGATTTTGCCAAGGCATTATTGACAGTCGGGGTCGATTCTGGGTAATCCCAACCTTTCAAATCAACATCACTCTATCCTTATTCTTTTTCGTAGTATCTTTATCTTAGCATATTTAGTTGTTTGTTTCTTTATTTACATTCTATTCGGATAATCACTCTCGTTATTGCCATTACATTTATGCTTTCACTTTTACATAGCATTTCCAATTATTCATTAATTCTACGTCTTTCTTACATCACTACTCCACTAATTGCCACTACATATTTATCATTGACTTTGCCGTAGCATTAATTGCATTTTATTATAATAACCTGACCACTTTTGTGCCTCAATCCAATCCTAGTGAGAACGATTCTCACTCATCACTTTATTACTTAAACCGACGTGTATACTTGCACAAATCATATATCATTTTACACCCGACAGTTGGGTCGATCTAGGTTGTGCATTAGTGTTACTAGGTCCAGCCCATTGGTTACTCCAAGAAAAAATAAGGTGGTTTCACCAAGATGGGTTATAAAATTGAATTGTCATCCTTGCCTACCCCGGTTTTGGTTATGGTTCTGGTTACCAATGTAATAAACAGATTATGGGTTTGATGGACATTCTTCGAACAAGTGCCCTTCCCCACAATAAACACAGACTCCATTTTCTAATTGATTTAATGGCTAAGCTGCAAAATTATTAAACCCATTAGTAGTAAAGTTTTTAAGCATTGAGGGCATCGAGGATACCTGAGATGCAAGTGAAGTGAGAGTATCCACTTCATGTACTCCAACGACTCATCTTCCTGACACTACTCGATTAGTTGGCCATTGATAATTGTTGCTGGCAATCCTTTCGATGATTTCATAAGCCTCGTTATAAGACTTAGAAAGGAGTTCTAATACCATTCTCGTATGAGCATTGAGACCATTGTAGAATGTCTCTATGTAACACCCATATCCCGTGTCCGATCACCAGATTAGGGTTAAAGGCATTACCAAACAGATCGAAAACATTTACAGAATTAATCGTACAACCATTCATCAATATCAATCATAATGTCCCTTAAGTAGGTCATCGAGACCTTAAGCATGCTTATAAACCGAGTTGCGATTAAACCGAAACACATAAGAAATTTCATAAAAATTTGAAACTTTTCTAACATACCGGGGACACACGGCCGTAGGGGTAGGCCGTGCCTCACCCACGGCTACTGGACACTCCCGTGTGTCCTTCCCATGGTAGTATACTGCCAAAATCAACACGATCACCAAGCACGCCCGTGTGCTAAGGTCGTGTACTACTAGATCACATACTGTCATTTTTCACATGGCTACCAAGCACACCCGTGTCGAGGCCATGTGCAATTTAAACTACATTCTGCCAATTTACCCACGGTCTCAGGCACGCCCATGTGCCTCAACCGTGTGACATTATAGGCCATTTACAATGCCAATATGCCACCCATTTTGGGTCTCACCTACAAGCAATTCATACCAAAACATAATATGCATATATGGCAACCAAAACATATCAAATGGTTCACTTCACCCATACATTCAATACCAATTCCATTCATACCAAATTTCAAACTAAATCCTACATCATTTCAAACATGTATCATCTATTTGCTTAACCAAAACTTAACCATTCCATATGCATCAAGACATACTAAATATATATGCTTCATAACTCATTCATTCAAACATTTATCAACTCAAAAGCTTGCCAATACACAAGGCCATGCTCACTTCATAAACATATACACCTATCTAGCGTATACATGCCATAATCAGCCATATACATTTTCAAAAGGGTACCAAAATAAGTTTAGTAGTATGATGACGATCCTTGACAATCCCGAGCCTTTAGTAGCTTCGACGACCTATAAAATAGAGAAAACACACACACGGAGTAAGCTTTCCAAAAGTTTAGTAAGTCATATACAAATAAACACATTTACACACACATATATATATATCGATCACTTAACAAATATCACATATATAACTTAGTTCATAAACTTATGGCCACATTTACCACATTCAACATTTTAAGATTCACATTCTCATTTTCAATCATACTCTTCTTCATATCAAAGTCATATAGGTACTTACCTTTTATATACACTTAATGTGCATTCAACGTACCTAAAACGGATAATCACTCACTTATTGATCATAGCTCGGATATACCATTTGTATTATAGACTTGCCGTTGAACCCTTAGGAACTTAGTAGGATACTCGTAAAGCTGGAATAGTAGTACAATGCCAACGCCCTGCACGAGGTCTTACATGCACTCAGATATCGATGCCATCGTCCTGCATGTGGTCTTACACGCATGATAATAACGATGCCAACGTCCCAGATGTGGTCTTACACGAGTCAATATGATGCCAATGTCCCAGACATGGTCTTACTCATAAAGTTCATATCGATGCCTACGCCCCGCACGAGGTCTTTTACATATAATTCATATCGATGCCTCACGCCCCGACGAGGTCTTACACGAAATTTCAAATCAACGCCAATGTCCCAGACGTGGTTTTACATGATAAAATAGAACAGATACCTATGTCATGACATAGCTAATCCTATCTATTCCTAAGTTCGTACGGGACTTCTCGGTTTTATCACTATATCGAACTTATTTCGAAATTCACGCACTTAGCATCTCATAGTCATTCATTTTCATTAACATATATTCAATTCAATACAGATAAGTTTATTTGCATAGTGACTTACCTCAGATTAGGTTTATCGGAATGAAATCGGTTACTCGATTTTTTTTGCTTTCCCGCGATCTAAGTCCGTTTTCCTCGGTTCTTGATCTAATCAAGCCAAAAGCTAGCCGAACTTTAGCTTTGTTTCCTTTCTTTTTCTTTCTTTGATTTTTGACAAGAGGGGATGATACCATCATCTTTTCTTTGTTTGTTTAATTATAAACATATTATTATTCCATTTACTAAAATGCCCTTTCACTTAATAAAAGAAAACATATATATAACAAAGGCATACTTGACTTTCATTCATCCACTATCTATAATTTTGGCCAAATTGCCACATAAGACCCTCACTTTTACAAAGCCATAACACATTAGTACTTTAACAAATTGCAAGCAACTTCTACATTCAATGCAATTTAATCCTTTGCTCAAATTAAACACGCAAACAGACAAACTCACTTACGAAAATTTACCACATGCTAATTCACATATCAACGGTATAGAAAATAATATTAAAATATTATACAAACTCGGATTTGTCTCGAAACCACTGTTCCGACTAGGGTATAAACTGGACTGTTACAATTCTCCCCCTTAGGGATTTTAGTCCACGAAAATCTTACCATTAAACAGAATCAGATATTGCTATCTCATTGAGTCCTCAGGCTCCCACGTAGCCTCTTCTATACCATGACGATGCCAGAGTACTTTCACTAACGAAATTTTCTTGTTTCTCAACTCTTTCACTTCACGAGCTAAGATACGGATTGGTTCCTCTTCGTATGTCATATCAGATCGAATTTCAATTTCAGATGGGGCAATCACATGTGACGGATCAGACTGATATCTACGGAGCATCGAAACTTGAAATACATTGTGAATCTTTTCTAGTTCAGAGGGTAACTTCAATCTATATGCAACAGGCCCAACACGTTTAATGATCTCATACGGTCCGATGAATCTCATACTTAACTTGCCTTTACATCCAAATCAGAGCACTTTCTTCCACGAAGACACTTTCAAAAATACTTTGTCGTCTATCTCAAATTCTATATCTTTTCGTTTTAAGTCTGCATAGGACTTCTGACAATCAGATACTACTTTCAAACAATCTCGAATCAGTTTCACTTTTTATTCGGTATCTTTTATCAATTCAACCCCGTGTAACTTATTCTCACTGAGTTTAGTCCAGTATAGAGGTGTACGACATTTACGTCTGTACAAAGCTTCATATGGTGCCATTTTAATGCTCGTTTGAAAACTATTGTTATACGCAAATTTGATTAACGGCAGGTATTGCTCCCACGAACCATTAAACTCAAGTACACAGCATCTTAACATATCTTCGAGAATCTGAATAATTCGCTCGGATTGACCATCCATTTGCGGATGAAAAGCTGTACTGAAATGCAATTTCGTACCCAAAGCGTCTTGCAATTTCTTTCAGAATCGCGATGTAAATCTCTTGATCCCTATCGACACAATAGATAGTGGCACCCCGTGCAATCTCACAATTTCAGAAATATAAAGCTCAGCTAATCTCTCCAGTGAGAAATCAGATCTTACCAGAATAAAATGAGCAGATTTCGTCAATCGATCAACTACGACCCATATCGCATCCTTCTTTCTGAGTCGAGGCAACCCGTAAACAAAGTCCATAATTACTCTATCCCATTTCCATTCAGAATCGAATCACCAGAATAACCTGCATTTAAACTTGATGTTTCGCTTTCATTTGCTGATAAACTAAACATGCTGAAACAAAGTCAGAAACGTCTCGTTTCATGCCAGACCATCAATAGTGTTGCTTCAAATCATGACACATCTTTGTACTTCCCGTATGGACAGATAGGCGACTGTTATGTGCTTCACCCAAAATCAATTGAATCAACTCTGGATTTTTAGAACACAGATTTGATCTCGGAATCTCAAACAATCATCAGCCACTCGAAATTCAGATTCAAAATTCAATTCACACTAAGCTCATTTCATTAACAATTCATTATCAACCTTCTGAGCATCACATATTTGCTATACAAATAACAGTTTTGCTCTCAATTCAGCTATCATAGAACTATCATCAGACAAATCTATCTGAGCATTCAAAGCATGTAGTGTAAACAATGACTTTCTACTCAATGCATCAGTAACAACGTTTGCTTTACCCAGATGATAATCTATCACAAGCTCATAATCTTTTAACAATTCAAGCCATATTCTTTGACACGGGTTCATATCTTTCTGGGTCATTAGATATTTTAGACTTTTATGATCTAAAAACACATGACATTTCTCACCGTACAAGTAATGACGCCAAATTTTAAGTGTAAACACAATCACAGCGAGCTCAAGATCTTGTGTCGGATAATTCTTTTCATGAGGCTTCAATTGTCTCGAGGCATAAGCTACAACTTTTCCATTTTGCATCAAAACACATCCCAGACCATTTAACAAAGCATCACTATAAATAACAAATTCTTTACTCCATTCTGGCTGTACTAACACTGAAGCTTCTTAACAAGTTTTCAACCTATTAAAACTTCTCTGACATTTATCCTACCATTCAAATCTGATATCTTTCTGAAGTAATCTTGTCAACGGAGTAGCTATTGTTGAAAAGCCCTTTACAAATCTACTGTAATAACCAAATTAAACCCGTAAAATCATGAACTTTAGATACATTTCTCGGAGATTTCCAATTCAGAATAGCAGAAATCTTGCTCGGATCAACACGAATCCCAGAAGCTGACACAATATGCCCCAGAAAACTGACCTCATTTAACCAGAATTCATATTTGCTGAATTTTGCATACAATTGCTTCTCTCGCAGAGTTTGCAACACAATTCTCAAGTGTTCAGCGTGCTTATTTTCATTCCGTGAATAGATCAATATATCATCTATGAATACTACAACAAATTGATCTAAGTACGGTCTAAAAATTCTGTTCATCAGATCCATAAAAACAGCAGGAGCATTGGTTAGTCCAAATGGCATAACTAAAAACTCATAATGCTCGTACCTCGTTCTGAAGGCAGTTTTCAGAATATCTAAATCTTTAACTCTCAACTGGTAGTATCCCGATCTCAGATCAATCATTGAAAATACAGTAGCTCCTTTTAACTAATCGAATAAGTCATCAATCCTAGGCAATGGATATTTATTCTTTATGGTCACCTTATTCAACTGACGGTAATCAATGCACATTCTCATCGTGCCATCTTTCTTTTTCACAAACAGGACAGGTGCACCCCAAGGTGAGAAACTCGGTCTAGCGAACCCTCTATCAGTCAACTCTTGTAACTACGACTTTAACTCTTTCAACTCTGTTGGTGCCATTCTATACGGAGCTATCGAAATAGGTGTTGTACCGTGCAACAATTCAATACCAAATTCAACTTCATGAATCGAGGTAAACCCAGAACTCTTCGTGGAACACATCGAAAAATCACAAACAATGGGTACCGATTCAACTTTCTTCTGGATATTTTTGAACCAATCACATAAGCAAAATATGATTCATACCCTTTTCACATAACTCGAGCTTTCAAAATGGATATCACAAAGAGTAATCCATTTAAATCATTAGACTCAATCCGTACAATCTCATCATTCGGACTTCTTAAATCTATAGTCTTTCTTTTACAATTCACAATGACATCATGCATAAACAACCAATCCATTCCCAAAATAATATCGAATTCATCAAATGACAGTAGCATTAGATTAGCAGGAAAACAGATATCTCGGAACATTAATGGATAGTTCTTGCATACTTTGTCAACAAGGACACTTTTACCTAAGGGGTTCGATACTTTTATAGTAAACTCAGTAGACTCTATAGGTATAGTCTTGCTGAATACTAAATTCCTGCATATAAATGAATGCGTAGAACCAGGGTCTATCAAAGCAATCACAATAGTATCATAAAGAGTAAAAGTACCAGTTATCACATCAGGAGATGAAGCTTCCTCATGAGCTCGGATAGCATACGCTCTGACAGGCGCTCTAGCTTCAGATCTGACAACATTGACTCTCGTAGTTCTCTGACTACCACCAACATTTCTTGTATTCTTTGCAGATCTACCTATCATAGATGCATTATCAAATCTCAGATTCTGAACAGTTTCTGGCTCAACAGTCTCAGGACAATCTCGAATAAAATGATCAAGCAATCCACATCTGAAGCAAGCTCTGTCATTTAATCTACAACTTCCTGGATGTCTTTTTCCATAATGTTTACATTCAGGTCTCTCGGATCAAACATTTCCAACGTTGGCCACTGAAGTTGCTGGGTTTTTGGAACTCATTTGTGATCTAGCTCTGTTTTTGTTCAAATGTCCCGCATTATCTCTAGAACGACTTTGATCATCTCGAAATCTTTTTGGAGCAGACTAAAATGATTTACTCTGAAATCTCTTTTTCATATCACGAGCTTCAGGCTCAGCTTTTCTTTTATCCTTCCCAAGTGCCTCAGCTTTGCATGCTCGATCAACGAGTACTACGAACTCTTTTATTTCTAAAATCCCAACTAGCAAATGAATATCTTCATTCAAACCATCTTCGAATCTTTTGCACATTATAGCTTCAGATGATACGTATTCACGAGCGTACTGACTCAACCTAATAAATTTCCGTTCATATTCTGTAACAGTCATACGGCATTGTTTTAGTTCCAGAATTCTTTTCATTTCTGATCGACGAATCTCTCACTGATATATTTCTTTCGAAACTCAATCTGAAAGAAATCCCATGTAACCCGTTCTCTCGGAATAACAGAAATTAAGGTTTTCCACCATTGATAAGTCGCATCTCGAAGTAACGATACAATACACTTTATGCATTCTTTCAGAGTCAGAGACATCTCATCAAATACCCGAATAGTATTTTCAATCCAGAATTTAGCTTTTTCAACATCATCATTATTGGTAGCTCGAAACTCTTCAGCCCCATACTTACGGATCTTATCAACTAGAAGCTTATTTAACACATTCGGATACATAACCGATGGCACAACTGTAGTCTGAGGGGGATTAACTGGGGGCGGAGGTTGTGAAACAGTCAGGTTATTCTTTACGAACTAAGTGAACCACTCACTCATCATTTGAAAGAAAGCTTGTTTAGCTTCTCCCTTCTGACCGCTTGTAGTCGGTCTCAAATTAGAAGGCTCTGTCCCTTGCGTGGGAGCAGGCGCATTACTTTCTACGTCGTCAGCTACGACTCTTTCGGGATCCATTGCTATACAGAAATCACATTTTACACGTCAGGATTCATCACACTATCACAGTTCAAATATATGGCATGTATAGCTAGACTCTGACACGCTACGTTAGTCCGAGAATCGACTAAACCATAGCTCTGATACCAACCAAATGTAACACCCCTATCCCATGTCTGATCACCAGTTAAGGTTAAAGGCGTTACCTGACAGATCGAAAACATTTACAGAATTAATCGTACAACCATTCATCAATATCAATCATAATGTCCCTTAAGTAGGTCATCGAGACCTTAAGCAATCTTATAAACCGAGTCGGGACTAAACCAAAACACATAAGAAATTTCATAAAAATTTGAAACTTTTCTAACATACAGGGGACACACGGCCGTGGGGATAGGCCGTGCCTCACCCACGGCTACTGGACACTCTCGTGTATCCTTTCCATGGTAGTATACTACCAAAATCAACACAGTCACCAAGCACGCCCGTGTGCTAAGGCCGTGTACTACTAGATCACATACTGCCATTTCTCACATGGCTACCAAGCACACCCGTGTCGAGGCCGTGTGCAATTTAAACTACATTCTGCCAATTTACCCTCGGTCTCAGGCACGCCCGTGTGCATCAATCGTGTGATATTATAGGCCATTTACAAGGCCAATATGCCACCCATTTTGGGTCTCACCTACAAGCAGTTCATACCAAAACATAATATGCATATATGGCAACCAAAACATATCAAATGGTTCACTTCACCCATACATTTAATACCAATTCCATTCATACCAAATTTCAAACTAAATCCTACATTATTTCAAACATGTATCATCCATTTGCTTAACCAAAACTTAACCATTCCATATGCATCAAGACATACTAAATATATATGCTTCATAACTCATTCATTCAAACATTTATTAACTCAAAAGCTTGCCAATACACATGGCCATGCTCACTTCATAAACATATACACCTATCTAGCCTATACATGCCATAATTAGCCATATACATTTTCAAAAGGGTACCAAAATAAGTTTAGTAGTGTGATGATGATCCTTGATAATCCCGAGCCTTTAGTAGCTTCGACGACCTATAAAATAGAGAAAACACACACACAGAGTCCTTAGTAAGTCATATACAAATAAACACATTGGCACATATATATATCGATCACTTAGCAACTATCATATATATAACTTGGTTCATAAACTTATGGCCACATTTGCCATATTCACATTCAACATTTTAAGATTCACATTCTCATTTTCAATCATACTCTTCTTCATATCAAATTTATATAGGTACTTACCTTTTATACACATTTAATATACATTCAACGTACCTGAAACGGATAATCACTCACTTATTGATCATAGCTCGGATATACCATTTGTATTATAGACTTGTCCGTTGAACCCTTAGGAACTTAATAGGATACTCAAAAAGCTCGAAATAGTAGTACAATTCCAACATCCTGCATTTAGGTCTTACATGCACTCAGATATCGATGCCACTCGTCCTGCATGTGGTCTTACATGTACTGATCATAATGATGCCAACGTCCCTGCACGTGGTCTTACATGAGTCAATATGATGCCAATGTCCCGCATATGGTCTTACTCATAAAGTTCATATCGATGCGTCCCGGATGAGGTCTTTTACGCCCCGATGCATGAGGTCTTTTACATATAATTCATATCGATGCTCACGCCCCCAGACGAGGTCTTACATGAAATTTCAAATCAACGCCAACGTCCCGTATGTGGTCTTACATGATAAAATGAATAGATACCTATGTCATGACATAGCTAATCCTATTTATTCCTAGGTTCGTGACGGACTTCTCGCTTTATCACTATATCGAACTTATTTCGAATTCACGCACTTAACATCTCATATTCATTCATTTTCATCGATAGACATATGAATACATATATTCAATTCAATACAGATAAGTTTATTTGTATAGTGACTTACCTCAGATTTGATTTATCAAAATGAAATCGGCTACTCGGTTATTTTTGCTTTCCCGCGATCTAAGTCCGTTTTCCTTGGTTCTTGATCTAATCAAGCCAAAAGCTAGCCGAACTTTAGCTTTGTTTCCTTTCTTTTTCTTTCTTTGATTTTTGGCAAGAGGGGATGATACCATCATCTTTTCTTTGTTTGTTTAATTATAAACATATTATTATTCCATTTACTAAAATGCCCTTTCACTTAATAAAAGAAAACATATATATAACAAGGGCATACTTGACTTTCATTCATCCACTATCTATAATTTTGGCCAAATTGCCACATAAGACCCTCACTTTTACAAAGCCATAACACATTAGTACTTTAACAAATTGCAAGCAACTTCTACATTCAATGCAATTTAATCCTTTACTCAAATTAAACACGCAAATGCATAAATTAAATTTAAAATTTACCACATGCTAATTCACATATCAACGGTATAGAAAATAATATTAAAATATTATACAAACTCGAATTTGTGGTCTCGAAACTACTATTCTGACTAGGGTATAAACCGGACCGTTACACTCTAGTTGGGATGCAATGCGAGATTCCATGATGAGGGCACTTTAATAACAATTCTTTAAACATTTCTCATGCCTCATACAAGGACTCGACATCCATCTGTTGGAAGGTAGTGATCTCATTCCACAACTTAGCATTCTTGCTAGGTGGGAAATACTTCATAAGGAATCTTTCTTCTAACTCTTGCCATGTGGTAATGGAATCTAATGGCAATGAGTTCAACCAGGCTCGAGCTCTGTCTCTTAGTGAATATGGGAACAAATTTAATCGTAATGCATCTTTGGTTACTCCGACTAACTTGAAAGAATCACTCACCTCCATGAACAATCTTAGATGAAGGTGAGGATCTTCAGTAGGCATTCCACTGAACTGACCCACTGTTTGAAACATATGGAAAATGACTAGTTTCAGCTCGAATTATTGTGCCTCGATTTTGGGTCTCATAATAGCCAGATTAAGCTTGTGAAACAATGGCACGACATACTGTCTTAAGGCTCTATCTCTATCATCAACAATAAGGATAGGATTTTGAGTATGATTTGCTCTATTTTCTTGATTCCGATTTTCAAAGTTCATCTCTTCGGTCTTTTTCTGAACTGCTTGCCTTCTTTTTTGTCGAAATGTTCTTTCAATTTTAGGATCTACAGGGAGTAAGTCGATAATTCAATCAATGCTAATAAACACCTTAAATAATCACAAAAATAATTAGATTAGAATTGAATAGAAAAATAAACCAAAATGCAAAATTAACAATTTCACAAATAGTGTCTTTTTAAAACAATCCTCGACAACGCCGCCAAAAACTTGGAACGACGTTAATGTGCAAGTGTACACAATCATATCAAGTAATAAAGTGACAAGTAAATGTTGAGTTATTGTACCCACAAGGAATGTGAAAGAAAAATATTTATGAAATTTAAATCAAACACTTTGGTGATTAAAAATATTTTGATTTTGAGGAAGTGATTAAAAACTAAAATTTAACTAAGTAAAATAAAATTAAAATTAAAATTTCAATGCACGATTTCAAAAGATGGTTTTAATCAAGATGACATAGTTTTTTAGATCAATTACATTCATTAACTTAGAATTACTAAACTCATGTTCATGTTGTTACGAATATTTTCACGGCAACTTGGTAATTTGCTAACTACTACTCATACGTACTTATTAAATTAACAAATCTCTTGAACATTTTTCAATGCTAATTCAAACAATTAATCAATTTTCATCGACAAGTATAAGATTAAGTGAAGTAACAACATAGTCCTATATTGAAACAATTTAATCACAATAATCTTACAAGTTATGCAAGGCTAATGTACCGTTTAATACCATTGCTAATTTAACCTTCAGCTACCTTAGAAGATTCAACATGCATTAATTAAATATTGTGTCAATTAATTATAAATTCAATACAATTAATAATTAATTCATTTTTACCTTACAATTATAATGCAAGTATAACATAGGCATGATTTTATTTAATTGAACAAACTACCAAGGCCTAATAACAACACAAACACAATTATAATAATTTAAGTGGATAGAACGTAATCAATCTAACACAAATTAAGTTTAATTCATTTTAATTAAATCAAGAATAAAAACACAAAAAATATCCATGTTCATGATCACAACATAAATAAGAAAATTAAAGAGAAGGGAACTAGAAAGCAAATCTAGTATTTCTTTGAAGCCAGACTAATGCTCTCCTCTCTTTCTCTGCTTGTTTTATCGATTCAAGGTCTTTAGGAACACTTGAATATTGCTACTCCAAGATGGATAAAGCTCTTTTTCAAGAGGGAAATCGGCAAGGGAATGAAACAAGAAAAATGGGAAAACAAAGAAGTGAAAGGAAGAGAGAAAGTGAGTGAGACAGAGAGATGTGTGGAAAATTGTGGTGTGTGAAATGAGGAAGGGAAGAGGGCATTATAGGTGGGAATGGCTGCTAAAAATGGAAAATAAATATCAACCACTCCCTCTCCCTTGGTCGGCTATGCATTGAGCAAGTTTGAGTGATTCAAACTTGTTATTTCTAGCTTAGGGCAAAAAGTAAAATGCATGAAAAGTCGAGGGGGTTGAATGGCATTTAGGAGAAGTTCGAGGGTTGTTTTGCAAGTGTAAAAATCAGCTAAAATCAACTGATTGGGTTAGCTATATGGACGATTTTGGGCTACCAATTTTGCTTGGTCGATCAATCTTCTTTACTTAGCACAACTAGGCCTCCTTTCTCCTTCAGACTTTATATTAATTTTTAACCCAGTTAATGTTGGATCAAAATATATATAAAGTATGTTTAATAAATATTTTTGGACCGTCCATTGCTGTAAAATTAATTAGTCTTGCTCTTGACTCACTTGATGCATAAAATTACCTCCAACGGTTTAAGCCTTTCGAGGTGACTGCCGAGCCAATTTTCACCTTTTGTGTAAAACTATCGAAAATAAACCAAATTCGTGAAATTTTATTATAAAAATAATTAAAATTTAATATGTTAATAATTTAAGTGATAATTAATTATTTTATAATTAAAGTATGAATTTCGACAAAAATTACTACGAGACTACATGAATTAGAGCTCAAAATGTGCTGAAAAAGTCTATATAATTTTGTGTTTCCAGTAAGTTACACTGGCATGCAATTAAGTAGATTTTTAAATATTTACGGGTTACGTCTAACATGTGCTTAGAGTTTGGAAAAACTCAAAAGGGTTTAATCGGATATGTTGATTCTGATTATGCAAGAGACCTATCACAAGTTACTTTTTTACTTTTGGGAATTGTGCCATTAGTTGGAAAGCAACAATTCAAGTTACAATAGCTTTGTTGACTACTGAAGCAGAATACATGGCAATTATAAAAGTAGTAAAATAAACAATTTGGTTAAAGGGGCAACTGTCGTATATTGTGATAGTCAAAGTGTCATACATCTCAACAAAGATCAAATGCGTCACCAGAGAACGAAGCACCTAGGCATTCGTTATCATTTTGTTTGAGAGGTGATCATTCAAGCGAATGTTCAGATTCATAAAGTTGGCACAAAACACAATCCGACTGACATGTTGATAAAGGGCCTTCCAGTTTCAAAGTTCGAGGATTGCTTGGAATTGGTAAGTATCCAACGAAGAATCAGTTAAGCCCGTAAGAGGACTCGACAAGGGAGTTAATCCAAATACGAGTCAAGGTGGTGATTTGTGGGAGAATGTATCTTATTTTGACTAAAGTTTATTTTGGCTTTTCTTCTCCCAGTTAAACTTTATTTATAGTTTTCCACTTAAACTTTGATTAACTAGAGTTTTTATAGTCATATATTCGATGAATTTCAGCCTATAAATAGGCCTTAGTTTCTTTTAGTTTTACACAACAAAAAATATTTAGATTGAGAGAATTTTGTTCTTTGTTTTGAAGTTTTTTTTTCTTATGGGGCTTTGGGTTTTTCTTTTAATTCTCTCAATGTTTTGCACTCTCCTTTATTATAGTGAAATCTCCTTTATTATAGTGAAATCTCCTTTTGCTCGTGGTTTTTTATCCTCTCTAGAGGAGTTTTTCCACGTAAAATTTGCGTGTTCAATCTTTTCAATTCTTATTTTCTTCACTTTGTTCATTATTTAATCAGGTTTATCCCCTACATTATCTAATATTTTAAGTAAAATTATAGTTATTTCATATAAGCAAGCCTATTACTTACAATTTGTTAAATAAAATGATCTTAATTAAAATATTATTTCATTAAAATGATTAAATTTCACATGAAAAAAATCTATTAATAATATTTTATTAAATGAAATAACCTTTATTGCTACCTACAATTGATGTTTACTAAATAACACAACAATTAATGGAAGTGTTTGACTATAGTGGTCACTACGGCTTGGCACTACAAAAAACTGTGCAAACATAAACACAAAGAAGACCAATGTTTGTTTATGCAGTTCAGTTTCCTTGCATCTGCGGAATCTAGCTCAGTGAGTAATTCCACTATATTTAGTCCACAATACAACAAGTGAATCACACTTTATCACTTTCAAGTATAGAGATCTCACCTTTGTACCTAAAGACTAGAATACTCACCTCTAAATTCTCCCATTAAGGATTTAGGCAATAAACACTAAAAGTTTACAATTCAGTTTGCACTCTTACACAAAACAGTTCCTCAATGAACAAAATCAAGTGCTCTCAATATGCTCTCTTATATAACCTAGGCAAACCTCTCTAACATATATCAATCTCAGCTTGTTAAAATAGAAACTAAATGAATACACAATAACTCCTTTAAAAAAGCTAGTACAATATAACCAATAAAAGCATAATCTGATGAAGATATGACCTTCCAAAATCAGCATCACAATCCCGACCAATTGTCTGCAAAACAAGGGTTGTCTTAAATTCATTCGAATCCAATCTAATCTTCACTAGCCACTGATTGGTTCCCATAGATGTACCATAGTATCTTCAAAAAATAATCACAATAACTCGTCAAAGATTTAGCTTTATTATATTGCCAACTTAAATATGACAACTAACTCCACTATCTCAATAGTAGACTATAGTGGGCACTGCTGAGTGCCACTTAACTCAATACAGCACACCTTGCCTCAACAATCTTCAATTAGTGGAGTAAAAGATATCAGTTCAATAAACTATTAAGTTCCATAATTGAATATTTTATTATGAATTTGTAATAACACAACCTTATAAATTGATTACTTGAATTAACAAATCATGATAAATTAATCAATTTGATTTGATAACTTATGTTGATTAATTGAACATGTTAGATGTATGAACTTCAAAATTAGTTATGTGAAAGAATGTAAACTAAAAGATGCATAAAAGCAATAATGCATGCATCTGTTATACATCTTTTAATTTTGTTGATTTGATTCTCACTTTATTTTTTTTTTTTGAACATAATTCTCAATTTTTTCATTGGATAGGAATTCATAATATGAAACTTATGGTAACCTTACAACACTTCTCTCTATAACAGCAAGCTGTTATAGGTGTATAACAACCACCTCTTTATAACAGATAAAATTTTGATAGACAAACAATGTTGTTATAACGAGGGTTGAATATATATATAATAAGAAAGGAAAAAAAACAAATATGTAAGAAAAAATAGTCAAATCGTTACACTAGCGTCGATAGAGTAAAGCCAAACTCGACACTCATAGATGTTAAGGTCCCTAAGTCAAACTTACCAAACTTGATACCTGTCGGTATTGAGGTACTCTAAAAAAATTTATTATGATCAAGGTTCAAGATTCATAGTTTCCAACATAGTTTTTAAAGTTTAAATTTGTTGCCTTACCTTACAAATGCAATGTACCTTATCATTAAATCTAACACTTTATTGATTTGAATGTATTTTCTTTAAACATTAATTTTGTGAAATTAAAATAATTGAACCCTAACAATGAGATGTGATGTGGTGCTTGTTAACATCATCCTTTAATCTTTAGATTAAAACTTTATCTTTATTAATGTAAATAGAACATATTTCATGACTAATTATTTAATATTTTGAAAAGTATAAAGAATAATTGATGTTCACCTATTCTATGAATAGCCTCTATTCGAAACATAGTTATAAATAATAATAATAATAATAATAATAATAATAATAATAGGAGTAATAAGAGTAAGGAAAAGCAACAATCAGACACAAATACACGTCCTAAATACCCCCAGCTATGTACATCTAACTTTTAGATCCAAATTAAATTTCTCAAAAAAAAAAAAGAAAAGAAAAGAAAAGAAGCCTCAGCCTCTATTTTTTTTTTTTTTTTTTATTTCACACGCACCAAAGCAACAAGGAGCGGCAGGAGAAGACGAAGCGATTCTATTTTTCCCTTTAGTCTGTCATCAGAGTCTGATAGACGCTGGGATTTCGGCCGATCTTCTTCCCATTTCTCCTCAATCACTCTCTTAAAATCTCCAATTAATTTACTGAAAAACAGAGATTTATGCATGTTAATGTGATTGAGATTAGAGTAGATGGGGCACAGGAAGAAAAACGTTGCTCCAAGATCAAAACAGGCGCCCGAGCTGACTCCCAATAATGCGAAGATCGATGTATTGGCGCTTCCACTTGAATCCGATTATGGTTCTCCCTCTTCCTCGCCGTCGTCCTATGCGGCGGTTAAGGGGGAGTGTGAACGAGCCCTAACGGCACTCCGACGTGGCAATCATACCAAAGCGCTTCGGTTAATGAAAGATTCGTGTACTCGTCATGAGAACTCGGTTCATGCGGCACTAATCCACCGCGTTCAGGGCACGGTCTGCGTGAAAGTGGCATCCATCATCGATGACTCTAACGCCAAGCAGCGGCATTTGAAGAACGCTATCGATTCGGCCAAAAAAGCTGTGGAATTGTCTCCGAACTCGATCGAATTTGCTCATTTTTATGCTAATTTACTGTACGAATTAGCCAACGATGCGAAAGAGTATGAAGTGGTGATTCAAGAATGTGAACGCGCATTGGCCATTGAGAATCCGGTGGATCCCGCCAAAGAAAGCTTGCAAGAAGAGAGTCAACAGAAAATATCAACCGCGGAGGCAAGAATTTTGCACGTGCAGAGTGAGCTGAAGTCATTGATTCAGAAATCGAATATCGCTTCAATTTCTAATTGGATGAAGAATTTAGGGAGTGGAGAAGAGAAGTATAGGGTCATTCCGCTTAGGAGACTACCCGAGGATCCTATGGAGGTTAGGTTAGTACAAGCGAGAAGACCTAACGAGATTAAGAAAGCTACAAAGACGCCAGAAGAGAGAAGGAAAGAGATTGAGGTTAGAGTTGCTGCTGCTAGATTGTTGCAGCAGCAGAAATCTGACGCAGCCTCTTCTTCTCCAGTGTTGCAGGGTGAGGGAGAGAGGAACGGACTGGATTTTACTTCCGGAGGTGGACAAAGGGGAGGAGCAGATAGGAAGAGGAAGAATAGTTCTACAGCTGAAAGGAGAGATTGGGTTCGATCGTTCTGGAATTCAATGAGTGTTGATTCGAAGAAAGATTTGCTTAAGATTAGGGTTAGTGATCTCAAAGCATATTTTGGTTTGTTGAAAGATGGGTTGGCGAGTGAGGTCTTATCAGATGCTTTAGCATTAGCGGAGGTTAATAAGACCTTTAAGTTTTGGGTTTGTTGTAGATGTAGTGAGAAGTTTCCGGATTCAGAGTCTCACATGCAGCATGTTGTTCAGGAACATATGGGGAACCTCATCCCTAAAATGCAGACTGTTCTGCCACAAAGTGTTGATAAAGAGTGGACAGAGATGCTCCTTAACTGTTCTTGGGATCCCCTGGATATTTCTGCTGCAGTTAAAATGATTGGCAACCAGCCTAAATTTGGTGAGCCGGAGTTTTCTCATGATTTTTACTCACGGAACCATACTGAAGATAGTGATGATTGCCTCAAAGATTTGAGTGATAAGGAAAATTTTAGGGATCCCTACAATTGTGGTAGTTTTAAGGGCAATGATTGTGACAAAGTTCATAACATTGAATGCAAAGAATGTGATGGAAACCAGGGTTCTGTAGCATATCCCCTTATGAATAGTTGGCCGACAGTGGATGATGCTGAGCGTGCCAAGCTGCTTGAAAGAATCCGTGCTACTTTTGAACTGCTTATTAGACATAACTACCTTGCTGCTGGCCATCTTAACAAGGTGATACAGTTCACAATGGATGAGTTGCAGAGTATGGTTTCTGGTTCTCAGCTTCTGAATTACGGTGTAGATCAGAGTCCCATGTGCATTCGTTTTTTAGGAGCTACACAACTTAGAAAAATCCTCAAATTATTGCAGGATATATCCCATTCTTGTGGTCTGGCTAGATATTCTGAGAAGACTGCTACCATGGATGATGTGAATGGTGCTGCTGAGGTTCTTGAGGTTAGAGAGAAGATTATTCTTAGTGTAGATGCTTCCTGTCTACTCCTGGATGAACATTTATTGCCTGATGCAGCAATAGAAGATGCTACTCAAGGCAATGCTAATGGTAGCAATGGAAATGGGGTTTTACAGGATGCTGATGCTCTGCTGTCCTGGATATTTGCAGGCCCCTCAAGTGGGGACCAATTGGCATCATGGATGCGCATGAAAGAAGAGAAAACGCAGCAAGGACTTGAAATGCTGCAGATGCTGGAGAAGGAATTTTATCACCTACAGAGCCTCTGTGAGAGAAAATGTGATCATATAAGCTATGAGGAAGCACTGCAGGCTGTGGAGGATCTCTGTCTAGAAGAAGGTAAGAAGCGAGAGACTTCCACTGAATTTGTTCATAGAAGCTATGAATCTGTCCTTAGGAAGCGAAGAGAAGAACTTGTTGAGAATGAAAGTGATGTTATGTTCCTCAGCGGCAGATTTGAGTTGGATGCTATATCAAATATTTTAAAAGAAGCAGAAGCACTGAATGTCAATCAATTTGGCTACGGGGATACTTATGCTGGTTTGACTTCTCAGTTATGTGATTTGGAATCTGGTGAAGATGATGACTGGGGAGCTAAGGATTATCTGCATCAAGTGGACACCTGCATAGAGGTTGCCATTCAGAGGCAGAAGGACCAATTATCAGTTGAGGTCGGTCTTTTACTTTATGTGCAACTATCAATATAAAGAATTGATTCTTAAATTGCCATTCTTAACTGTTCCATTTTTTGTGCAGCTTAGCAAAATTGATGCACGAATTATGCGAAATGTTACTGGGATGCAGCAGTTGGAAGTCAAACTTGAGCCTGTGTCTGCGCATGATTATCAATCAGTGTTGTTGCCTTTAGTGAAATCATACTTGAGGGTATGTAATAAACCAGTTAAAGTTTTCATTTGATGTTCTGTCTCTTCTAGTCAAAATGTATATATCTTGATATTGTTTTTACTTTATATGTTTTATTAATTATTTTTATATTAGGTACACTTGGAGGATCTGGCCGAGAAAGATGCCACTGAGAAGTCTGATGCTGCAAGAGAAGCTTTTTTAGCAGAGCTTGCACGCGACTCTAAGAAGGGTATTCGAGGGGGAAATGATAATTCCAGACATTCACAGGATAAAACCAAGGATAAGAAAAAGAACAAGGAGTTCCGAAAATCCAAGGACTCAAAGGTTACTTGTTTTTCCATTTTTTTCTTTTTAATAGTTCATCTGGTAGTTACCTAAGGTAATATTCTATTGTGCAGGTCTAATGTTTTCTTACTGTTTCAGGTTTCTGGTGGAAATGAGCTGCATATACTTACTGATGAGACTGCTGAGCAAGTGTATGTTTTCCTCCTGTTTGAATTTAGAGATTCTTGTTTATGATTTTGAAGTTTTCTGCCTTCACATAACTGTTCTTAATACTTTTTGGTGTAGTCTACCACTAATGTGCATTTTCATGTGTGTTTTCTTGCAGTTCTTTGGCAGTTGCTTCTGATGGTGATCATCTAGATTCTGAAGTTGTTTCTGTGAATAGTGATGACTTGAAACAACAAGAAGAGGAATTGAGACGAAAAATTGAGCTTGAAGCAGAGGAAAGAAAGCTTGAAGAGACTTTGGAGTATCAAAGACGGATTGAGAATGAGGCTAAACAGAAGCACCTTGCCGAGCAAAATAAAAAAACCAATCAAGCATATGCAAAGAATGCAGCAGATGGTTTGCATGATGCTTACTTGGAAGTAGGTGATCTAGACATTCAGGTAAGCACTCTTCCTTTAACATGATGAGATGGAAGTTGGTCAATGCTGTTATGTTGAGACGTGCTTTATGCTTTTCTTTTTAGAGGAACCATAATGGGAATTTGAGATATTTAGAAAACCATAAAAACTTTCTTTTCAGGAACATTTGGCACCAAGGAACGGGGTTGTAAACAATTGGAATAGCATACCAGTGAGCAATGCCAATGGTTCAGTTGTGCCAGTAACTCATAATAAATTTAAACAAGGTTGGCAATATAGTAAAGTTTGTGAATAGGCTAAGTATCACCATCAAACCTGGGAGATATCATCTTTTCATATTATGCAGGATTATCTAATGGTTCAGTCTCAGAGGATGGTCTTTTGCCTAGTGAAAGACGAACAGGAAGAAAGGGTAGACGACATAAGAGTTCCAACAAATTTCTTGATGGAAAGTCTCCAGTAGGGTCTTCTGAAAAGGAAAGTATTCAAGTTGGAAGTTCTCATGTCCATGTAGAAGAGCAAGTTAGATATGTTGATGGTGTCCCCACGGATAGCGGTAAAATTTACTGTGTTATGTTGTGCTAGAATGTTATATTTTACATTGCTTAACACCATGCTGATGTTTACGCAGTTCCAAGTACTAGAATATTAAATTTACTTTGTGCTTTGTTGTGCTAGAAGAATGATGTTATATTTACTTTGTTAGGACTTGGGATGTATTAGACAAATGGTTCTATGATAATTCAAAGATGGTTTAGATTTAAACTGTGGCGGTGGTCAGTTGTGCTTCCTTTCTCACATCATTTATAGTGACAGGAGAAGGAGAGATTAATTGACTTCCTCCTATTTTACTGCCACTTGGGTGTCTTCAAAATGGAAGCAGAACTGGATTTTCATGATATTTGTCTCAATGTTGATCTGCTCATGTTATTTAATGTGTTTATGCGTGCAATGGTATTATATCTTTCAATAACATGACATTTTGATTCTTGTCTAAATTAATGCTCATGAAAATTTTATTGGATATCATTGTGAGGTCTTTCAATAGCATTATGTCCTTGTTATGGTAGGTTGTTTTTCAGATTTTGTCATATTATAGTAACTAAATTGACATTGGTACTTTGTGAAACCAGTTGTTTCCGTCTCTGGAGAAGGCAATACAAAGACTTTAGGACAACTGCAAGCTCAGGAAGATGATGAAGAAAGGTTCCAAGCTGACCTTAAGAAGGCAGTTCGCCAAAGCCTTGGTAATGTTCTTACTGGGTTTACTTATACATGCTTCTTATGGTTATGCTACACTTTCTAGCATTATGTTTGGCATTGGGTGTCTTTAAACAAGTCAGTTTTACTTCTTGAACATAAAAGAACTATTGTAGTGTATATCTGATGATTTTTCTTGGGCAACCATCTTCTCAGTAGCATATTATGAATAAACTTAAAATGATTTCACCTATGAATTTTTTAGCGGCAAAAAGAGATTTTGGTTTTATCTATTTAAGGAACATTTTGCATCATTATGTATTGCTTTTCTGCAGTTTATGTTGTGACTGACTTGGGTGAGAGTTCTTTTTGCTGGGTATTTTTTAGGAGGGTTAAGTATTGGAGTCCTCTATCTGATTGTCTAATGCACTATAACTTTTTACGATGAGTTCTGTTTAGTTATGCATCAGTATTTAACTAGGTTGTTTTGGCTCAACCCTTGTGAGTAATATATAAATGTGTTTTTGGTAGTCTATCGTGTAGTTGCACGTATATTTTTTCACATTGATGCTTCAGTACATGTTGAAATAAGTTCCATTTATATGAATTGGACTTGTATTAGTTTTGCCTAAAGTTGCAATTGTGTTGCATATTAATTTCTGTAGTTTCTATTCAGTTCTATAACATTCTTCTTTATTTATTGCAGCTTGGCTGGGAAACTGGCAAACTGTTACTTGGTGTCAAGTTCCTAGTTTTCAGTTTTATTGAATATCTTGGCTAGTTCAGCAGCTTTATAACCTTGTATTTATCTTATTTTTCAGACACATACCAAGCACAAAGAGTACCTTTGCAAGTAAACAACCATATTGTCTCACCAAATGATGTCACCAATGAAGGTTTGAATGAAACTGATGTGTTTGGTACTGGCCTCCAGAATGAAGTTGGTGAATATAATTGTTTTCTTAATGTTATAATACAGGTTGGTTTTTTCTCGTAAAAGTGAAATGGTCTTTTTTTCCATACTGTTCTGAACTTCACTTTATATATAATCTTCTCTTGCTAAATTGCTTTCTGCCTTCTGTATAACATCAGTCTTTATGGCACTTGAGACGGTTTCGTGATGAATTCTTGCGGAGATCTACATCAGATCATGTTCATGTGGGAGATCCATGTGTTGTCTGTTCACTATATGAAATTTTCATTGCCCTGAACATTGCATCTACTGATGCACGGAAAGAACCTGTTGCCCCTACATCACTTAGAATAGCTCTTGGCAACTTGTATCCAGATAGTAACTTTTTCCAAGAGGTAGGTTCAGTTTTTTATCTTACAACTTGGCTTTCTGAATGAGGATATTCTTGAAACTCACACAGAAAAAGGGAAATGAGTTGGACAAAAAGTGAAGCCACTTAATTGTTGTATATCTCTTACCGATAGTTATGATTTTAGATGGGTCCTATGTTGGAAAGTTTTGACATGAATAGTAGCAATTACAGGCTCAGATGAATGATGCTTCTGAAGTATTGGCTGTAATATTTGATTGCCTTCATCGCTCTTTTACTTCTGGTTCGAGTGATTGTGATGCTGACTCTGGGGACAGCCACTGCACTGGCTCCTGGGATTGTGCAAACAATGCTTGTATAGTGCACTCCCTTTTCGGGATGGATATCTTTGAGCGAATGAACTGCTACAGTTGTGGTCTGGAGTCCAGACATTTGAAATACACTACTTTCTTTCATAATATAAATGCCAGTGCACTGCGAACAATGAAGGTATCATCCTTTAGAAAATAATTTAGTTCACAAATTCCTGAACAAGTTTATTTTTCTTGGTTCTTCGTAACAAGTTTTGGTTTCATTCAGGTTATGTGTGCAGAAAGTTCCTTTGCTGAGCTTTTAAATCTTGTGGAGATGAACCATCAGTTAGCATGTGATGCAGAGGCTGGTGGCTGTGGGAAGCTCAACTATATCCACCACATTCTCTCAAATTCACCACGTGTTTTTGCGACAGGTTGTGCTTAGAGGTCTTAAGTGGATTTATACTTAGCCACTCATACTCAGTGTTTATACTTATAAAACCATTGTCATTTTTGTTCTTGCAGTTCTTGGATGGCAGAATACCTGTGAAAGTGCTGATGACATAGCAGCAACACTTGCTGCCTTAAACACTGAAATAGATATTAGTGTCCTTTATCGTGGTCTTGATCCGAAAAACAAGCATAATCTAGTCTCAGTGGTATGTTTGTGTCTTGTCCCCCCCCACCCCCCCCCCCCAAAAAAAAAAAAAACTATTTGAGTTTTACTTTTAGTACAAATTTAATATGCAGAAAGAGGTGAACGTTGAACATTGTTTGTAAGGTTTGATTTTGTTGTGTTTTTCATATATCTTCTGAAATTGTCAGGTTTGCTATTACGGGCAACACTATCACTGTTTTGCCTATAGTCATGATCGTGAAAGATGGATTATGTATGATGACAAAATTGTCAAGGTAATATTGTGCTATTTTATGATGTCATCCAGTGTATCCTGTTGTTTGTGGTGTTACAATCTGATATTTGATGTCCAGGTAATTGGTAGCTGGGCTGATGTCATTACAATGTGTGAGCGGGGGCACTTGCAACCTCAGGTTCTATTCTTTGAAGCTGTAAATTAATAAAATGGTTGAATCTTGTTACGACATTTGATACAGCAGATAGCCTTGAACTTCTTAACGAGGGTTTGGCATCTGATTGCTTTTGGTGGTAAGATGTTCATAGTCACATTGCAGCTTACACCAATGCCGTTTATACCGTATAAACATGCAAAATTGATATCAAAGAAAGTTTGAGAAGTTTTGGTTTGTTAAGAAAATCTTGAGATGTGATATAAAAGGAAGAGTTTCAGGATAAAATGTGTTTTTGTAGGAGAAAGTGGTGTTTTTGAGGGAAGAAATGATGTAACAAGTAGATACTCTTGAAAATTGAGGAAATTGGACAAACGGAAGAGCATGAAGTTAGTTTTGTCTTTTTTAGGTACTTATGCCCTTATGCCTCCAAATTCATTTTCTTTCCCAATAAGGCGGCTTTGGGTTCGGTTTAGTTAATACGAATGAATGGCATTGAAGGAGCAAATAGCATATAATAGTGCAAAGAGGAATGCCCAGTTTTTAGGAGGATACGTGAATTGTGTTTTTTGGGGGGGGGGGGGTGTGAGTGGGAAGTTATTAGATTCAAAAAAGAAAAGTGGTAGATTGAGATGGGTGGTTTGGGTTCTTTCCAAAGATTGTTTCCCCCAATAGTTGAACGATGGTTTTGTATAGATCAACATCAGGGCTATTAGGGTCTTTCATTCAACTATTGATGATATAGTCAAATTTTATTGTCATCCTGATGTTGATGAGGTTACATTACATTACATGGTGATTTTTATGAATTTTTGTTTACCAATTAGTAGCTACCATCCCCCCCGCCCTTTCAAATTCTGAATATATTTCGTGCTGTAGTCATTTTGCATTTATGTCTAAGCAGATTTATGTTAGTATTTGAAATATAGATCTGCAGTAATGGGTACAAATATATGGTGCATAAGAAATTGCAGTTGGACTTGTGTTGTGCTCATGTATTTCCATGTGTTATAGTCATGTTTAAAGTTTTATATGCGTAATGCAAATATGATATGTTAATAACTTGTTATATAAATTGACACATACGTATTATTTTTGTTTATGTTAGATATTTTTTCATGTCAAGTTTCGTATCGTGTTCTGTATCATGTTTTAGTTATTATCTTTTGCTCTCATGTTCAACAAAGTTACCAGCTTGAATTAGTAGAAAGTGTAGTCATATGACCCATTTGTCTATCAAATAAAAATGGTTGGTTGAACTTGGGGCATGTTTGTTTGTTTGTGTATATGTTCATTTCAGAATTTTGATTATTTCATCATTAGATGATGATATGAAATTTTATCAATTGTTTAAGGATTAAAAACTTAATTTTAGAATATCATACTAACATAATTGTGTTGTATGAGATTTGATAAACAATTATTGCCCCTAGGTATTAGAACTTTCCATGTTCTACTTCGGCTCCTAGAATTTCGATATTTGTCCCCAACTGCTCGTATGCTTTGGAATCGGAAGATACCTCTAAAAAACATCCTGTTCTCTATACGACCTCGCACTTAGTTTACGCTAGATTTTCACAAATTCAAGAAAAAAATATTTTACTTTTTATTATTATTTTGGTACTTAAATATTTTTAGTAACAAGTGATACTTAAAACTATTTTTTGCTCAAGTTGTTACCTCTGTTAAGTTAAGCCATTATGCTTATTTCAAAAAGTATGATTCACAAATTAGTACTTAAATTATATTAATTATACTTTTGTTGCCTATTTTACATCAAAATGTTATATCTGTTAAAATATTTTAAATGATAATAAATTGTTATAATGTTTGACAATGTCCGAAATTTGCTGCTGGTGATTGATTGATTTTGTTTTCAAATGTTGCTTGTTTAATTTGACAAGATTGAAAAAAGTTATTTTATCAATCAAAAATCAGTATTTTTAAAATTGGTTTAGTCGGTTGGACCTATTGGTTTGAAAATCAATTGGGTGCTAATCTGAAGATAGGGGTTGAATTGGTTGATCTATAAATTGATACAGACCGATGGAACCGAGATAAAAAATTGATTGAATTGGTTTTATTTATTTTTAAAATATAAATTTTTAATTTTTATAGATTTTTTATAGTGTATTTAATCGAATCGGACTTATTGGCCAAACAAAAAATTGGTGGCGTAATCGATATGACCATCCATTCAACTCTACAAACCTTAATCAAAACATGAAGTTTAAATGCTCACGTGTAGAAGAAACTCAATATAAAAGGAAGAAGAAAGAAATAAAATATAAAAATAAAAGATATATATATTTATAATACTTCGCCACATGAAATTTTTTAATTGGTAATTTTTTTAAAAATAAACTTAATAGTTTGTGTGATAAAAAATATAAATATTAAAATGAGAAAAGAGCATAGTTTAAATTGTTTTTTTTCATGTATTATAAAATTAAAAAATACAAACACCTTTATACTTGTATAGTTATTTGATCTGATTTTGTTTTGTTTTGGATAACACCAACCAAAATGCATCTAAGCTATAGATACCAATAATTAAGTTTATAAAACATGTTTAGTTGAAAGAAAATCACAAGATTCTTGAATGACATTTTCATGTTTCGATTTCAATAGTGTTAAAAATTCAAAATATGGGATGAAATTCTAATACCAAATAAGTAAAAGAAAATTTTCAAACTTTTTTTGAAATTAACTTTGTTTTTTTTTAAATGAAAATGGAGTCCTTACTAATCTTTTTTATGAGGTGTGATCGGATCACTTCGTATTTTGATCGTTTTAATAAATATTTGATTTACTAAAACAACGATTTTTTTAATCTACAAAATTTAGAAAATAGGTTCGGGAGTCGGATACGCACGAGAAAGGATTAGCACATTCGTAACACCCAAAATTCGTACCTAGTTGATTAATTAATGTCTTAGTGTTAAAAATTGAAAACTCAAAAAGAATTTAAAATACGATCCCTCTTTAAGATGTTACTTAACTAAATTAGTTTTCACAAAAAAGGGGCTTATTTTAAGTTAATCGAGAAGAAAGGATCATGTCCCGTAAGTTAGGGCACAGCGCCTTAAATCTTCAAAAATGAGAACAAACGCTAAAATCTCTCTTTTTTTAAGTATATATTCGACTATCTCAGTTTTAGAAAGAAGCCATATTCCGCAAGTTAGGAACACAACTCTTTTTAATTCCAAAAATAATGAATATTGCTTTGATTAAAAAATTTCCTTTTTTATGCATCGTGCAAAAAATGAACTTTTAAGTTAATCGAGAAGAAAGAATCATGTCACGTAAATTAGGACACGACGCTTTAAATCCTCGAAAACAAGAACACATGCTAAAATCTTTTTTTATTATTTTAGAATAGATATTCGATTTTCTCGGTTTTAGAAGGAAGCTATATTCCGTAAGTTAGGGATACAACTTTTCTAATTCTAACATAATGAACATTTGCCTAGGCTTAAAAATTTTCTTTTTTGTGCATCATACGAAAAACGAATGTAACGCTTAAAACGATATGTATTTTACTTATTTGGGCATAATATACACATGGATAAATGCTATAATAATAATGTAAATATAACAATAATAGGATTATTAATTCATGGCATTAACAAAAAATGTAAATAAATAAATAAAATAAAGTAATTTAAAATAAAAAATAAAATGGAAGGAATATAAGTAATATCAAATTTAAATAAAAAGTAATAAATAAATAAATAGGTAAAACAAATAATATTAAATTTAAGTACATTAGAAATATACTAAAAATAAAAATAATAATAACAATATACACAAATAAAAGGAATATAAACAATAATTTTTAAATATATGAGAAAGAATAAAGAAAGAATAAATAAATAAATAAGTAAATAAATGTAAAAGAAAACCATTTAATAAAGATTAAAAATAAAGGATTAAATCAAAATTTAAATAGAATTATGGGGCTTAAATCGTAAAAAACTAATAAAACATGATAAGGGACCAAAATAAAATGCGCGTAAAGGAGGAGAGACTAACGAAGAAATTATTCCCTGTCCCAAAACGTGTCGTTCCGTAGGGGACTGAAATGAAATAAAATTAAAATCATAGGGTATAAATTAAAAAACACAAAAGGACAATAATTAAAAAGCGGAAGGGCTAAAGGAGCAAATAAACCCTCGCAAAAAAAGGCGGATCCTAAGGCGGGTCTGGTCGGTAATCGGGTCGATCCTAAAACGACATCGTTTTGGTGTCTAAAGCTTAAGCCCAAAATGATGTCGTTTTGGGGCTTATATAAGTAAAAAAAATTAAAAAGAAAATTCATTTTTGAATTAGTTTTAAAAAAAAACTCTTTATGTTTCATTTTTTTTCTTTGAAGGGATCTAGGTCCGACCTTGACGCTGGCGAGTTTCCGCCACGACGGCCTCCGGTCGTCGGCGATGGCGCCGCCTTCCGCGGTGGTCGGAATAAAAAAAAAAACCCTTTTCGACCTGTTAACTTCCACAGTCCGGATTTGAAGGCCAAAAGCCTTAAAAGGTACGAAAAAAACAAAAAAAAAGAGCTTCAATCTTTTCTTCTTCTGTTCCTCTCTTTATATATATAAATATATATATATATTTATATTTTTTTTTTTGCTTTAGAAAAAATAAATAAACACAAAAAATCACCTTTGATTGTTTTTTTCTTCGATTTCTTTTTTTATTTCCAAAAATCTCCCCTTTTACAATATGTTCTTTAGGCTTTTTATAGTCATTTTACAACATTATTTTTCTATTTTTTTTTACTGTTTGCTACTATTCTTGCGTGCTGTGTTTTTTGCTTTTCCGTAATTGCAGGCGTTGATGGCGAACAGTTGGTATTGGCATGAAGTTGGCATTGGCAGTAGGGTATGGTGCGGCGGCTAGGGTTTCTGTTCCCCTTTTTTTTTACTGAAAACAGTTTAGGTTTTGGGCTTGTTGGGCCATTAAGTTTTTATTTATTTATTTGGGCTGTTTGTATTTGTAAATGGACTAGACTTTTTATTTGGTTTTATTTTTGTTTTAGGCTCGGACAAAATTGGGCCCTTACAAAAATGTTACTGTTTTGGAGTACAAGAAGCAGTTTTATGCTTAATATTAGGGTTTTTTTAGAAATAGATTAGAAGTTAATGCTTTTTACAGAATCCAGATCAAACTATTTTACAATTTGTCATGAATCATGAAGGGCGCCTATTGAACTCGCTAACCATGAAATACAAAGGAAGATCAGTTGATTACTTTGACTATTGCCATATAGACGTTATGTCCATGATTGAAATGCATGACATGATGTCTCAAATAAGTCTGAAGGAGGATATGGTTCATTTGTCTTGGTAAGAATAAGGGGGTAAACATAGGCCATTGAAAATTGATAGTGATACAGTTAATACGGTACCTTGTATGCCTAGAAATCATTATCTCCATGTATATGTTGAAGATAAAACATATGCTAGTGATGAAAGTCAATGAAAGACAGTAGGTGATGAAGGTAGGGAAACAAAGAGTACAAATTCTGATTCAAAAGATTCCAACTACCATGCTTATAAAACTAAAATAGATTTTTGTCTTTGACTTTGAAGATAATAACAATATTATCGGTGAAGTTAATGAGCAGGTTTGTGAAGTTCATGTTGTAAAATGAACCTAATGGATATATGAGGTGATGATAGGGGAAAATCAAGGATTAATGGTTGAGAGTGACACTAAAAGCGGGCAGTTAGAGTCATTGCACAATGTTCACTCTTTTGACTCAGAGGGAAACAATTCCCCTAAATTCAACACTAGGATAGATATAGGAAACCCTGATTTGAAGAATGGGATGGTATTTGCTAATAGGGAGATTCTGAAGGAAGCTATTAGGCAATATGGTAGCTTGAACAGATACAAAAGTGAGGTTTGACAAGAATGGCAAGAATAGGGTAAAGGCATTGTATAGGTCATCCTGTCCATGGTTTTTATGGGGTTTAAAGATGAACACAAAAGATCCCCAAGATAATACTTGGCAGATAAAGATAATGACATAGTTGCTTGAAAGAGACCAAGAATGGGAATATTTCTAGCTAATGGTTGGTACAACATTACCTAGAAAAGTTTCAGACTGATCCTACATATTCCATTTGTAACCTACAACCAGATGTGAAGAAAGACGTCCTAATTCATGTGCCCCATAGAAAATGTGGTAGGGCCAAGATTACGACACTTGAGATTGGTATAGGAAGCCACAACAAACAATATGGGATGATATGAGTACCTAGGGGAACTTAGATACACAAACCCTAGGACCACAACCATAGATGTAAGCTAGACAATAGGTTGTTCCAAAGAATGTACATCTGTTTAGCTGCTTGTAAGGAAGGGTTAAGATATGGGTGCAAGCCAATTACCAGCCTTGATGGCTGTTTCTTAAAGGGTTACTCTGGAGGCCATTGTCTACAGTTGGGATTGATGCAAATGATTGCATTTATCCCACCCCATTGCATATGCAGTAGTAGAGAGTAAAAACCAGTCATCATGGTTGTTAGGATCGACCCGATTAAGAAACAAGTAAAAAAAATAGCGGAATAAATTAAGAAATTGAACACACAAATTTAACATGTAAAAACCCCTCTAAAGAGGATAAAAAAACACGGGCAAAGATACTATAATGACAAAAGAACGAAGAGTACAAAAGATGGAGATAAAAACTAAACCCCGAAAACCTGAAAACAAATAACCCTCAAAACGTAAACATAAAATTCTCTAAATGTGTTATAAGTTCTAATATCTAATGGGTGTTTTTTCTAAAGTTGTAAAAGAGCCTATTTATAGGCTAAATTCATATGCCAAATAATAATAAAATAATCTAGACTAATAAGAGTTTGATTGAAAAAAATAAATAGAGTTTAACTAGAAGATTATTTCTCAAATTTGACTAAAATAAGAGTCATACTTAACAAATCTCTACATTGACTCATATTTTCACAACGCCATCTTTGCCAAAGCCGGCTAGGAACCTTTCTTGAACCATGCAGGGAATTAACTGAGTCGAATATGTGCTTAGAAACTGGAAGACTTCTAGCCTTCGAATTGTACATTGCCAAATCAAAACTAACCCAGATTTGATTTTCACGAACACAGTGCCCTAACTTTTCAAAACCTGCATCCAAAAGAGAACCTCTCTTCAACAAAACGGTCATACCTTTTTCCCTCCTATGACCAAGTTGCCTCCACTCCAAATGAGTTGACTTCGACTCTATAACGGACGATGGACGTCCTTTTCACCGGTCACTGTAGAGCCTTCCAGAATATAAAGACTGCCAGTTCTTTTACCCTTTAACAAAATGAGAGCTCCACAAGATATTTTAATGCCGCTCGACTCGATGTTGATTCTTCATTCTTTCAAGTCTAAAATACTCAATGAGATGATATTCTTTCATAAATTAGGTACATACCTGACATCTGAGAGTGTCCTAATCGTCCATTGTGTATCCTAATTTTAACAGTACCAATACCAATTACCTTACTAGATGAATCGGTTCCTATACGCACAACTCCACATTCAACCAAACTGTATGTAGAGAACCATTCTCTATTAGGACACATGTGGAAAGAACATCCTGAATCTAGGATCCACTCAAACGTGAGCTTGGATTATCGCTCGTTAACACTAACAAGAAATCAACACCGCTTTCATCGGCTGAATTAGCACCAGCTACATCTTCCTCGTTACTCTTAGCAGCTCTTTTATTGCGCAGTTTATAACAATCTACTTTGACGTGACCTAACTTTTTACAATAGCGACACCTTTTGTCTCATTTCTTTGATGCTACCAAAACGGAAGCTTGCTTATCTTCCTTGCTATCCAAACCAAACTCATTGTTGAGTTTGTCTCTACTCAACAAATGACCCTTCACATCTTCGAACGAGAGTTTGTCTCTACCATAAATCAAAGTCTCCCTGAAAGACTTGTATGAAGGGGGTAAAGAGCATAATAATAGCACAGCCTGATCTTCATCGTTAATATGATCCTCAACATTCTTTAAATCATTAAAAGAGTATTGAATTGACTGATGTGATCTCTAAGAAGCTCACCTTCGTTCACGCGAAACGTAAATGGACGTTGTTTCAACACTAAACGGTTAGCTAGAGACTTAGTCGCATAAAAAGTTTCTAACCTATTCCACAAGGCGGATGAGGTTTTCTCCATCAATACCTCCTGCAATACCGTATTCGTGAGGCATAACTGGATTGCAGACAAGGCATTTTCATGAAGCTCTTCCCATTCTGTTTGATTTAGATTCACAGGCTTTTCCCCGGTAGCAACCTTTTTCAAGCCGGTTTGAACTAGAATTGCCATCATCCAAACTTGTCACAGATTGAAATTTGTCTCACCATCGAATTTCTCAATTTCAAACCTTGTTGCTGCCATATCTGAATGGGCTGATCTATGAAAATTGAACTAGCTTTAATACCACTTGTTAGGATCGACCCGATTAAGCAACAAGTAAAAAAAATAGCAGAATAAATTGAGAAATTGAATACACAAATTTAACATGGAAAAACCCTTCCAAAGAGGATAAAAAAACCCACAGGCAAAGATAATTTTACTATAATGGCAAAAGAACGAAGAGTACAAAAGATGGAGATAAAAACTAAACCTCGAAACGTAAACATTAAATTCTCTAAATGCGTTATAAGTTCTAATATCTAATGGGTATTTTTCTAAGGTTGTAAAAGAGTCTATTTATAGGCTAAATTCATATGTCAAATAATAAAATAATCTAGACTAATAAGAGTTTGATTGAAATAAATAAACAGAGTTTAACTAGAAGATTATTTCTCAAATTTGACTGAAATAAGAGTCATACTTAACAATGGTTCTTGTTCCTTGAACTATTTGCAAATAACTTGGACATTCAGAATAACAACCATTAGACATTTATGACTGACAGATAAAAGATATTTGTATTACTTTACTATCAACTATTTTTTATTTGTTTATTCCTAACTAATAGTGGAAATGACATGTCTAAACACGTCCTTGTGGAATCCATTGCTGGGCTGTTCCCTAATGCAAATCATAATACATGTGCTAGACATTTTTACACTAACTTCAAGAATAGCCACAAGGGTAAGGCATTGAAAGATACCTTATAGAAAGCTACCACATCAACATATGGAAGAGAGCTTGTTAAAATAATGGTAGAAATGAAGAATTTGTTAAATGCAACACATCAATGGTTGGCTTAGAAACACCCAGCTTAGTGGTCAAAAGATCATTTCTCCACAAGATCTAAATCTAACATGTCAAACAAGCTATTAGAGTATTTTAATAAGGTAAGTTGACTCCTAACACCATTTTTTATGTCTTTTAGATTTATATCTTCACTAATTTGCATACCATTAAGAATTTTATTGTTTATGTCTACAAGTTTATTCTAGGTGCTAAGGATAAGCTCATCCTAACTTGCGTGGATACCATTATGACCAAAATTATACAAAGGATTGCTCAAAAGAAAGAAGAAGCTGAGAAAGTCATTGAACCATTGTGTCCAAAGATTCAGAAGAAGTTGGGCACCAACTGAGCCGTGCAATAGGTTAATCGTTCCAACTCATTTTAAGTTCTTAAATATCTACTGTTTGGCTTGTATTTTATAAGTGTTGTTTTGGTTAAGTGTTGGTTTGCCGTATGTTCTTACTTATATAATGATTTGCTACTATTTTTCATATTTTCTTAAATATCTAATGTTTTACTACTGTTTTTAAGTGTAGTTTTGGTTATATGTTGGTTTTCCATATGTCCTTACTTAAATAATGATTTGCTACCATTTTAAATATGTTTTAAAGTGTAACATATACCAAAATTTTCACATGTTCTTAAATATCTAATATTTTGCTATTGTTTTTAACTCTTGTTTTGGTTAATTGTTAGTTTGTCATATGTTCTTAAATATCTACTTTTTGGCTACTGTTTGTAAACTGTTGTTTAGGTTAAGTGTTGGTTTGTTATATGTTCTTACTTTGTTAAAAATATAATGTCGGTAATGACAATATATTGCAAAGAAAAGAGAAATAAAAATTAAAGAACACACAGATTTTACGTGGAAACCCTTTCGGGGAAAAAACCACGGGCAAAGGAGAAGAAAATTCACTATGTCGAATTCGAATTATTACAAGAGGAATAAACTATATCTATTTATAGGCTTGCAAAACCATATTCTAATAGGAGTGTAGTAAGATTGAAACACCTTATTCTAATCAATATCAAATAGATGGAGTTTAATAAGGTTTAAAAAACCTTATTTAAAATAAAATAAAAGAAGTGTAGTTCTATAGGATTTTTCTTTTATTTTATTTTACCATTGTATTTTATTTAAATAAGGATTCGGGTGACTTAATTCTAACAATCTCTACCTTGACACGAATTCTCAATGAACAAGTTCTTCATCGCGAGCTCTCAACGAACAAGTTCTCCATCTCTTCCATAAAACCCATTAAGGGTTTAACTTCAACAATGAACACCAACCAAGTCTAAGCAATGCTCAAACTTGGTTATAGGAAGTGACTTAGTCATCATATCTACAGGATTTTCATGAGTACTAATTTTGCTCACAACAATATCACCACGAGCAATAATATCACAAACAAAATGATACTGAACATCAATGTGTTTTGTTCTCTCATGGAACATTTGATCTTTGTAAGGAAGATGGCACTGATCGTCAAAAATATCTGGCTGATTTGAAGGTCTTCATTGAGCTCACTAAAGAGTCCCTTCAACCGAATAGCTTCTTTACAAGCCTCGAGAATCGCTGTGTACTCACCTTCATGGTAGACAAAGCGATCGTAGTTTGCAAAGTAGCTTTCAACCGATTGCACAACCTCCGATTATAAAGACATAACCAAGAAGAGATCTTCTTCTATCAAGGTCTCCAAGAAAATCAGCATCAACATACCCAGTGACTCATTCTCTAGTTCTTCCAAACTGTAAGCAAACATCAGTAGTACCTCGTAAGTATATTAAAATCCACTGAACTGCTTTCCAATGTCTTTACCGGGATTCACCATGTATCTACTAACTGCACTGACTGCATGATAAATCTGGACGTGAACAAACCATAGCATACATGAGAGATCTCACTGCACTAGAGTATGGAACATGTGACATTTACTCAATCTCATCATCTGATTGTGGAGACAAAGCCAATGAAAGTCTGAAATGGGCTGCTAAAGGAGTACTAACAGGCTTAGCACTCTACATATTGAACCTGCAAAGAACTTTCTCAATGTACCCCTTTTGACTTAGGTACAATTTACTTGCTTTTCTATCTCTGAGAATCTCCATACCAAGTATCTTCTTTGCTAGTCCCAAATCTTTCATCTCAAATTCTTCACTTAGTTGGGCTTTGACCTTTCTTATCTCTCCTTTATCTTTTGCTGCTATCAACATGTCATCAACATAAAGAAGTAGATGCACAAAAGAACCATAATTATTTTTCTTAAAGTAAACAAAACTGTCAAAACTACTCCTTTTAAAATCATGAGAAGTCATAAAGGAATCAAACCTCTTGTACCACTGTCTTGGTGACTGTTTTAAACCGTAAAGGGACTTTTTCAGCAAGCAAACATAGTCCTCTTTTTCGAGATCAGAAACCCTCCGTTGTTGCATGTAAATATCTTCCTCAAGTTCTCCATACAAAAATGTAGTTTTTACATCTAACTACTCAAGCTCCAAATCATGCATGGCCACAATACCAAGCAGAGCTCGAATCGAACTATGCTTTACAACTAGGGAGAACACAACTGTGAAGTCCACTCCTGGAATTTGACTGTAACCCATTGCAACAAGCCTTGCCTTATATCTGGGTTCTTCAACTCTTGGAGTCTCTTCTTTCTTTTTAAACACCCATTTACAGCGAACAACCTTTTTAACTTTAGGAAATTTCACAAGATCCCATGTTCTATTTATGTGGAGTGATTCCATCTCCTCTTGCACAGCAAACATCCACATTTCTAAGTCTTCACAGCTAATCGCCTCAGAACAATTAGATGGCTCTTGGTTTGCATCTATATCTTTGATGGAAGCTCGAAACAACTATTATTTCAACAAAGGCAAGTGCACCTATCAAACAGTAGTATAGCTATGGTGAGTCTGAAATATCGTATCCTCAAGGACCAAGAGTACTTAGTAATAACTATCTTTTTATTATCTAGCCTAATAATTAAAGGGGATTTATTTTTAATCTAAAATTTAACTAACTAATTTAACTAACTTATGAACTTGACAGGGAGTAAACTGGGAAAATACTTTGGACAACTTATATGAGATGGACGACATCTAAGAAAGAATCCACCTAGACCTCACTTATTACTTTTGATTCATGTGATTTATTCACTTGACTTAATCCGTAGAAATCCCTGATTTATATTAATACCTCTTTCGAGGCTACTAAAAACTGACTCTAGGTTGATTAATTGAAATCTCTTTCTAATTAAAACCCCTATTGTCGCATTAATTCGATCTATGGATTCCCATATTAGGTTTGACCCTAATCCGACAGATTTTTGTCGCTCTATTTCTAGAGTTGCAATCAACTCCGCTTAATTGTGTTGATCTACTCTTAAACAGGGACTTTTGCTCCACTGAATAAGCACATTCGACTTAAATCAATAACCTGGATTATCAAAACAAGAATAAAACTCACAATTAAGAATAAGCACAAGTATTTATCTCATAAATCAAATAATAATAAGATATGTCATAGGTTTCATCCCCTTAGGTATCTACGGGATTTAGTTCATACTAGAAGAGGAAAACATTATAAAAGAGGAAAAACAACAAAACATAAGAAAACCCAAAAACTTCTAAAGAACTTGATGGGAGATCCTCTGTCTTGATGGAAATCTTTTTCCTAAGTTTTCCTAACGGCTGTCTTGGAGTATTTTCTCCTTCTACTCGGCGTCTATTTGGCGTCCTGTCAACTCCCCTTTTAGGTTGCCCTCTAAGGTGTTTATATAGACTTTGAGATGCCTTACTTGGCCCATAAGTATCCTATTCCGAATAAAACTCTTCCTAGTTTCGGCAGGGACACGCCCGTGTGAATCGAGCCCAGCCGTGTTCGAGTCTGTTAAAGTGGCACAACCGTGTAGTGAACTCCAGACCGTGTTGATTTCTCACTTTGGCCCAATTTCTCCGTTTTTGGCCCGTTTCTCATTCTTTTCATCCTCGTATGCTCACCTAAGTATAAAACATGAAATTAAGGTATTAGGAGTATCGAATTCCATAATTCAAGGGCTAAATTATCCAAAAGTATGATAAATGTGGGATTAAAATATTTATATATTACGGTTTATCAAATACCCTCACACTTAAGCATTTGCTTGTCCTCAAGCAAAATTTTCAACTTACAATTAGAACTAACTTCCCTCAGTTCATAATTCTCATCAACAATGTCTCATCATAATTCATAGATAATATATACATGGATAATTTAACTCAAAGAGTCCTAAAGATCTGAACGATCAAAGTCATATATTTTTGTAGCACGAAAAATATAGGTGTTTCCCCTTATCTAAATAATTACCTTTGATCCAAAACCGACAAGGATTGACATCCTCACTAAGGATTCACTCAAATCACTAAAAGTGTTTAAGGTACAAGATAAGCACTCATAAGTTAAAATTGAAAAGTTAATCCCATGGGCTTGCATGAAAATCAAATCTCCACCACTATAAAATGAGATGATACACAAATCAAAAGGTCTTTAAAGGGTTGTAATGGGGCTTGGGTTAAAGGTGTGGATATAGGCTAAATTAGAAGGTTAGAATCGAGATTGAATTGAAAAATTACCTAACTAGAAACAATGAACTGATAATGAATAATTACATCAATAACACGAGCTTCTTCTAAAGATGTGAATTTAACTGTTTAAGCTCATAGAACATAGAACTAATGATGATTAAATTTTCTAATGTTTTTTTAAAGCACAAGTACATAATAAAGGATGAATTCCACTACTATAATTAGGCAACCGATCAAATCAAATCTCGACATAAGGGAAGTCAAAGTGGGAGAAGTAAAAAACTTGGTTTTGAGTTAATATTAATGGTTAAGTCAAAGAAACGATTTATTAGGATCAAAAGGGTTCACTAGGGGTTAATTATGAATGTAGGCTTTTTTTTTTTTTGAGTAAGTGGGTTAAATCCTAGGTGCCTTTATCATCTCAGTATATCAAATCAAAAGCCTGGTCTCGAAATGCATAATCGAAGCAAGTTCTAGAATAACAAATCAATATTGACACATTCATAATCAATAAAGTGAGTACGAAAAAATATATGCTCTAAAGGCTCAAAATCTCACAAAAATTATGGTTTTTGATGTCAACCTTGTAAATTTCAAATTTCAAAGTAATATTTAGATTTAGGGAAACAACCTAGAAAATTTGATTCTGAAAATAGACTTATCATGCATGATTCTCTTATATCTTAAAGTTTAAATTATCAATGTAATTAACTATGACTTAATCCAAAATATACCAATAAAAATCATAAATCAATAGAAGTTTCATTCTAATTAGTAATATGAGAAAATTACTTAAGACAAGATATCATTCGTGGATTTGAGAATAATGCAAAAGTTAGAAATTTTGAAATTCACCCCACATTTAAGATGTACATTTCCCTCAATGTACAAAGATAGATATTCACAATATAGTAAGAAAATCATAAGGTAGGGAGAGAAGTAAAACTTTCAGAAGTTTGGGTAGAGTCAAAGAAAAGAAACGGAAGAAATTCAGGCCGAGTTAGAGGAGGAGGCGTCGGTGGTGGTGGTTACTAGGGTCATGGTGTGGTGATTCCCAAACAGCTTGAAGAACCTAAATAAACAAAATCAAAATACAATAATATAGATTTAGCACAAGAGAGATAAAGAAAAGGAAAATAAAGGAAAAGAGAAAAGAAAAAGAAAAAGTAAATGGACTAAGAGGTCCTTGTCCTGTTGAGTTAATGAAGCGGCCGGCATGAACTTATGAAGATTAGTCTTGCACATGGAAACTGTGTTCGGATCCTTTCGCTTCTTCGACATGGTGACAATGGTGTAGATAAAGAGTGATGGGAAGGGAAAAATGAAGGAAAATAAGATTGGAAAGCTTCAAGGGGTATGGAAGAAGAGGAAATTAGGGAGTAGGTGAGAAGAAGAGGGGTTTAAATAGAAATTTAAGATCTGGTACATTTCCACGCCCGTGTGTCATGGGCGTGTTAAGTCGCATGGTTGTATCAAACTGCTGTGTGGTGGCTCGTACGTTTCTCCCACACCTATGTGGTTTAATCAGTGGCGACCACGGATGCGTCGCACGGCCGTGGCGTTTTACCGTAGCCCGTGTTTTAGCAAAATTTTTTCCTATTGCCACACAGTTATGTCACGCCCATGTACCTACCTGTGGTGCCCACACGGCCACGGCCACGACCGTGTGTAAGGCCATGTGGGTATGGAAAACCTGCGCCTAAACATGAAAAGAAATAAACTAAACTAATTAGTAGGTTTAGTGCTCGGGTTGCCTCCCGAGAAGTGCTCATTTAAAGTCTTAAGCTAGACTTACTTTTCATTCGTGTTTTCACGGTGGTTCGTGGAGTCGAGGCTCCTCCTTCTCATTGTCAATTCTATTAAAATTGTATGGTTTGAGTCGAGTGATATTTACCTTGAAAGTGCCGAGATTAGAGTGAGTTACCTCAACCGTTCCGTATGGAAAAATGTTAAGTACTATAAGAGGGATCTCTTGTTTTGTATAAATTTCTGAAGTGGTGATTTGAGGGTTTGTCTTATCCAATAATACTTGATCCCCGATCTGAAATTGGTATGTCCCATCTTTAAGTTTGTCATGGAGTTGCCTCGGTTTTACTTCGTGTATTCCTAGTTTCTCTTTGAAATGCATCTTCCACTCGTCTAGTTCATCAATCTGAAGCCTTCGTTCCTCACGAGTTATTTCCTTGTTGGCATGAGGTCTAGGATCTGGTTCAGTTGTGTAGTTCCGTGGTGCTTCTTGAAAAGAAGTTTTAACCGAATGGTTATTGATCGAATTTATGTTCTCACCTTTATTACTTGATGTCCTAGCCGAGTCAAGTGCTTGAAGAGTGATCGTCTCATCACCTACACGAAGCATAAGTTCCCCTGTACCAACATTAATTTTAGTTCTAGCAGTTGCTAAAAAAGGCCTTCCTAAAATTAAAGGAATATTATTGTCCTCATCCATTTCTAAAACAACAAAGTCCACTGGGAATATGAATTTGTCAATTTTCACTAGTACATCTTCAATTATACCTCTAGAAATTCTAATAGTTTTATCAGCTAATTGAATGCTCATCCTAGTTTGTTTGAGTTTCCCTAAACCTAGCTGTTTAAACATTTTATTAGGCATAACATTGATGCTTGCCCCTAGATCAGCTAAAGCATTATCAACAGATAAACTACCAATTAAGCACGAAATTTTAAAACTCCCTGGATCTTTTAATTTTCGTGGTAGTTTATTTTGAAAAATTATCGAGCACACTGCGTTTAGCTCCATATGCGACGCCTCGTCTAATTTTCATTTGTTTGTCAAAAGCTCTTTTAAAAATTTCCTTGAATCTGGCATCTGCGAAAGAGCTTCAAGAAACGATAAGTTAATATGTAATTTTTTTAGAAGTTTAAGAAATTTACCGAATTGTTCATCTGTGTTGTCTTTCTTCATCGTATTGGGGTATGACACATGAGGTTGGTACTCTGTAATTATCAGTTTCGGTTTATCATGGCTTACCTCAACCTTACCTTTATTTACCACAAGTTCTTACCTTGGCTCAGAGTTAGATTCCACTAACCCTTCACTATTTTGAGCGGTAACGACATGAAGTTGCTCCTTTGGGTTTGTTTTAGTGTTGCTTGGCAAGCTACCTTGCAGTCGTTCAGAGATCAGCTTAGCAAGTTGTCTTAATTGGTTCTCGATCCCTTGAATTGATGCTTGTTGATTTTTAAGTGTTGTTTCAGTGTTATGGAAACGAGTTTCTAACACCGTGATGAATTTTGTTAGCATCTCCTCAAGGTTCGACTTATTTTCTTATGGGTAGGGTTGCTGTTGAAAACCTGGGAGGGGTTGTTGTCTCTGATTTCCTTGGCCACCCCATGAAAAGTTTGGATAGTTCCTCTAACCTGGATTGTAAGTATTACTATAAGTGTTATTTTGAGATCTAAAATTGTTACCCATATAGTTCATCTGTTCACTTTCCATGCCAGGATTGTAGGGTGGGTATTCTGTATTATTCATCCCTCCTCCATTTGTATCGCACTGCATCACTGGATGTACTTGCGAACCACACAAAGCATCAATCATTTTATTTAACAGTTCTACCTGGTTTGATAGCATGGTCACCGCGTCGAGGTTAAAAACTCTGGCTTCTTTTGTTGGATTCATCCTCATAACTTGCCACTGATAGTTATTCAGTGACATCTCTTCAATGAATTCGTAAGCAGCCTCAGGTGTTTTATTGTTTAGTGTACCGCCGATGGATGCATTGATCAACTGCCTAGTCAAGGGATTCATACTGTTGTAGAAGGTTTGAACCTGTAGCCATAATGGTAACACATAGTGAAGGCACCTTCTCAGTAGATCCTTGTATCTCTCCCATGCATCGTAAAGTGTTTCTAAATCCATCTGCACAAAAGAAGAGATATCATTCCTCAACTAAGCCATTTTAACTGGAAGAAAATATTTTAATAAAAATTTTTCGGTCATTTGTTCCCATGTAGTGATTGATCCTCGTGGTAACGAGTTCAACCACTGATTAGCTTTTTTCCTCAATGAAAAGGGAAACAACCGAAGGTGAATGGCATCATCAGAAACACCATTGATCTTGAAAGTGTTGCAGAATTCTAGAAAATTTGCCAAGTGATTGTTTGGATCTTCATCCTGCAAACCATCAAACTGAACAAACTGTTGTATCATCTGTATAGTGTTAGGTTTCAGTTCAAAATTATTTGCAGCAATAGCAGGTCTAACAATACTAGATTCGGTTCCTGTTAAATTAGGTTTAGCATAATCATATATAGTACGAGGAGCAGGATTTTGATTCACCGGGTTTGCTGCCACCACATGAGGTAGCGGATTATTATTAGCCATCTCTTCGGTAGTATCAGGATTGTTTTCTTTCTCTTCTTCTATGTACTGTAAGCTTTGCCTTATTTCCCTACGATTTCTGCAAATGGTACCTTCTATATCACTGTCAAAATCAAGGGTCCTGTCAGGTTCATTCTAGTCATAAACTAGAGATACCTGCTAGAAACGAATAAAAGGAATTAGTAAAGTTCAAATTAAAATAAATATAAATTGCAAATAAATAAAATGGCTAAACTAATAAAAATTTAGTTTTCCTAATATCTTAGTCCCCGGCAACGACGCCAAAAACTTGATAGAAGCTCGAAACAACTATTATTTCGACAAAGGCAAGCGCACCTATCGAACAGTAGTATAGCTATGGTGAGTTCGAAATATTGTATCCTCAAGTACCAAGAGTACTTAGTAATAACTATCTTTTTATTATCTAGCCTAATAATTAAAGGGGATTTCTTTTTAATCTAAAATTTAACTAACTAATTTAACTAACTTATGAACTTGACAGGGAGTAAACTGGGAAAATACTTTGGACAACTTATATGAGATGGACGACACCTAAGGAATAATCCACCTAGACCTCACTTATTACTTTTGATTCATGTGATTTATTCACTTGACTTAATACGTAGAAATCCCTAAATTATATTAATACCTCTTTCGAGGCTACTAGCAATTAACTCTAGGTTGATTAATTGAAATCTCTTTCTAATTAAAACCCCTATTTTCGCATTAATTCAATCTATGGATTCCTATATTAGGTTTGACCCTAATCCGATAGATTTTCGTCGCCCTGTTTTTAGGGTTGCAATCAACTTCGCTTAATTGTGTTGATCTACTCTTAAACAGGGACTTTTGCTCCACTGAATAAGCACATTCAACTTGAATCAATAACTTGAATTATCAAAACAAGAATAAAACTCACAATTAAGAATAAGCACAAGTATTTATCTCATAAATCAAATAATAATAAGATCTGTCATAGGTTTCATCCCCCTAGGTATCGAAGGGATTTAGTTCATACTAGAAGAGGAAAACATCATAAAAGAGGAAAAACAACAAAACATAAGAAAACCCAAAAACTTCTAAAGAACTTGATAGGAGATCCTCAGTCTTGATGGAAATCCTTCTCCTAAGCTATTCCTAATGGTTGTCTTGGAGTATTTTCTCCTTCTACTTGGTGTCTATTCAACGTCCTGTCAACTCCCCTTTTAGGTTGCCCCCTAGGGTGTTTATATAGGCTTTGAGATGCCTTATTTGGCCCACAAGTATCCTATTCCAAATAAAACTCTTCCTAGTTTCGATAGGGACACGCCCGTGTGAATCGAGCCCAGGCCGTGTTCGAGTCTGCTAAAGTGGCATGGCCGTGTGGTGAACTCTAAGCCGTGTTGATCTCTCACTTTCGCCCAATTTCTCCATTTTTGGCCCGTTTCTCGTTCTTTTCATCCTCGTATGCTCACCTAAGTATAAAACATGAAATTAAAGGATTAGGAGTATCAAATTCCACAATTCAACGGCTAAATCATCCAAAAGTATGCCAAATATGGGATTAAAATATGTATATATTACGGTTTATCAATCTTCGGTCACATTTAAAGCATAAGCAACTAGATCAGCCTCGGTATACTTCTTTGGAGGTTTAATTTCTCTTCTAGTTTTGTTTTTGGTGGTAGAGTATTGTGGTGAAGAAGCAACTCTATTCTCAATTTTTGTACTGGCTTGAGGAGTCAACTCTGTATTAATCTGATGCTCCACCTACTTTGATTTTCTTTATTGCAAGAGTCTTTAAGAGATAAGTTAGGTAGCATAGCAGTTTCATCAAAAACAACATCTCTGCTAGTCACAACTTTTCTATTTTCAGGAAACCATAACTTATACCCTTTTACACCAGCTTTATAACCAAGAAAAACAAATTTAATGGATCTCGGTTCCAATTTTCAATTATCAACATGAGCATACGCAGGACACCCAAAGATCTTTAAATCAGAATAATTAGTTGATTACCAGACCATACCTCTTGTGGAGTCTTTTTCTCAATGGCAACGGATGGAGATCGATTAATCAAAAAACATGCAGTAGAGGCTGCTTTGGCCCAAAACAACTTTGGTAAGTTGGCATTTGACAATATACATCGAACCTTCTCCATGATCGTTCTGTTCATTCGTTCTGCAACGCCGTTTTGCTGTGGAGTATGACAAACTGTCAAGTGTCTCACAATCCCTTCTGACTTGCACAGTTTATTAAACTCATCAGGACAAAACTCTAAGTCATTTTCTGTACAGAGGTATTTTATTTGTTTTCCCTTCTATTTTTCAATCAAAGTTTTCCAAGACTTAAATGTGGAAAACACATCGCTTTTCTACTTCAGGAAGAATGCCCAAACTTTTCTAGAAAAATCATCAATAAAAGTTAGCATATAATTAACTCCACCTCTCAAAGGCACTCTTGATGCCCTCCACAGATCAGAATGAATATACTCCAACGTTCCCTTCGTGTTATGGATTCCTCTAGTGAATCGAACTTTCTTTTGCTTCCCAAAAACACAGTGCTCACAGAACTTCAGTTTGCAAATTCCTTGCCCATCAAGAAGTCCTCTTTTGCTCAATTCTGTCATGCCATTCTCACTCATATGCCTTAAGCGCATATGCCAAATTTTAGTAATATCATCATTTGACAAGGAAGAGGAAGCGACAGCTGCATCACCAACAACAGTAGAACCCTGCAAAACATATAACTTGGCAGTCTTTCTCTGCCATTTCATCACAACGAAAGAACTTTTGAAAATCTTCAAAATCTCACTTTCAACTGTGTATTTGTACCCTTTTGAATCAAGAGTACTTAACCAAATTAAATTTCTCTTCAATTCTGGAACATGTCGTACGTCACTAAGTATTCTAACAACTCCATCAGACATCTTAACTTTAATTGTTCCAATACATGCGATTTTACACGAAGCATTATTTCCCATCAAAACAACACATTCAGACACTGTTTCGTAAGTTATAAACCAATCCCGATTGGGAATCATGTGAAAGGTGCAGCCTGAATCAAGTATCCACTCCCCGCTCACTTTAGAATTGTTGACAGAAGTGACTAGAAGTTAACCATCGCTGTAATCTTCTACAACATCAGCTTCACCGGAATTTTCTGGTTGTTTTCCCTTTTGATTCGCAGCCTCCCTTTTAATCTTGTTTTATAGCTTATAGCACTCAGATTTAATGTGCCCTTTCTTATTACAGAAGTTACAAGTTTTACCTCTGTTCAAAGACTTCGATCTACCCTTAGATTTACCGCGAGGATTTCGTTCCTGTGTCCTTCCACGATCATCATCAGCATTTCGATCTTGTCTCTCACGAACAATGAGACCCTCTCCCTGAGAGTCGGTTTTAACCACAAGATGCTTCCGAGGTCAAAGAATCATAAACCTTATCTACTGTGAGAGACTCGCGACTATATAAAATCGTGTCTCTGAAGGTTGAATAAAACGGGGGAAACGAACAAAGTAGAATCAACCCTAGATCTTCCTTATCATACTGAACCTCCATGGCCTCCAAGTTTGAGAGAATTTCTTTAAACATTGTTAAGTGTTCGTGCACAGACGCACCTTTCCTCCAGACGATGAGTACAAAGACGTTGCTTCATATGCAACTTGCTGGTTAGAGTTTTCGACATACATATTTGTTCTAGCCTCTTCCATAATGCAGCGGCGGTCTTCTCCTTCATCACATCTTGTAAAATTTCGTTATACAAATGTAGATGTAACAGTGTCAATGCCTTTCGATCCTTGCACTTCTTCTTTTCCTCTGTCAATGTCAAAGGCATCTTATCTACCCCTAGCAGGGCTTCCTCTAAATCCATCTGTACAAGAACTGCCTACATCTTTATCTGCCATAACGTGAATCTGGTGTTGCGATCCAATAGTAGAATTTCATACTTCAAAGACGCCATTACCGTGATCGAGATGAAAAACCCAAAAGCTCGGATACTAATTTGTTAAAAATATAACGTTGGTAATGACAATAAATCGCAAAGAAAAGAGAAATAAAAATTAAAGCACACATAGATTTTACACGGAAACCCTTTCGGGAAAAAAATCACAGGCAGAGGAGAAGAAAATTCACTATGTCGAATTCAAATTATTACAAGAGGAATATACTATGTCTATTTATAGGCTTGTAAAACCATATTCTAATAGGAGTGTAGTAAGATTGAAACACTTTATTCTAATCAATATCAAATAGATAGAGTTTAATAAGGTTTAAAACCTTATTTAAAATAAAATAAAAGAAGTGCATTCTATAAGGATTCTTCTTTATTTTATTTTATCATTGTATTTTCTTTAAATAAGGATTCGGTCACTTAATTCTAACATATTTATATAATGATTTGCTACTGTTTTTAATATGTTTTAAAGTGTAACATATGTCAAAATTTTCTTACGTTCTCAAATATCTAATGTTTTGCTACTATTTTTAAGTCTTGTTTTAGTTAAGTGTTGGTTTGCCATATGTTCTTAACTATCTAAGATTTTGCTACTGTTTTTAAGTGTAACATACTTTTGTTAATAGGTGTTGGCCAATGCATGTTGGTGGGCTTATGTAAAGTTGCATGTGGTCCATCCCACAACATGTGGTTAACTTGGATGAACATACTTGTTCATAAATAAAATAGGATCTAACCAGTAATTTATGATGTTGAAACACATGTGGATAAACCATAATTTCTAACTTCCTTGAAAGGAATTCCATTAATGTATTAACTATGATGATGATGTTGCAAGAGAGGCTAGAAAGTTATGCGGACCCTTGTTACCCAAGACCACATATATTTCAATTTACTCACATTTGATCAAACTAATCAGAGGTGCAAAACTGTGGTGTCAAGTTCAAAGTATAGAGCCAATACAACGTCAAGTGCTTGGAAGGCCATCAGACAAACCCCGCAAAGCAAGGAAAAAGGCAGTAGATGAAGCTCAACTACTAGAGAAAGATGGTCGGGGAGGGCATGCAAATGAACTACATGAAATGTGGTGGTCAATCAGGCCACAATGTCAGAACATGTAAGGGAAGGTTTGAGGTAACAACATGAAGAAAAAAAAACTACGCATAAATCTTAGAGAAAGAAAAAAGTCATTGGATCTCAAGCTGCAGGTGCTACACCTCAACCAGCAACTTCAACACCCCCAACTTACACTAAAACCTACAACCCAAGGACCTGAAACTGCACGTAATACTACAAGGTTTAAGGAAAAACTTCTTGTGTCCATTTAAACTAAATTGCCTAATTTCAATAATTCCAACTATCCACCAAGCTTATTTAATAATTAAAAAAATCATTGTTACACGTATAGTTTAAGAGAGCTCCTACAAGAACTCTACAACACCCTCCAATCAACCAAACTCCAATTGTCACCACTGTGAGAAGGGTGCCAAGGATAACTAATTCAGGAATAATGTTAATTTAGCTAACTCAAGAAAATGAAGAAAGCATTGTGGTCCATTTTGGTACAAACGAGAAAGAGCCAACAAAAGAGCGAAGACTAGAAGTTTTACTATTTTTTTTTTTTGGGGGATATTGTTTTTAATCAATGTTTGAATGTTTGGTTAATTACTTTTTTGACAGATCACTAGAAGGTTTTATTTGGAGCCTATTTGACTTTGTTAACATTGGCTAGTCTCACTTAATTTTGTTTTTCATTTGGGCACATAGGTATGTCATGGCTCGTAGATTAAAGTCCGTGACTAATGCACAAAGAGTTTTTGATGAATGTTAATTGATTAAATGAGTTTTATTAGATCCACTTGAACTGACTTGATTTGTAAAATATATGTAGAAATCTATCTCCTTGCAGTCTTGGTGGCCTAGTGAAGTAATTTAAGGAAAATTAGGTCTACATTGGTAAATATGAAGAGTAATATTAGAAATTTGTAATTTGATAAGATTTAATTTTGTAATTTTAAAGTATTGTGTCAATCCTTTAAGAATATCAATTATAGATAAGTTTTATTCTCGACCGCCGATGTAAAGTAACTATATCGTTAGATTTAGGGAAACTCAATTCTAATAAAGTTTTTCCCCTTATTTGTAATCAGTCAATTATAATCATTTATGGTAATTGAATACTATTGAGAGTATTTACTCAAACATTTGGTGTGTTTTTGCTTTCTTGTGACTTTTCTTTTCTTTAATTACTCTTTTATCTTTGAATTGCTTCCATTTTAATTTTGGTGTCTTAGAGAATTTTTATTGAGAATTTCCATATTTTGAAATCACTCAATAAGCAAGGTTATATTTTGAATTTGGTTATTTAGTCAACTAAGTTTTCTTTTTAGGTTTTGGGTAATGAGTTTAATTGTTCTTGAGTTAATGATTTAATATAAATATAAATATATATAACTATTATTTAACATATATAGTTAATATAATATTTTTATAACATAATATATTTGGGTTTGCCCAACGTGACTCATATAGAAAACAGGCATTAAATTTTACCCAAGCTCATTTTTTGAAATTTGTATTTTGTTTAAATTCTCTCATTTTTCAAGCAAACCTTCAAGTCTAGACATGTGCCCAGTCAATGAGTAGATCTATTTGTGAAACTCTTTAATTGAGTGATAAATTTACTTATTTAGCATTTTTTTTAATTTTAAATAGTTGGGTTGCATTATTTATAAAAATTTCCATAAAATTATCATAAATTTAATTGCAATAATTAACAAAATATAATATATCAATACCAATATTCTTAATTTAATTTAAATTTAATAATTAACAAGTATAATATATTAAAACAAATATTATTAATTGGATTTTAATGATATTAATTGGATTTTAATGATATATTTATACTTTTTTGGGGATGATATAAGGAAACAATAAATCCTCATGCGTAAATGAAAATACTATAATTATAGTAATACCAACTAGGAAATGAAAATACCTCCATAAAAGCAAAACTCAATTAATTATATACTCGATATAAAATTTTTAGATTTTATAAGCGAATTATAAATTTGAAAAATATCATATACGGATATACTAAAATATTTCAAAAAATTGTCATGTGTTATTTTTTATTCTATAAACAACTTTAAAAAATTGCAAATGTAATAGCCCGATTTTTTATCCTATTCGAAATAGTGGTTTCGGGACCACAAATCTGAGTTAGAAAAATATTTTAAAAATTATCTTTGGTGTTTATAATGTGTGAATTTGTGTGTGGTAAAACTTCGTTCGAAAATTTTGTCGTTTGGATGGCCGATTTAATAAAAAGGCTTAATCGCGTAAAATGAAAATTTGATAGTCAAATGGTGTAAGTGCCAAATTGATGATGTTTTTATAAATTGAAGTGTTTATATTGTAAATTGGCCATAATTCAAAGTAGTGGCCGGTTTGGTACGCATGAAATAGTAAAATGTTTGTTTATGATTAAATTAATGGCATTTTGGTAAATATGTTAATATATGTTAATATATGTTATAATAAAAAATAAAATAAACAGCATGCATTCATTTTTATTTGTTTCATGACCGAATATCAAAAGAAAGAAAAGAAAATAAGCCTTGTGAGTTTCGGCCATTTGGAAGCTTAAATTCAAGGTTCGTTTTGTTCGGTTTTTGATAATTTTTACGTTTTTGAGATCATTGCTTTGAATACTATCCGACCCATGCTTGAATTTCTGATTTTAATGAATATTTTGAGTTATGCCATTGATGATTATTTGTGTTTTGTGATGTTTGATGATGAATTATGAAAGATATGTTTTGGATTAATATGTTTTGTATTAGAATTTTTGATGAATTTGAGTAATTAGGGCTAAATTGCAAAAAAATTATAAATTGAAGGACTAAAATGTAAAATAAATGAAATGTATGGAATTGTATGAGCATAAGGAAGATTCGGCCTAGGCATAGTGTGGTCAAATTTTGAATATTTTGTGTTTTATGCAATTTGGACTAAATTGTAAAAAGTGTAAAATGTTAGTGACAAAATGGTAATTTTCCCAATTATGTGTTTTTGGACTAAATTGAATGGAATTATGATTGAATTGAATTATGATTGAATTAGTTTATTTTTAATACATTTAGATCAAGAACTAAAGAAGTCGGATTTGGATCGGGGGAAAACCAAAGTCGTCGACTAATCGTCCCTTTCTGATTTTCGCTGTCTGAGGTAAGTTATTAAGCAAATATGTGTTGTTAATTATAAATAAATACGAGTTTTATATGCTGAATTGTACTATGCGAAATTAATGTGTGGAAATGATTGTACGAAATATAGCACTAAGTGTGCGAGAATATATATGTAACACCCTGTACCCAGGTCCGATGCTAAGACTGGATGCGAGACATTACCGTGCTTGAACTCACTTAATCAAGTACTTACTGGCTATAAAATTTTGTTTTGACTTAAAACCTTTCTTTCTTGATCTAGATATACGTATCATGGTCATACGAGGCCTTAGACACTTGTTCGGACTTTCAGAACTTATCGAAAATCCTCTCTCAAAATCAGAGGTTACACGCCCGTGTGGTTTGGGGCACGCCCATGCACCCCTAAACACGCCCATGTTTCCCATCCGTGGGAGCTACTAACTTATCTAATACGGCCTTGACACGCCCGTGTCCTCCAACCGTGTGGAGCTACTGATTATTCGACACGGCCTGAGCACACGCCCATGCCTAAGGCGTGGGTCTTACACGGCTCATGCACACGGCCGTGGGATCTACCCGTGGCCTATTCTAACATTTAATAATAAGGTGCAGGGTTTGCACGGCCTAGACACACGCCCGTGTGTCTAACCGTGTGGACACTTAGAGGCTATATACCAAGCCCTTTTCCATCCTACATTTCATACATTAATATACTAATTCAATAAAGTCTCAAATCAATGACTAAAACACATGAATTTATACATTTGATTCATGAAAATAAAGTGTTACTACCATACAATTACAACAACTTAGCCGTCATCAACGGCTATACACAATTAAACTACAAACCCTTTTTGGCCAACATAGTTTGGCACATTAACAATAACTTAATTAACCTTAAATTCTAGTCCTATACATGCCATGACTCATAAGGACTTGATACCTCAAATCGAATGTCTGCTCGATAGTGTGAAAACATCTCCAGCGGCCTCCAACCCGTATTAGTCAACATAATCTATAAGAGATGAGAAAAGAAAAGGAGTAAGCACTAATGCTTAGTAAGTTCATCTGCATAATCTGGAAAATATTAATATATTCATTAAATATAGATAACCACAAGATATTATGCTGGGTCATTCCCATTAACTCATGGTTGCTTACTCAACCACTCAAGAAGCTTACTCATTTTATCTCTTACCGTACCACGAGCTAATTGCTCGTTTACAAAAGAATCCATTCCTGCACTGATTATCATGTAATCATATAAGACAACACATCAAGTCTTATTAATAAGCTACTCATCTTTCGGTGGTTTCGCACTTAGCCCACCATTATCATACATTCATAAATAGTCATCCACATGTAATACTATAATTCAATTGTTCATCTGAGAACACCCTCCCATTACTACTCTTACTTAACTTTTCCACGATATTTATACGCCTTCACACAATATAACAATAAATCTAACTCATGCAACAAGATGCATTAATTTCCCATATCCCAATAGGGGTTCATCATATATATATAAATTGAAATCGTCTCAATTCAATTCTAATACATACTTGTGCCTTTCGTAGCTCAACCGCATACTTTCTTTACTTCAACATATACTCTGAAATACTCAAGTTATAAAATAACTCTCTTGAGTCTCATACTCATGAAATCACATAGAAATCATACCCCAATAGGTCTTACCTGAATTAACATATCGATGCCATGTCCTTGACACAGTCTTATACGAATCCTTACATCGAGGTCATAATCCAATATGGTCTTATACAAGACTTTAACTATCGTCTCAACATTCTTCATGCATTTCATCCAAGGGTATTTCATACATCCATAGAGTGAATATACATTCCATACAACATCAGAATACTTACATGAACTCATACATAATTTCAATAATTGCATGTGAACTTACCTCGTTGTCGAAATAGCCAAAAATGACTATTAGCCCGCATTTCTCTTTTCATCCGTTCTAGGTCCAAAACTTTCTTTCCTTGATCTAGAACAATGAAATTTACTGATTTATTCATTTAATAACCATAAAATACCTTAATCTACAATTTAGGCAAAATGACTATTTGGCCTCTATACTTTGGCAAAATTATGATTTTGCCCCTAGGCTCGTAAATAAATTTTCATCTCAATTTCTTGTTAAACAAGCCTAGCTTAACATTTAATCCTCTTACAACTATCTCCAATTGCAACTATTTCATACCTTAATGAACAAAATACAACCTTTGCATAATAACCCATTTTAGGTATTTTCCATGAAAATCCTTTCACAAAAGTTATTTCTCATCATCCTATCATTCATTTTCTTCCATAAAAACTCATCAAACAACATAGACTCTCCAATGGCAAGTCCCTAGACTCACAACCATATTGTAAAATAGTCCCCTCATTAGCTAGCTTAAGCTTTGGGGATCACAAAAGTACAATTTTCTTCAAGAAAAATGATCAAAATCACTTACTAGGGAGGAGGATTGCTTGCTGAAATTTTAAGCTTCAAAACCCCTTGTTGCTGCTCATTTTCGGTGGAGAAGAAGAGAGAAAAAGATGATATCTTTTTCCTTTCTTTATTTTATTATAAAACATCAATTTCAACCCACCAACTTTGACCAAAAATTAAAACTCTTGTCCCCTCTTGTCTACATGGCCGGCCATCATATCCAAGATGGTCTAATTGCCCTTTAAAACCCTCCAATTAATATTTCATGGCTAATTGGTGCCTTTAGCGTATAGAATGGAACTTTCGCATTTTATGCGATTTAGTCCTTTTCTTGCGATTTAGCATGAAATCGTTAAAATTACAACACCAAAACTTTCATACATCTTTATAAACATGTTATAACACATAATATAACCATGAAAAAAATTTCTCTTTTCTCGGTTTAGTGATTTCGAGATCATTGTTCTGACTAGACCCTAAATCTAGCTATTACAATTCTCCCCCCTTTAGGGATTTTCGTCCTCAAAAATCTTATCAGGAGGAGTTATTACCAACATTCTCAAAACATTTCCATAAATTCTTCAAAATCACAAAGTCACTTATCCACAAGTTTCCTCTAACAACAATCTTTAAGCTATAATACATAAGGTCGAAGCACCACTTGCGACCTAGGTACTTATTCCTCCCGGGCATATACTCATTGATCCACTAATTTGGAACTCTTCACAAATCTGAATAATCATTCGGATCCTTATAGGTCGATTTACTACAACTCGAATGTCATTTCCCCTTCTTGGGAATTTTGTCAAATCACACTGGAAATCTATAAGGTTTTACCTCACTTTCTCATTAAAGCATTCACCAGCTATAAATAATTCTAAATTGAACGCTTTTAAAACTCAGCTTTCTGTGGTCAACCACTTCTAACCATAAACTCATTCATCTCATGAAAAGTACTCTGTTGTCAAACATTTATACACATAAATGTACTTCTTTATTCTTGCTTTATCAGATATGCCACTACTAAATCTCATGTCAGAACTTCTGTATAAGTTCTGGATTCATCGTCATTCACTTTCTATCTCAAGGAAGCATCAACAACGGAAATCTCATCCAGTATGGATAGCTTGTTTAAAATACCACTTATTATAACGCTTCCGAACTCTTCTATTCTGAAAGGAAGGCTCACTAAAGTCATTAACCTTGCTAAAACTAGGATATTATCAACTAGATTCAACCGAGTAACTAACTCGCATTACTTAATGTGAACCTTCCATTCAGTCACCTGTACTATGTCCGCTATCTGAGAAGTGTTACAATGACTATACCCACCATTGTAATAGCTCAAGCAGTTTCCACTAATTCGTCTTCAAAATCTTCTGTAGTATAAGATACTCTCAATCATTAAAATTCAGAAATACACATCGATTTTCCCATGGATCATTACATAACATCTAATTCACAACACAGACACAAAAGTGATCGCCTCGGATCACCAACACTGTTAACTTTTTCTCGATCCGCATGAACTCGAGATTAAAACTTTTAATTAGTAGTTCTTTCTACAGCTTTCAACTCAACCATCATGGTTTGAACATTTCGATGAACACATCCTTGTATCATGCTCCCTACTCACATGCATACAAAATTTTATTCTCTTTACTGATTCATGCGCAAATATACATAGAACTTGAATCATGTCTCAAAACATTAATCTACTCCTTTCTCCATACTGAGAATCTATCTTATGCACACTCTCATCTGAGTTTTTTTTACTGTGCTAGTCTAAAACCTTTACTAGCATCGAATCTCACAACATTAATGATATCTCAATCTAATTTATCAACTCTATCTAGCTACTCAAAAACCCATCATACAACATGAAACTTATGATTTCATTTCTTATACTAAAATCATCACGGGTTTTCTCCTCAAAGTACCCGTACAGGGTTACAAGGATATAAAGAAATGTCGATTGCAATTACTAAACCAACAATCTTTGGTCTAAATTCGCAATCGGCTAACATTCTTACACAATCTCGATTCATGAGATAAACAACTACATCGCCTGTGAAAGGCAAAAGACATTAACACTTAGTACTTAAGGAGATCATTATGAACCATACAACTATAGTTATCATAATTGAACACTCTCATCATTCAAACATGGTTTCTTTAACCATTCCGTACTCAAGCTCTTTAACCATTCCTTTCATTAATAAACATCAATTTAAGAAGATCTCGATAAACATACATCTCAGGCTTTCTACTCACTTGAGTCAAATGGCTTAGGCTAACTTTTTCTTTGCCCTTAACAATGCATAATCAATACAATCGTCAAAGCATTCGAAAAACTTTCTTACAATTGCCTTTATTAAGCACCTACCGTGCCACGCATTGTACTCCTTTCTTCATGACTCGTTCACAATTGCGTATTTCTACCCATTCACATGGCTTTAGTAAAATTTTCATTTCTACCTCTAGACTCATCTATGTGTCCCATTAATCACTAGGGATAATAAAAGACGCATATTTATCGTCATTCATATAGGTACGAAACCAATGCTACATCCCTGAGTGGTATTATATGGAGTTAACTCTAAATGCCAATGCCATATCCCGGATATGGTCTTATATGGGCTTCATGTCATGTATCGATGCCATATTCTAAATACGGTCTTATACGATTCTCATATCCATTTCTGAAGCCATTTTTTAGATATGGTCTTATACGGAATCATAACTTGGTGCCGAGTCCATGCCTCGAACATGGTCTTATACAGGACTTTATCTATTTCTTATCTAAATGGTAGCCCTTTTTAGCATGGTCCCCTAGGACTCCAACTTCATGTTCAACAGCAATTACTCTACCTAGTAAGGTATCATGTATTAATGTGATACAAAGCATTTTCAAAATGCTAACACGAATACTGCATTAATCACATACAAATTTACTCAATTTGACTCTCATAACATCTCATCATAATTCAGCGGTGGTAAGGAGGGTGAGGTCACAAAGCCTCTTAACTTAACTCTCGTGACTACATGCATATGATTTACAATTCATCATTAATAAAATATCATCATAGTCATACAACTCATCTCAAGTGAGTTTTCACATTTATCACGCTACAATTATTTCTATCACAAATACATTAGGATAATGTATTCACTTACTCAAGTTCTACATTACTATCTTCTTGAGTACTCAACATTTAATTCTACTTTCTCTTACCGTCACTTATTAGTTAAAGAATGTCTTACGGATTTGAGAATGTCGTTTACTTGATTACCATAGTCCAACTATGATCTTACTCGTATCTTATCCTCATAGCCCAGTTATTACTTTACATGTCATCACAATGCCATAGCCTCGCTATGGTCTTACACGAAATCTCATATCAATACCAATGCCATATCCCTGATATGGTCTTATATGGAACTCATGTCAAAGCCGATGCCATATCCCAGATATGGTCTTACACCGGCTCTTGTCTTAATGCCGATACCATGTTCCAAACATGGTCTTATACTGGCACTCATAATACGGTCGATGCCATGTCCCAGACATGGTCTTACACTAGCACACATATCAACGCCGATGCCATGTCCCAGGTATGGCTTTACACCAACACACATATCAACGTCGATGCCATGTCCCAGACATGGTCTTACACTGGCTCTCTCATTGCCATGGTCCAACCATGGTCTTATTCATCTTTTCATCGTTGAACGACCGTACTCATCTTCTGCATTCTACTTAATCAAACTTCTCAGTTTTAGCTCTCATACCACAATATGGGTGGTTTCTTGCTCTTGCTGCTTCTCACATACATCATGGTGCTTACTATTCTCATGTCTGTAAGGTAAACAAGGTACCTGTAACACTTGATCACAAAAATTAGTTTGCTTTACTATAATAAACATAATCTCAGAGTCATCATTCATAACATGAATTATACTTACCAATCAGTCATAACTAGCATGACATAATATCAACTTTACTACTACCTTTCTTGTTATCTCATTTTAACTTTACTCATTTGCCCGATGAATTTCTTTAAATTACCGAGGATACTAAATCTCTTGCCATGAACTTGATGCCAAAGTCATACTCTAGGCATGGACTTACATGAAAGGTCTCTTCTTGAATCAATGCCAAGCTTGCCTTGGTCTTACATGAAATATCTGTTCAATGCCAAGCTTGCCTTGGACTTCAATGCCAAGCTTGCCTTGGACTTACATGAAAGATCTATTCTTGAATCAATGCCAAGCTTGCCTTGGTCTTACATGAAATATCTGTTCAATGCCAAGCTTGCCTTGGACTTACATGAAGTATCTGTGCAATGCCAAGCTTGCCTTGGACTTACATGAAAGATTTCTCTTGATTGATGATGCCATGCCTTGGCTTGGTCTTTTACGGGCTTTCTTGTCTCATGTGATGGATCGAGTATCCTGGGCAATTCTTATTCAATCAGGACTTGCTCATAATTTAATCTCATTGATTTCTTTATTCAGGAAAACATTAAACATTTCATGATGACAATGTACATTATACTAAGCAATTCAATGATAGAAATCATAAAGCTTAGAAATCATACAACTTACTAAATTTAACTCGAGTGGGATTCTCACTTTCTTAATAAAATAAATTCATTAAAGCCGGGAGACATCACACTATCACGATCCACTTATGGCATGTATAGCTAGACTCTTACTCTCACTAGGTTAGTCCTAGAACTGACTAAACTATAACTCTGATACCACTAAATGTAACACCCCGTACCCAAGTCCGATGCTAAGATTGGATGCGAGACATTACCGTGCTTGAACTCACTTAATCAAGTACTTACTGGCCATAAAATTTTGTTTCGACTTAAAACCTTTCTTTCTTGATCTAGACATACGTATCATGGTCATACGAGGCCTTAAACACTTGTTCGGACTTTCGAAACTTATCGAAAATCCTCTCTCAAAATTAGAGGTTACATGCCCGTGTGGTTTGGGGCACGCCCGTGCACCCCTAAACACACCCATGTTTCCCATCTGTGGGGAGCTACTGACTTATCTGACACGGCCTTGACACGCCCATGTCCTCCTACCTTATAGAGCTACTGACTTATTCGACACGGCCTGAGCACACGCCCATGCCCAAGGCGTGGGCCTTACACGGCTCATGCATACGGCCGTGGGATCTACCCGTGGCCTATTCTAACATTTAATAATAAAGAGCAGGGTTCATACGGCCCAGACACACACCCGTGTGTCTAACCGTGTAGACACTTAGAGGCTATATACCAAGCCCTTTTCCATCCTACATTTCATACATTAATATACTAATTCAATAAAGTCTCAAATCAACAACTAAAACACATGAATTTATACATTTGATTCATGAAAATAAAGTGTTACTACCATACAATTACAACAACTTAGCCATCATCAACGGCTATACACAATTAAACTACAAACCCTTTTTGGCCAACATAGTTTGGCACATTAACAATAACTTAATCAACCTTAAATTCTAGTCCTATACATGCCATGACCCATAAGGACTTGATACCTCAAATCGAATGTCTGCTCGATAGTGTGAAAACATCTCCAGCGGCTTTCAACCCGTATTAGTTAACATAATCTATAAAAGATGAGAAAAGAAAAGGAGTAAGCACTAATGCTTAGTAAGTTCATCTGCATAATCTGGCAAATATTAATATATTCATTAAATATAGATAACCACAAGATATTATGCTGGGTCATTCCCATTAACTCATGGTTGCTTACTCAACCACTCTAGAAGCTTACTCATTTTATTTCTTACCATACCATGAGCTAATTGCTCGTTTACAAAAGAATCCATTCCTGCACTGATTATCATGTAATCATATAAGACAACACATCAAGTCTTATTAATAAGCTACTCATCTTTTGGTGGTTTTGCACTTAGCCCACCATTATCAAACATTCATAAATAGTCATCCACATGTAATACTTTAATTCAATTGTTCATCCGAGAACACCCTCCCATTACTACTCTTACTTAACTTTTCCGCGATATTTGTTCGCCTTCACACAATATAACAATAAATCTAACTCATGCAACAAGGAGCATTAATTTCTCATATCCCAATAGGGGTTCATCATATATATATATATATATAAATTTAAATCGTCTCAATTCAATTCTAATACATACTTGTGCCTTTCGTAGCTCAACCGCATACTTTCTTTACTTCAACATATACTCTGAAATACTCAAGTTATAAAATAACTCTCTTGAGTCTCATACTCATGAAATCACATAGAAATCATACCCCAATAGGGTCTTACTTGAATTAACATATCGATGCAATGTCCTTGACACGGTCTTATACGGATCCTTACATCGAGGCCATAATCCAATATGGTTTTATACGAGACTTTAACTATCGTCTCAACATTCTTCATGCATTTCATCCAAGGGTATTTCATATATCTATAGAGTGAATATACATTCCATACAACATCAGAATACTTACACGAACTTATACATAATTTTAATAGTTGCATGTGAACTTACCTCGTTGTCGAAATAGCCGAAAATGACTATTAGCCCACATTTCTCTTTTCATCCGTTCTAGGTCCGAAACTTGCTTTCCTTGATCTAGAACAATGAAATTTACTGATTTATTCATTTAATAACCATAAAATACCTTAATCTACAATTTAGGCAAAATGACTATTTTACCCCTACACTTTGGCAAAATTATAATTTTGCCCCTAGGCTCATAAATAAATTTTCATATCAATTTATTATTAAACAAGCCTAGCTAAACATTTAATCCTCTTACAACTATCTCCAATTGCAACTATTTCATACCTTAATGAACAAAATACAACCTTTGCATAATAACCCATTTTAGGTATTTTCATGAAAATCCTTTCACAAAAGTTGTTTCTTATCATCCTATCATTCATTTTCTTCCATAAAAACTCATCAAACAACATAGACTCTCTAATGGCAAGTCCCTAGACTCTCAACCATATTGTAAAATAGTCCCCTCATTAGCTAGCTTAAGCTTTTGGGGATCACAGAAGTACAATTTTCTTCAAGAAAAATTATCAAAATCACTTACTAGGGAGGAGGATTGCTTGCTGAAATTTTAAGCTTCAAAACCCCCTTGTTGCTGCTCATTTTTGGTGGAGAAGAAGAGAGAAAAAGATGATATCTTTTTCCTTTCTTTATTTTATTATAAAACATCAATTTCAACCCACCAACTTTGACCAAAAATTAAAACTCTTGTCCCCTCTTGTCTAAATGGCCGGCCATCATATCCAAGATGGTCTAATTGCCCTTTAAAACCCTCCAATTAATATTTCATGGCTAATTGGTACCTTTAGCCTATAGAATGGAACTTTTGCACTTTATGCGATTTAGTCCTTTTCTTGCGATTTAGCATGAAATCGCTAAAATTACAACACCAAAACTTTCATACATCTTTATAAACATGTTATAACACATAATATAATCATGAAAAATTTTCTCTTTTCTCGGTTTAGTGATTTCGAGATCACTGTTCTGACTAGACCCTAAATCGGGCTGTTACAATATATTAGCTACGGCTATGTGATGGCACTAAGTGTGCGAAATAGAAAACGATAAAATGAAATGTGATGGCACTAAGTGTGCGATACGTTACAAAGTTTGAATATATATAACCGGCACTGAGTGAGCGAGTTTGCTGATCCTTTATGTGTATCGATTTATGAATGGGTAATCGAGCTAAAGAGAATAGGTATGTGTTAGATATTTACTCTTGTGAAATAAGGTAAGTTGGCTATTATATTTGTGATACAAATTATATGAGTTGAAAATGGAAGTTCATGTTTTTATAAAAGTATATATTCAGCCAAATATTATTACATGTGATTTCTTAGTGAAGATTTATGAGCTTGGACATCAATATATGAATATTTTCGGAAAAAAAAAATGAGTTGGTGACCTTAAAAGTGGAAGATAGCTATGTTAGTAGTTATATGTGTATTCGACCTAGATGAATTAATGCATGGTTATATATTTATATATATAATTGATATGTTGAATTTTAATAAACCGAATGTGTATATGTGATTGTGATGGTATAAGTTGATTTTTTTATAATGATCTTCTAATGTTAACATTCACCTTTGTCCTTGTTTTGTAGACTTTGGAGATCTGTTATGGGCTCGGGGATCGTCAGCAAAGTTAATCACACTATCGTCTGTTTATCGGTATCTTTAAAAGGTAAACTTGAAAACTTATGGCATGTATAGGCTATACTACCTTTTAGATATATTTTGAATGATGTGTGTATATTAAGCCATTCGAAAATGGCTTGTTTATTTATGTTAAGTTCGGTTTTAAGTTTGAATATACCCAAAATATATTTGGTTGTGGTTTTGATGTATTGGTCATTATATATGTTTATATGTGAACTATGGTATATATGTACATTTGTCAATGTTGATGAAATTATGCCAAAATATATGTATTTGGTATCATTTGTATGATGTGAAATTGTGGTTGGATATTTTATTGAGTGATTTATATAAAAAATAGTAAGTAGAAAATATAATTGGGTAAATGGCTATAATTTGGAATATTGAGATTCGGTTATGTGATGAAGTAGGTATGGACAATATTTGTATGTCCTTGTTCATTGGTGGCAAATATGATTTTAGGTGTAATGAAACGCTTGAGAAACAACCATTTTTTTTATTTCGTCAAATAGGTGAATTAACTTTCGGTGGATGTTATATATTTGAGGTGTCATGTATTTGTCGTTGGATTGTTTTGGCTATATAGATTTATATATATTTAGCCGAATATGTGGCTATTAAATTAGTTTTGAATATGATTTTTGCTAATTTGATTGATATGTGATAATAGCATGTTAAAATTATAATTGATGTGTTAGTGTGAAGGTTAAAATAAAATGTCTGATATTCGGTTTGGTTATTGGAAATGTTTCATATGTGTAAAGTGATTGAGCATAATAGAAGTTGACATTTAATAAGGCATGTGTGTTTTGCATGTTATATATATATATATATATATATATATATATATATTGCTAAAGATTTAGCAAATGACCATATAAATAGTAACTTTGGTTTTAATAAGTAAGTTGGTTTAGATAGAATTACATTAAGAATTCCATGTTTGTTTGGCTTTAAGTAATGAATAATGAGATGTTTAAATTTTTATGCTTATATCCGGCCATTTGACAATGATTATGGTTGTATGTTATTTAATTTATGTGTAACTTGTAATTTTTGGTTTGATCTAGTATATGTTCAATTGTGATGTTTTAAGATGATTAATTTCTATGTGTACCTATGATTATCTGAAAGTTGGGTTTAATTTAATAATATCTCGTAACCCTTTTCTGATGACGGATATAGGATAAGGGTGTTACAGCATGCGTCTTTTTTTAAATATTTATTACCCCATAAAATATTTGTCAACTTTTTGACTTTGCTTGTGGAGTCTAAAAACTCCCCATTATAATAAAAAAAAAAGAGAAGTATTTACTATTTATTTTATTTATATTTTTGAAAAATAATTACCCACTAAAATAACATTGCCACTTAAAAACTTAGGGTGTGTTTCGCTTCAGGAAATAAGAGTCTGTTTTCATTTTATTTATTAGAAAATGAAAAAAATATTTGGTTAAAAATTTTGAAAATATTTTTTGAAAAATGTAATGAAAATTTTCAAAAGAAGAGAATAAAAAAACATGTTTTCTTTTTAATAATAATGTTTTTGAAAAATGAAAAGTTGAAAACAATGAATTTTTAAAGTTTCATTTTATGCACTAAATTTACTTTATATGAAGTCCTTTTAAAAGTTACTTTTTATTTTCATAACCTTTAAACTTTTTTATTTAATTGCTTTTTATTTCACTATTGCAATAAGGATTATTATCTTATACATTCTTAGTTAAGATAAAAATACGCTATAATGGTGAGGTTAGTGAAAGCTTTTCTCCTTCGCGTGGGTTGAGGCAAGGAGATCCCCCAAGTCCCTTCCTTTTCCTACTTTGTGCTTAAGGCTTTTCCACTCTTTTGGAAGATGCAAAGGCGAGAGGTTGTATGCGAGGTGCTCCTAATGGTGAGGAAAAACTCACGATTAATCACTTGTTTTTTGTAGACGATTGCATTCTCTTTGGAGATGCTACACGAGAGGGAGCTGCAATCGTTAGAGACATCATTCAAGAGTACGAGATGTGTGCAGGGTAGAAGGTGAATTACAACAAATCGCTAGTTTATTTTGGGGCCAATGTAAATAAAGGATTGAGGGAGGAAATCACAAGTTTTTTGGGAGTTCGAATGGCTTCTAATCCTGAGAAATATCTGGGGCTGCCGATGATGGTGGGGAGAAGAAAAACTTGGGCTTTTGTAGACTTTATTGATTGATTTAGAAAGCGTGTTGCAGGCTGGAGTATCCGTTTTCTTTCAATGGGTGGCAAAGAGGTATTCATTAAATCTATTTTGCAAGCTACACCACTTTATGCAATGCAATGTTTTCTCATTCCAAAAATGTTATGTCGAAAGTTGGAAAATATCATGAATAAATCCTGGTGGGCGAATAACAAAACGACAAAAGGCATTCATTGGACTTGCTGGGATATGCTTTGTAGGCCAAAATATTATGGTGGAATGGGTTTTAAAAATTTATTCTTGTTTAATAAGGCTCTTTTAGCTAAGCAAGTTTGGCGCATTTTAATTCAGCCCAAGTGTTTATTAGCCAGAGTTTTAAAAGCTCGTTATTTCCCATCGTCAGATATTATGTCAGCTAGGATAGGTACTTACCCTTCATTTACTTGGCGAAGTATCTGCTGTGCTGGGGATTTGATTGCGGATGGTATGCTTTGGTGGATCGAGAAAGGGGATCGGGTTAACATATGGAATGATCCCTGGTTACCTGGGAAAGATAACAACAGAGTTTCAGGTTATGAGATTAATCCAAATTGGACATATGTTAGTCAACTTATTGAGGGAGATTCTAATACCTGGAACAAGGAATTGATACACAGTATTGTTGATGAGAAAACTGCTGAAAGGATTCTTTCTATCCCAATTGCTAGTAGTCGTACGGAAGACACGATGGTCTAGAAGCATGAAGGGTCAGGGGTCTACACAGTCAAAAGTGGGTATCGTGCCCTAGTTAACTCTAATGAATTATCGAATACAACATGCTCTACAGAAGACAATTACAATGAATTTTACAAAGTATTATGGCTACTGCATATTCCGCAAAAAATAAAAATTCATATTTGGAGACTGTTTAACAATTTGCTCCCCCATTATAACAATTTGGCAAAAAGAATGTTAACTATGGAATCGGCGTGCCCTCTGTGCAGGGTCGACTTGGAAGACTCTAGTCATTTGATGTGGTCCTATGGCATTCTGAAACAAGTGTGGACTTATTTGCAAGTTCAGGTTCCAGTTCTGGAGGAGACCTGGTGTAATAAGAAACGATTAGCTCACACCTTTATTATGGCAGAAGAACAACAAAGAGCAAGTACTGCTATTTCCCTATGGAGTCTATGGTATCGAAGAAACAAACTTATTCATGAAGGAGTCCCCTTTAATTTACAAGAGGCCTTGGATTTCATTCGAGGGTATTTAAAAGAAATCAACGTGGTTCATAAGACTTTTCAGCCAATAACCAGAAATGCTTTGAAGGAGTCATGGAAACCCCCGGATGAAGGATTTATCAAGCTTAATTTTGACGCAACTTTCAAAGTGGACGAAAGGAAAGCTATTACAGCAGTCATCGCTAGGGATTCAACAGGAATCATAAGAGGTACAGAAACTTATCTTATTGAAGATATCGTAGATCCCTCTGTGGCAGAAGCTAGGGCGTGTGAAAGGGCATTAATCTTCGCGATGTCCAGGGGTTTTAGGCGTCTGGTGGTGGAGGGATATTCACTGATAGTCATTAAAAGCATCGATAAAAAAGATGAAGATAGATCGGTACTGAGACCGATTACACATAATATCAGACAACTGGGTTTGTGTTTTGAGGAAATCTCTTACCTGCATGTTCGGCGGTCTACAAACAGAGTGGCTCACACGCTGGCACTGGAGGGAAGGCGGAGGAGGTTTTTTGGGAGTTGGATCGATGATTTACCAGTTTCGATACAGATGATTGCGTTGAAGGATCGAACGGAAAGGGGAGTAGTGAAGTAAGTTTCGGTGTTGGCCTTGTTCTTTTGGAAGATGAACCATTGGCTTCTTTTCTTCCAGGCGTTTCTGCGTTTGAGCAAGGGAAGTCCGACTTTTCATCTGGCTGAAGTGACAGACTTATTGATGACTGATTTGGGTTTTCAAGAAGATAGTGCGCCTAATTGATGTTGCTTTTTTTGAATTGCTTTTATTGTTTTGTTTAACCTTTTCGGTTTTATTTTATTGGGCTTTGGTTGTATTTTTTTGATTTTGGGTTTCAGTCAGGCCTTCAATAAAATCAGTCATATTTTGATTCAAAAAAAATACGCTATAAGCGCTATAATAAAATAATAATTAAATATTAGTTTAGAATTTGGTATATTAATAGTTTTCTTTTCTTTTTCTTTTTTTTTTTTCACAAGAAGACATGAAAATTTGACAAGTGTCACTTATTATTATTTTATTATATCTCATAGGACACTTGTCAATCTCCTAATTATATTTGAATAGTCTAAAAATTCTATTGACAGTACACCAAATAATTTCCCTTAAATAATTAAAAAAAAGACACTTGGCATCATCTTAGACTTGTTCGTGAAAATTTTTTTTATTTCACTGGCCATGGACAGAATAATTATCCTTTTAATAAGTTATACTTTAATTTAAGAGAAATTATTTGGTATACTACTAGTGAAGTTGTTAGACTCCACAAAGTTACCTTATAGGAATATAGTAAAATATTAAAAAAAAAAGTAGCGAATGTGTTGTGGAATAAAAAAAGTGAATTGTCAATTTATCAAATACTCACTCTTAATCTAATTATTTACTTATTTTTTCATTTGTAGTTTGAAAAATATATACCAAACACGTTTTACTATTTTCATTATTGAAAACAAACGTTCTATTTTATTTACCAAACATATTTTTTTAATTTTGAAGAATAAAATGAAAATTATTTTCTGAAAATAAAAAGAAAAATAAAAACGAAGGATGTTCTCGGAAATCAAACGCACCCTTACTTTCCTATTTTAAATTTCAAATTATTTTTATTATCAAATTAATCAAATTTGAAAAACTTGTCATCATCTATATTAATCCTTATTTGTATAAAACCTTTAAATTAACTCAACACCATTAAAAAATTATTGTGACTTAAATTTGTTACACACTTATAAAAATATTAATTAAACTAAATATTCAAAATAACTTCTCATCGTTTAAAAGAATTTCTCTGAATTACTTTTCAAAATCAAATATAAAGAAAATAATCTTTTCACCCAAATTTTTTATCAAAACTTACAGTTTAAGCTTTTGTTTGGTTAAAATTAAAATTAAGTTATCATATTTTTTATTTAAAATAGTAAGTATTTAATGTCAAAATTTATGAATTTTAAATTTTGATTAAATTGTCCTCTTATAATTAACAAAAATAAATAAATATGAAAGAAATTTTAAAATGAAAAGTAAAGGATTGAAATTTAAAATTGCAAGGAGAACAAATCTGAATTAAATATACAGTGAAGGGAGTAAGAGCAAATTTTAAGGCATTTGATTATGAAATGTAATTTCAGGCGTGTTGAAAATCTAAGTATATATTTATACATATTTACTTAGCATTCTCCATCTTTTACTGAGTCCTTTTTTTAGCAATCCAACAAATCCGCTGATATCAGACCTGTTCAGCTCAATTTGCTACCCTTTTCAGTTTCATCTTTCAACAATAATCTCTCTCTATCTAATCCCCTTTTCTTCTTCTTCTTCTTCTTCTTCTTCTTCTTCTTCTTCTTTTTTTCTGTTTTTGTTCTTCTTTTCATCAATTTATCTGACCATTTCATTGATTCCTCAACACACACTTGAAATGCAACCATGACCCTCAAGGGTGGCGCCACCAGTGCCTGCGCCGCATGCAAGTACCAACGCCGTAAGTGCATCCCTGAATGTCTTCTTGCCCCTTATTTCCCCGCCGATCAAACCAAAGTCTTTCAAAACGCTCATAAATTGTTCGGCGTTAGCAATATTGTTAAGATACTAAGAAGTTTAGATCCTTCCCAACATGCCGAAGCAATGCGTTCCATCAAATATCAAGCCAATGTCCGTGATCGCTTCCCGGTTTACGGTTGTTTGGGTGTCATTCGTCAGCTTTATTATCAAATTCAGATGTTGGAAGAGGAAATGCATACCGTACTTACACAACTCGAGATGTATAGACAACACCATCATCACCAACAACAACAACATCAGCACCAGCACCAAATTTCATCAATGGCGGACGATGTCATTTCTCAGTTAGAACTCGGCATGGCACCGTCTAACAATGCTCTTCCTCTCTTTAATCAAGTTACTCATCAACCCTACACTATGCAAAACACTTACTCCTCCTCAGACATCGATTCTCCTCCTAAAGACAATGTAGAAAGCAATTCTTTGTGGATCCAACATCTTTTTCTCGACACTAATAATCACGGTACTATCAACAATGATAGTCCCATTGCCATTCAATCTCAGTTATTGGTCCCGAACTCCGAACCATTAGCCGATACTCAACACCAAGTGGTTCAAGATTACGATGAAATTCATCCCTTTTTCGATTCCATCGACGACAGACAGTCTTATATTGATATCAAAGATGCCGAAGATTCCAGCAGGTAACAAACAACCACCACCTAATTTCTTTAAACATTCAAACAAAACCGATATTTTTTTATTCATAATTTATGATTGGAGAAATGAATATAGAGCAAAATGCAGTTCCGAAGAATCACTCAAAGAGACAACGCAATTAATGATGGGCAATGTTGGAAGCAAAGATTTGAAAAATGCAGCTGCTTGTTTCAGTCTCACCAGTGTCAACTGATCAGCTGCCACCCAAAAAACCTAGTACTGCAACTCCCATTCCTTTCTTCTTCTTTTTTTCTTAATCAGATCTTATATAGTGCACATCCCACAATTTTGAGCTTTTTTTTTTTTCTTTATTGTAAAGCTTTAATATATATTATATACATATATATATATTTGGTAATTTTGGTAAATGATTTTACATTCAGTATTCACACTGCTGAAATAAGTGTTAATTCTTTTTCACTAGATAATAATAAACTTCCTTTTCCCAAGTTTAGATGATTACAGCCATTTACATCATCCTTTTGTAAGTATTTGTGTTGCATATTGGATAGGGATACTTTGATATTGGGATAAATTTAATTCATTAATTTTTTTATCCATTACTTTTTAATTTATGAATCATCATTATTCATAGCTTGGTTCATGAGTATAATTCTCCATAAACTCTCTAAATAAATAATTATAATAATTTTTTATTAATTTCTTGTAGATTCATATATTATTATTTTTGGATATTTTATCACTTGAATCTAATTTAATTTGGTGTGAATAGTATTGCATATTTGAATTCAGATATCTTAATATGATATTTCTTTATAGAATTCTTGCTTAATTTTAGTTTTATCTTTAAATAAATTTGATTTAGCAAATTTCATTCTTTAAAAGATTTGAACCTTCACTAAAATATTATGCATAATATATAAAATCAATTTGATATGTTATTTAAAATTTAAATACTAAATATAATTAGTTTGTTTGATAAATATAAATTATAAATTATAAAATTTATATTTTATATTTTTCATTTTCAAAGTTTCAAATATGTTTGGATATAAATTTGCTTTTGAGTGTCTAATTGTGTTCACCATGTGTGTCTTATAACGTAGGTGCAATGTCAAAATTTGTGTGATGAGATTTAAGATAAAATTTAATTTTTGAGAGAAGAAAAAATTTATCCAAGCTAAAAAGAATTAAATTGAATTAAGAAGATTTGAAAGGACTAAGTAGGAATTATATAATTTAATGGAGTGAGCCTAAATATAAATCTATAAATATATATATATATATATATATATTGAAATAAACCTTAATTGTTGAAAACATAAATTCAAATTTCAAATATTAAACTAGAAATAAAAATTATCACTTGTAATTGATAGTTTACTTTTGATAAAAATTTATTGAATTAAAATTGAATAAATAGATATATAATTAGATCTGATTATGAGTCAGATTAACCATCCAAGCTAAGGACTATATTATTCTTACCTTCATTTTCTTCAGGTTTTTTTTTTTTTTTTTTTGTATAGCTTTGTGAAGAGTGAGAACTCCATTTCAGTTTCATCTAATTTTCATGCTATTTCAGTATCTGGTGATAGTTTTGGTGCTAGTTCAATAATTGCTGATATGTTGGTATTGGCTTATGTGAACAATATGAAAAGTCATTTAGCATTTGAAGCTTTTAAGTGAGCTGGTGACTATGGCTTTAAGTTATCAGCTGTATCTTGTAATCCTCTATTCAGAGCTTTGGTGAAGGAGGATAAGATTGTAGATGTGGAGTATGTGTATAAAGAGATTATTAGAAGGAGAATTAAAGTTAATGCAATAACTTTTAATACTGTGATCAATGGACTGTGTAAAGTTGGGAAATTGAATAAGGCTAGTGATGTTTATTCAGGACATGAAAGCATGGGGGGTCTTGCCAGATGTAATTACCTATAATACTCTTTATCTCTGGTTATTGCAAGAAAGGTAGGATTGGGAAAATGTATAAAGCTGATGCTATTTTGAAGCGGCTGAAGCCTTTCTTTGTTTTTTTTTTTTTTTTTTTTTTTTACAAGGAATTTTCTTTTGTTTACTCTTTTTGTTGTTGAGGATGAAGACAGTGTTGAGATCCTATACTTTAATGGCGTATAATCTTAGCAAAAACTTGATATTTTTTGTTAGCAATCTAAAAAATATATTTTTAATAAATAATTTATGAACACCAACTTCTTTTTCCCTCAATTCTAGCATTGCAATTATAAACTCACCATTTTCCGTGACTTCATTATTTCATAGTTGTTTTGTTGCAATTTTACCGTTATTTGACTATTATAATGTTATTTGGAATATTTACAATCTCTATTTATAGGCATAAGTACTATAAATGATATAGAAATCTATTTTGATGACTATTAGAATTTAAAGTATATCAAAATTTATCTAGATCTTGATAGATATCCACTTAATAAGATATTCATAACACTCTCCTTTAGATGTTTATTGATAGATAAAGTGTCTCGTTAAAACCTTACTAAGATAAAAACTCTGTGGAAAAAAAATTCCTAATGAAAAGAAAAAGAGTACATATATCTATATTATGCATAATATGTTGCTTTCTTAAAAATCTTACCAGGAAAACCCATTGGGACAAAACCCATCATGAAAATATCACATACTTTCTCATATTCTACGTATTCAATCTTGAATACTAGTTTTTCAAATGACTATTCGAATGTGTTTGATAAGCATTTATATCACTATTATTTTGAAAGTCATGAGTGAGGGAAACTTTGGGGAAATATATTTTGATCTCTTCAGAAGTTTCAACAATAATCATAGTAAACTTTAATCATGATTTTTCTATAAAAGCGAAAGAAGTATTTTTATTATTTTATAATCATCTTTCAACTACTATTCACTATGTCAAATTTACCATATATGTTCAAATTATTTCAATTCATATAAATGAACAATTTTCCGAGAATTTTAATATGCTTCGGCATTCTAAATGCTTCAAGGATTTTAATATAAACTTTACTATATAGTGATTCATAAAAGGTTGTAACAACAACCATTAAGTGCAAGTTAAATCTTTTATGAATTGTCAATTTAATAATATATCTAAAAGTTATTGCATCCACCATAAAAGAATGTTATATCTTTCATAATCAATATTAGGAGTTAGTAAAAACTTCATATTTTTATGCCGCTTTTGCAAAACTACTTCATTTGTACCCTCACTAGCTTTATACCTTTAGATATTTGGACTGCTGGTCCAAAAACTCCGTGAATTTGAGTTGCGTCTTTCTATTTTGACCAATCTATTCCATATCTACATTTCCCAATATATTTATTCAATATCCTCCTTTTATTTCATTATTTCAACAATAACATTGCATGCAAAATCATTGTCGACCACTTTTATTATTCGGTTCCACATTTTATTGAATTGACATAACTTATCAAGATCTCTTATTTTTACTATTTTAATCTTCAATTTCAGGTACCTGGATCTCTTCTGGAGTTTTAGTTATGTCTAAGGTCTCTTCTGAAGCACCCGCCTCCATTATATAACCATCTAAAAGAAATACTTTCTTTTATGAGAATTTCATATTTGGAACTTGTATTGAGTTATCCTTGTTGAACTTTTGATTCAAATTACTCTCCCCTAGCCTCATTACAAGTCATTATTTCTCTCTCCCTAATGTCGGGAAAACCATATAATCAAGATAGTAGTCACAAATCATATCATAATTGAATCTCCAAAACATTCAAAATGTATAATAATACAAGGAGGCTCGTAATTAATATATATTCCCAACTTTTTTTGATGACTCACTCATTTTTGTGCGTTGTGGTGGATCAATTGGAGTATATACGCACATACAAAAGTTCAAAGATGGGAAATATTTAGCTCTTGACCAAAAACCAATTATAATGGGGAGTATTTATAGCTTATTGGCTTGATGCATACAATACGTAAATAAACATAATCTCATGTTAAAATAGGAAGTTTAGTTCTCATAAGTAATGGTTTAGATATTAATCAGAGGTGTTCAATCAATGATTTCTCTAAACCATTATGCGCATAAATAACAAATTTTTACAAAAGTTTTTCAAACTCAATCAATAAAAGACTGAGATATAAACTCATCAATATTAGTAAAATGAATTGTCTTAATTGCATGATCTGAAATTAATTATTTAAACAAGTAATCTTGCAAATGATAGGTTGCATGTTGGAAACACATATGTGATTATTTTGTAGATGCATCTACCAAAATCATATAATATCAAAACCATCCACATGGTGTATGAATGGGCCCATATTCATTTCATAAATGCAAGACATTAAATCTCAACTTTAGCTTGTGAGTTTATAACAATCAATTTTCATTGAAAATAAACAACAAATGAGAATTCTTTAAATTAAATAATCTTCTGGTTTCAATTAATTTTCGCATCTTATATGATTCAGGATGGTCTAACTGGTCACGTCAAGTAGTAAATGTATTTGTATCAGTAAACTTTTGGTTTACTTTAACATGCATTTCAATTGTACTAATAATATCAATATAAATTGTGACAAATTGATACTTTTACTAACATTCCTTTTACTTTGTATCTACGTATAAGTATTATGTGGCATTTACTACTGGAAATGTCTAAATTAATGTGAAGTCTAAATCACTATTTTCCAGGTGTACAACTGGTACATAACCAATGACTTTTCATGCCTAAGTTTTCTCTCTTACAAGTTCTCAACAGTAATATCTTTCCATATAGTTTTCCTAAAGAACTTATTCTGAATACTGTAGAGTTAAACTCATAGTTTTTTAAAAAAAAAAAACTTGCAACTTCAGCTGCATCCAGCCATAACGAGCTTTAGATAGAATTACCATATTCTATTACTCATAAGTAGATCTTTCACAATCAAATATTTTACTTTCAATCCCTTAATGGGGATGATGACAAAACAAGATCACAAAGATAGTCATAGTAAATTCAATTTAATAACAAGAGTAATCAATAACTCAATCTTTTTTCTTTCATCCTTTCAGAAAAAAATATTTATAGCAATAGTGATTCATATGGAATATAATCTTTTCTTCATTCACAATCTCAATATGACATCCATTATGAATACATTTTAAAACCAATGGATTAACCATCACAAGATATTAATATATTAGCTCTTCTGGAGCTTTCGACTAATTTTGTACTACCAAATATTAGAGTAATATTGGTTTATATTTTCTTTTGTGTTCACTTCAGGGAATGCAATAATTTTACTAGGATGAACTTATAAACGTCCCAAAAAATTCTTTATTTTATAATCACCATCGTAAACATGCGTGAATTTCAAATCAAAATATATCTATTCATGTTGTCAGGATTAGTCTCCAATTATAATAAACATTATATAATAAATAAATCATAGTAAAATATACCTGAGATTCTTTAATATCATTGTTATCACCTAGGTTAAGTGGTTAAAGGCTCTAATAATTACTCATAGTGCACAGGCCTCAATTGAAATAGCAGCAACTTTAGGAGGCAATTGACAATACAAAATTTGAAATATTTTTGTGACTTATGGAGAAAAACAATTTTATTACAATCTGACCTAACCTAATCTATAATCAGGTCTATATGTAATAAATGTAAAATTTAAGATAATATAATCTTAAAAAGCAAAAATTCCTTTAATGATGTAACTCATCGTTTACTTATTATTTTATTTTAAAAAATTATCCCATAATTTTCATTACATATTATCAATCGTATTTAAAATTAATTAATTAATTAAAATTTTAAGTTTCACTTGTTGAATTTGTTCACATGTCATTAAATAACCGTCCATGGATCTATATTGGATGCAAATTCAATTAGTAACATATTTAATACCATATAAATTAAGTTTAATTGCAAATTTTATCTTTTTATTTTACAAAGCTAAAAAGTTAATCCATTTCAATTGCTAGAATTTAACCATTGTACTCTACTAAACTAGGAAATTAGTCCAATTAAATAATTTTGTTAAACTTTATCATTAAATCATTAACATAAAATTAAATAATTCCATAATTTATGTGCAAGAAATTGCAAAACTTAGCAATTCAATAATTTACACAACAAGTCATCAAAACTAAGGTTTAAGTTAATGTGTTTACTAAAAATTGGATGAAATTTTTATTTTTCATAAACTACAAACACCAAATTATAATAAATTAAAGTTGAAGAATTAACTTCTTAATTTAAAAAAATTCAATCATGATATTTTAAGAATATTCATCTTTATATACAGGCCACATCTCAACATCATTTGTTCACATGCATTCATGCTCTCTTTCTCTTTTTACATTTTAGAAAAACGATTAATTTTAGTTTTGATATTTTTATTATAGATATTTAAGTTTTATATTTTAATTTTTAATATAACTTTATCTCTATAATTTATAATCTTATTAATTAATCCAAATTATTAATATTATCAACTTTTCAATTAAAATATTATGTTATATATAATTTGAATGCTTAAGAATTTTAGAAACTGACATACAACTTTCCATTTCTTTTAGCTTTACACTACTTTTCTTTACATTATAAGACAATTGTCAAATTTCAATTCGAGCCCAATGCTGGAACTTAAGATTTAATTTATATATTTTAATTTTTTACATAATTTAGTTCCTCTACTTTTATAATGTCATTAGTTAGTCTAAATAGTTAATATTGTTAATATTTTAATAAAAATCTGACATCAATTTTTCTTAAAACACTATTCCAAAAAAATTTACTTTATCATGATCGGTTTGAGTGAGTGTTTTAAGAAAAATTATAACCATATTTTAAATATTATTTTATTATTAAAGACTTCCAAGTAAATATTTTTAATTTCAAAATGTCAAACTAGATAATTTAATAGAAGAATTTTAATGGTGGTAACAACTAGATCTAAATTTTAAAGCTAAAAAGTAAAGAGACTAATTTCTAAAAATAAAAGTAGAGGATTAAATTTCAAATGTATGAAGTGTATATGAACCTAAAACATATTTTAACTTTCAAATTTTTACTCTATAATTTGACACAAACAAATTATAATTAAGTCATGGTTTAAGATGACAACTATAGTAAGAACTCTAAAATGAGAACCATGATAACCAAATTAGTTTTAGCCTTTAGATCAAAATGAATAAATCTAACTCTTCTATTTAAGATTTAATCTATCTCACTAAAATAGAGAGCACAACACCTACACCATGTCTGGTTGGGGGGGAATATGAATGCATTACTGTCCAATTTAATGGGCCTACCACCAAACCATTGTTTGGTTGGGGTGAATACGCTTGTACAAGCCCAATTTAGCCCGAGGCCCACCTAAACCCAATCCTAAAAAACAATTCAAACCCAATAACCAAAATTAGACCAAACCTAAGCCTAACCCTAAACCCAATTACAAAATAACCCAAACAACAAACTAAATTAAATCCAAATCAGGCAGCCCAATTATAATAAATACAAACCCAATTCAAGCCCAACCTACCCTAGCCCATACTAAACAAAAAGAAAAAATGAAAACCCTAGGTCTACCTAGGTCTGCCGCCACCTGCCCTCTGCACTGTTGTCACCGGCCACTGCCATTTGCACTTGCACTTGCAAAATATCAATAGAAGAGACAGGAAATCAAACAAGTTGTATCAAAAAAATGGCTATAAAGCCATCAAAAATCCAATGTAAAAAGGTTTTTTTTATCATTCGAATCAAAAAAAAAATTGCAAAAGAAAACACAACAAGCAAAAGAACTGAAAACACAAAAGAATAAAAAAGCAAAAATCAGATCAGGAGGTGATTTTATTTATTTTTATTTATTTTATTTCGAATCTTTTTCTTTATATATATATATATATATATATATATATATATATATATATAAGAATTAAAAAAAAAAAGAGAGAAAAAAGAAGCTTACCTTGAAATCACCGAAAAAAGGGCAACTTTTGGCCTTCTCGCCGTCGACGACCGGACTCTCGCCGGATTCCCATGTCTTGCAGAGAAAAATAAGGGAGGGGAAGGTTTTTTTTTTAAAGCTGATGAAAATGAAACTTTTTGGTGAAATTTTGACATTCCTAAACGCCCAAAAAGGCGTCGTTTCACTCTCCGACCCAATTACCCGACCCGCTCCAAGCTAGGATCCGTGTGTTTTTGGCGCATGGGATATTTGCGCATTTAGCCCTTCCTCTTTTTTATGGTTTTGCAATTAAGTTTATTTTATTTTTAATTTTTCCCCAATAATTTATTTTGGGTTTCAATCTGGTCCCCCTGATGCTGCGCGTTTTAGAGGAGAAGGAAAAATTTCCCTTTTAGTCCCTCCTTGTTATTCGCGCGTTCAATGGGGTCCTTTTCCTTTTATTTATTTTCAGATTTGCCTTGAACTTCTGTTTTAAATTCAATTCAGTCCCTTTTTTAGTTATTTTGCAATTATTATTATTATTATTATTATTATTATTATTATTATTATTATTTATTTATTTTATTTTTATTTATTTCTTTTATATTTGTTACCATTTTCAGTATTAATATTATTAATATCACTACTTTTACTATTATTTTTATTATTTTATTTTATTTATTTCTTTTATATTTGTTACTATTTTCACTATTAATATTATTATCACCACTACTATTACCATTATTTTTATTATTTTATTTTATATTTATTTTATATTTGTTACTATTTTCACTATTCTTATTATCACTATTATTTATTTAAATTTTAATACTATTACTATTATTTTTTGTTACTATTATTATTTTCTTTACTATTATATTTAATCTTTGTTCTTTTATTATTATTACTATTATAATTATATTTCTCTTCGTATTTATTATTCATTATCATTTTATTTTTATTTTATTTTTATTTTTATTTTATTTTTATTTTTATTTTTATTTTTATTTTTATTTTTATTTTTTCGTTTTTGACTTGTTTATTTTATTTTATTTTCGTCTTTATTATTGTTATTCACATTAACACATTTATTATTCTTTCATTATGCACATTTGTACCATCATTTTTTCATTTTATTATCAATTTACGTTGCTTTAATCTTTACCCGTTACATAAAATTTTGTTTTTAAATCAACAATTTTTCGTATTTCGAGATTCGAAAAGTTGCACCCTAACTTATAGGATTCCGATTTTCTCCCTAAATCCAAATAACGAATGCTTTCAAAACACTTTTAATAACCTCTAGAATTATGAAAAGATCGTGTTCTAACTTATGGAATATGATTTCTTCTTAAAAACTGGGATAATCAAATAGCTTTCAAAATAAATAAGTTTTTCGGCATTTATTCTCATATCGGGAATTTAGGACATTGTGTCCTAACTTACGGGACGTGATTCTTTTTCTCGATTAACATGAAACATGCCTTGTTCTCAATTTTTATAAAAAAAGATCGTATTTTTAAAATTCCCTCAAATTTTCAATTTTCGACACTAAGACACTAATTAATCAACTAGATACCAATTTTTGGGCATTACAAGGGTGCTAATCCTTCCTCGTACATAACCGACTCCCGAACCCGTCTTTCTGAATTTTGTAGACCAACAAGCATTGTTTTAAATAAATCAAACCGGTTATTAAAAACAGCTATTGTACGAGGTGACCGGATCACACCTCACAAAAAAGGATTGGTGACGATTCCAGTTTTTTATTTTCATTTTCAAAATCAAAGTTGACCCCTTTTTTCAAAAAATGGTTTCAACAGCTTGGCGACTCCGCTGGCAACCCAAAATAAGAGAGTCAAGCCACAAGTTGATTACTTTTGGTCTTTTTGTCGAAAATTGAAAACTTGGTTTAAATGTACGATCCTTTCGCTACATTTCATCCGCCTTTGTTACGATCTTCATCATTGTGGTTTAAGTTTTGGTATCTTTCTTCACATTGCATCTCATGACCGCTCGATTATACCCTTTTAAGTGGGAGTGAAAACTATTCTTCGTGAGGTCTTCACCTCTGTGTAGGATAGTGGATCACTTTCGAGATACATTCGTACCTATGTCTTCGTGAGATTTTCATCTTCGTGCAGCCATAGGGAAATGTATTCCCCTGAACTGAACTTGGTCCATATGAGTCTATAATGGGTGAGGATCGAGAATCTGTTGGTTCAAGTACCTTTAATCTAGAACCAAACCCTATATAGCGAGCCTTAAGACCCACTTTAGGTAGAGCCATGCCAAACCATAGTGGTTACCCGAGTAGGTACTTTATTATTCTTCGCTTAATTTAAACTGTGTATGAAGTATTGACTTGCTTTGTTTTTACTTTGATTGTAATTGCATGGCATATTCATCACAAAAAAGGTGTTGATTCACATTCGGTTGCTAAATAGATAACTTGTCATGGAAAAGGGGTTCTTGATAAAGTGGAGGATAATGTGGCCATCCGAATATGGGCCAAAACAACGTAACAAGAGAAAGGCGATAGTCTTATAGAGGGATACATGTTAGAGTTATAGATTTTACTCGTATCAATGTAACCCAGAATAATCTTCAAGAGATGAAGAAATATGGGACCAGTGGGATGATGAGATCAAGCAACTATTCTACGTAATTACGGTGACTTACCCTGTCTACTTGATATCAAGGTGGACGAGCACCTATTTTGAGCTTTCGCCCAATATTAGAACCCTGCTTATAGTTGTTTTACTTTCGAAATAGTGGATTTGGTATCTGTCATAGAAGAATACATGACCTTCTCTATTGCCCGAATATTCAAACCTACAAAGCCTATTCGAGAGCCATTAACGTCCCAGCTTTCTTAAAGGAGCTAACAAGTATCACGAGGATGAGTGAGCAATGGATCGCAGCCTAGATCGAGCAAAAAGAAGCTAATAGAGGCATCCATTAGAAATTTTATGAGATTTGGTTTTAACATCCGAATATGAAGAAACGGATCGATGTCTTCGCTTAGAGTATGAGGACAAGGCCGTATATATATCCGTTTTATGTAAAGAAATTTGTTTTCTAGAAAAGTTACTCTAATGAAATTGAATCAGAATCAATGCCTTTTTGTTGCATTCATCTGCATTACATTGCATCCGCATTACATTCCACATAAAAAAAGGACCCTAGTTAATTAAAAGAATTGAAATTCATTGAAGATGTCAAAAGCCCAACAGGAATGATGGGAAATCTAAACATCAACGTCATATCCGAAGAAGGAATTAGAAGAGAAAAATTATCAGGAATTTGCCCTTATGAACTTGGAAGTGTTCTGAACAATTAGACTGCGGAAGAGATTCTTGTAGTCTTTAGAGCTGATTCAGAGTAATGTTCAAAACACGCTTGTTGCTTTAAGCCTAGAAGCAATAAAAATTCTTTTGTGAAATAGGCTCATTTCCAACATATTTATTTCAATTAAAAATGCATTTTTGTGTCTCACTCTGAGCAAATATTCTTTTATTCTTTCATTTCATCCATATTCATACCACATAAGTAGCTATTCTTAGATTCATTTATCCTTTGGAATATTCCTTCGTACCTATAGTAGGTCTCTAGATATCAATGATATGAGTGACACTGCTACTAACTCAGAATCTCCTTTTGAGTAAGATATGTGTCTAGAGGGATCTTAGGACTTTGAAAATGACAGAGATTGTAACTTGTATCTAGATTTTTTAAGGATGGTAGAACAAGAAGAGAAACAGATCCCACCTCACAAAGAGTTAATGGAAACTATGAACTTGAGAGATAGAAAATAAAAGGAAGAAGTGAATATCAGAGCTTGTATTACAGCGGAGACAAAGCGAAACCTCATTAATTTACTCCAAAAATTCAAAGATGTCTTCGTATGGTCGTATCAAGATATGCCCGGGCTAAGCATTAATATCGTGGTACACTGGCTGCCGATAAAAGAGGAGTGCAAGCCAGTCCAATAGAAGCTTAAAGGATGAGGCTAGATGTTCTGCTAAAAATAAAAGAAGAGGTCAAGATGCAATTTAGCGCTGATTTCTTGCAAGTGGTTAAATACTCGGAGTGGGTAGCCAATATCGTCCCCGTCCCTAAGAAAGATGTGAAAGTACGAATGTGTGTAGACTACAAGGATCTGAATAAGGCTAGCCCGCAAGACAATTTTTCGTTGCCTCACATCGACACCTTAGTGGATAATACGGCAGGCTACTCACTGCTCTCCTTCATGGATGGCTTCTCAGGATACAATCAAATAAAGATGCATCCTGAAGACATGGAAAAAACCATACTCGTAACCTTGTGGGGAACTTTTTTCCATAAAGTGATGTCATTTAGATTGAAAAATATGGGAGCGACATATCAGAGAGCCATAGTAACCCTGTTCCATGATATGATGCATAAAGAAATTGAAGTTTATGTCGACGACATGATCACCAAATCCCTAATAGAAGAAGAACATGTACAAGTCTTGAGAAAGTTATTTTTGAGATTGAGAAAATTCTAACTAAAACTCAATCCCACAAAAGTGCACCTTCGGGGCCAAGTTAGGAAAATTGCTAGGTTTCGTAGTCAGTGAAAAAATGATCGAGATCAACCTAGACAAAGTGAAGGTTATACAGCAATTGCCTCCACCGCACACTCAAAAAGAAGTTTGAGATTTCCTAAAAGACTAAATTACAGTACCTAGTTTATTTCACAACTAACGGAGAAATGCGACCCCATATTCCGTCTCATTAAGAAACACGACCCAGGCGTTTGGGATGAGGAGTGTCAAAAAACTTTTGATAAGGTCAAACATTACTTGTCCAATGCCCCAGTACTGATGCCACCTAACTAAGATAGGCTACTGATACTGTACTTGGCAGTATTCAGGAATTTCATAGGATGCGTGCTTGGCCAACACGATGAGTCAGGAAAGAAAGAAAGGGCGATATACTGCCTCAGTAAAAAATTCTTGAGTGTAAAATGAGATACTCATCCATTGAAAAGTTATGTTACACATTGATCTAGACAACTCGGAGACTAAAATAGTACATGTTGTAGCATACGACTTGGCTAATCTCGAAAGTAGACCCTCTAAAGTACATGATGAAGTCAACCACTTTGAATGGAAGGATGGCCTGATGGTAAATTTTACTTTCTAAATTCGACATAGTCTATGTGAATCAAAAGGCTGTAAAAGGGAGCGCAATAGCTGAGTTTCTAGCCAGTAGAGCTCTAGAAGATTACGAGCTTTAAACTTTGACTTCCCAAATAAGGATCTAATGTATGTGGCAACCACCGAAGAAGACACTCCAAAAGATCGTTCTTGGAAACTGAACTTCGACGGAGTATCAAACGCTATTGGCGATAGAATTGGGGCAGTCTTGATATCCCCAAATAGATATCATTATCCATTTACTTGCAAATTGGATTTTGATTGCACAAATAATATGGCAGAGTACGAAGCATGTATCATGGGAATCCATGCGCTATAGAACGCAAAATCAAAGTGCTAGAGGTGTATGGGGATTCTGCACTAGTGATCCATCAGCTCAAAGGTGAATGAGAAACAAGAGACCCTAAATTGATCAATTATTGAAAGCTAGTTTTGGAATTAATTGAGGAGTTAGATGATATCACCTTCTGTTACCTCCCGCGAGATGAAAACTAGATGGCTGATGCTTTGGCTACATTAGCTTCTATGATCAAAGTAAATAAACATGAAGATATGAAGCCTATCCAGATGAGTATTTACGAAGCTCGGCATTGCTATAACATCGAAGAAGAAGAAGAAAGAGATGATCACCCCTGGTATCACGATATACTGCGATACGTGAAGAATCGTGAATACCCTGTCCAAGCAACCGAGAATGACAAAAGGACATTGAGAAGGCTGGCCAGTGACTATGTCCTATATAGGGAGATCCTATACAAAAGAAGAAAGGATCGGTGTTATTAAGATGTGTGGATGCTGTTGAGGTAAAAAAAAATCCTAGAAGAAGTCTATGAGGGTGTCTGCGGAACACATGCTAATGGTTTTACAATAGCCAGGCAAATCATTAGATTCGGGTATTATTGGTTCACCATAGAAGGGGAGTGCATCAATTATGCTAAGAAGTGTTATAAGTGTCAAATTTATGGGGACAAGATTCATGTGCCTCATTCACCTCTTCATGTTATGACTTCTCCAGTGACCTTTCTCTATGTGGGGCATGGACGTCATTGGGCCAATCTCGCCAAAAGCCTCTAACGGGCATCGTTTCATTTTTGTGGTCATCGATTACTTCACCAAGTAGGTAGAGGCTTCTTCATATGCCAATGTCACCAAGTTGGAAGTCAGTAAATTCTTAAAGAAAGAGATCATCTGTCGGTATGGAATGCTAGAAAACATCATATAGTACAATGCATTGAACCTGAACAACAGCACGATAGCAGAGGTCTGCATGCTGTTCAAATTAAACACCACAACTCGTCACCATATCACTCAAAAATGAATAGTACAGTTGAGGCGGCTAATAAGAACATCAAGATTGTGGTAAAGATGATTGAGACTTATAAATATTGGCATGAGAAGTTACCATTTGCTCTTTATGCTTATCGAACGTCAGTCAGGACCTCTACCGGGGCAACTCCTTTCTCATTGGTCTATGGAATGGAGGCAGTTTTACCAATTGAAGTTGAGATTCCTTCCCTTCAAGTCTTGTCAGAGCTAAAGTTGGATGAGGCAGAATGGATCCAAGCTCGATATGATTAGTTAAACTTGATTGAAGAAAATAGATTGAAAGCTATCTATCATAGTCAAATGTACCAGAAATGAATGATGCGAGCTCACAACAAAAAAGTTCACCCTAGAGAATTCCAAGAGGAGACTTAGTATTAAAGAAGATCCTTCCCATACAAAAAGACTTCAGAGGAAAATGGATACCAAACTGGGAAGGACCTTATGTGGTAAAGAAGGCCTTTTCGAGAGGAGCGTTAATCCTAACTGAAATGGATGGCAAAATTTTGCCTAATCTAGTGAATTGAGATTTAGTCAAAAAATACTTCACCTAAAAAAAAAAGAAAATGAAAAAAAAAGGAGAGGCCAATGTGAAAACCCGCAAAGGGCGCCTTGAGACCAAAGGGGTTTTAAATTGAAAACCCGTAAAGGTCAATTCAAATTTTGATCAAAAGAGGGCATGCGATAGTCTCGCTTTCTCCGAATTAACAAGAAGGAGAGATGTTATGTCCTGGGGCATTAACAGGGTACTCTACATCCCCTAAACACATATTGAGCTCAAAATGGTTCTCGAGAAATCCGTACAGAGAAGCTCAGTGGCGATATCTGGGCACCTATTTTTCCTCTTACTCATTTTGTATTTCAGCAATATTTGCTTTCTTTGATTAATCTATTCTTTTCAAATTTTGTTCCTGATAGAATTTCAGCTTTGTCCATCATTATGACATTTTTCAAGCATTTTGCATTGAAATAACGATCAATGGACTAATAATATTTTCACAAAAGGAGTTCCGCATATTACTCTGGAAGCTTCTAAATAGTACAAGAATCTAAAGCAGGATTATTATTTAAAACTCACCAAACCTAAGGGTTGGAAATATTCGAGAAAGAAGAGTCTAAATTGTGACTATTCCTTTGGATTTTCTGTCAAAAATATTAGTTGAACAAAAAGACAAGATATTACGTCAGTGATAGAATCTTGATGAACAACGAGCAATGACAACCCAAACATTAAAAAGGGATCATTCTCATGACATTCTGTATTCATGCAAATATCATTCATACATATCTAGTTAGGAGCATTTGATTCATTTTGATCATGACATCCTAATCATTTGGCATAAGCATAGGCCCGTGAAATTGATTCTACAGGTCATGTTACCCAGAGAATGGTGTAATAGATCAATGGAGTTACGAATTTCATACCCCTGAAGTTATATTAGGATGGATTGAAGTCCTTATGGTGAATCTTGTCTTCCTGAAGTTGCAGTGGAGCAGATTAAAGCCATAAGTCTTATCTCTCTGAAGTTGTAGTGGAGTAGATCGAAGATGGCGGATCTTATCTTCCTAAAGTTGCAGTGAAGCAGTTTGAAGCCACCAGCCTTATCTCTCTGAAGTTGCAGTGGAGCAGGTTGAAGTTACAAGTCTTATCTCCCTGAAGTTGCAGTGGAACAAACTGAAGATAGCGAATCTTATTTCATTGAAGTTGCAGTGGAACAGATTGAAGCTATTAATCACAGATCTTATCTCTCTGAAGTTGCAGTAGAGCAGATCATGGCAAGCCTTATCTCCCTTAAGTTGCAATGGAGCAGGTTGAAGTTACAAGTCTTATCTCCCTAAAGTTACAGTGGAATAGACTGAAGATAGAGAATCTTATTTCCCTGAAGTTGCAGTGGAACAGATTGAACCTATAAATCACAGATCTTATCTTCCTGAAGTTGTAGTGAAGCAGATTGAAGCCACCAGCCTTATCTCCCTAAGTTGCAGTGGATAGGTTGAAGTTACAAATCTTATTTCCCTAAAGTTACAGCGGAGCAGACTGAAGACAACAAATTTTATTTCCCTAAAGTTGCAGTGGAACAGATCGAAGCTACAAGTCTTATCTCCCTGAAATTGAAGTGGGGCATATTGAAACCGCAAATCTCATCTTCCAAGGTTGCAACGGAGTGGATTGAAACTACAAAGTCTTATCTCTCTGAAGTGGCAGTGGAGTGGATCGAAGCAACGAGATACAGTGGACTGAAGCGAGGCTACCTGAAGAAGAGGAGCTCCAAAGAAATCGAGACTCGATGAGACCGGGCAAAATTGGTCTTTCTTAAAAGTCTTTACTCCATTCCCATTACACGACAATGAGCAAAGAGGGGCAGCTATACAAGCCCAATTTAGCCCGGGGCCCACCTAAACCCAATCCTAAAAAACCAATTCAAACCCAATAACCAAAGTTAGACCAAACCCAAGCCTAACCCTAAACTCAATTACAAAATAACCCAAACAACAAACTAAATTAAACCCAAATCAGGCAACCCAATTACAATAAACCCAAACCCAAACTAAATTACCCTAACCCAATTCAAGCCCAACCTACCCTAGTCCATACTAAAACAAAAAAAAAAAAAAAAAAACAAAAACAAAAAAAAGAAAACCCTAGGTCTACCTAGGTTTGCTGGCACCTGCCCTCTGCACTGTCGCCACCTACCCTCTGCATTACTGCCACCGGCCACCGCCACTTGCACCTACTAAATATCAATAGAAAAGACAGGAGATCAAACAAGTTGTATAAAAAAAATGGATATAAAGGCATCAAAAATCCAATGTAAAAGGGTTTTTTTATCAATTAAATCAAAAAAATTACAAAAGAAAACACAGCAAGCAAAAGAACCGAAAACACAAAGGAATAAAAATGCAAAAATCATATCAGGAGGTGATTTTATTTATTTTTATTTATTTTATTTTGAATCTTTTTCTTTTATTTACACAAATATATATATAAGAATTAAAAATAAAGAGAAAAAGGAAGCTTACCTTGAAATCGCCCAAAAAAAAGGTGACTTTTGGCCTTCGGGTCACCATGTACGGCGGCGCTGTTGCTGCGGTGATCGACCGGACTCTCGTCGGATTCCCATGTTCTGCAGAGAAAAATAAGGGAGGGAAGGTTGTTTTTTTTTTTTAAAAGCTGATGAAAATAAATTTTTGGTGAAAATTTGACATTTTCACTCTCGACCCGCTTACCTGACCCGCTTCAAGCTAGGATCCGCGTGTTTTTGGCACATGGGATATTTGCACATTTAGCCCTTCCGCTTTTTTATGGTTTTGCTATTAAGTTTATTTTATTTTTAATTTTGCCCCAATAATTTATTTGGGTTTCAATCTGGTCCCCCCTGATGCTGCGCGTTTTGGAGGAGAAGGAAAATTTTCCCTTTTAGTCCCTCCTTGTTATTCGCGTGTTCAATGGGGTCCTTTTTCTTTTATTTATTTTCAGATTTACCTTGAACTTCTGTTTTAAATTCAATTTAGTCCCTTTTTTTAGTTATTTTGCAATTATTATTATTATTATTATTATTACTATTAATGTTATTATTATTATTTAATATTATTATTACTATTATTACTACTTTTACTATTATTTTTATTATTTTATTTTATTTATTTCCTTTATATTTGTTACTATTTTCACTACTAATATTATTAATATCACTACTTTTACTATTATTTTTATTATTTTATTTTTATTTATTTCTTTTATATTTGTTGCTAATTTCACTATTAATATTATTATTATCACTACTATTACCATTATTTTTATTATTTTATTTTATATTTCTTTTATATTTGTTACTATTTTCACTATTATTATTATTATCACTATTATTTATTTAATTTTTTATTATTAATTTATTATTATTATTATTATTATTATTATTATTACTATTATTATTTTTTTACTATTATTATTGCTATTATTTTTATTATTATTACTATTATAATTATATTTTCTCTTCGTATTTATTACTTATTATTATTTTATTATTATTTTATTTTTTTTTTTCTTTTCTTTTTGACTTGTTTATTTTATTTTATTTTCGTCTTTATTATTGTTATTCACATTAACGCATTTATTATTCTTTCATTATGCACATTTGTACCATTATTTTTTCATTTTATTATCAATTTACATTTCTTTAATCTTTACCGTTACATAAAATTTTAATTTTTAAATCAACAATTTTTCGTATTTGAGATTCGAAAAGTCGCATCCTAACTTACAGGTTTTAATTTTCTTGATAAATCTGAATAACAAATACTTTCAAAAACTTTTAATAACATCGGGAATTACGAAAAGATCGTGTTCTAACTTACGGAATATGATTTTTTCTAAAAACCAGGATAATCAAATACCTTTCAAAATAAATAAGTTTTTGGCGTTTATTCTCGTATCGAGAATTGATGACATTGTGTCCTAATTTACGGGACGTGATTCTTTTTCTCGATTAACGTGAAACATGCCATGTTCTCAACTTTTTTTATAACAAAGGATCGTATTTTTAAAATTCCCTCAAATTTTCAATTTTCAACACTAAGACACTAATTAATCAACTAGGTACCAATTTTTGGGGTTACGAGGGTGCTAATCCTTCCTCGTACGTAACCGACTCCCGAACCCATCTTTCTGAATTTCATAGACCAACAAGCGTTGTTTTAAATAAATCGAACCGTTTATTAAAATAGCTATTTTACGAGGTGACCTGATCACACCTCACAAAAAAGGATTGGTGGCGACTCCCGTTTTTTATTTTCATTTTCAAAATCAAAGTCGACCCCTTTTTCGAAAAATGGTTTCGACAACGCTATTACAACCCGTGTTGAATACGGGCTTATTCTAGGTAAACGGTTGCACATCATTCGATGCTCTCCCCACTGAATCCCCTTTTCTCACCATTCCCCTTTTTCTCATGTCTAAAATCCCTAACTGGATCTTTCCCTTTTTTCCATGCTTCTTGCCTTCATTATAATTATCAAAAAATCCCCAGCTTCATCTATTCTTCATTTAACCTTAAGCCTATTTATGGTATTGATTTAACCTACTTACTCAACCCGACAGCCCTCAGTCTTGGCTTGCTTGCCCCACCCACAGTTGAGTCACCGATGTCGATTTAATTACAAGTTCTCTCTCTCTCTCTCTCTCTCTCTCTCTCTCTCTCTCTCTCTCTCTCTCTCTTGTTTCTTTTTCATTTTTCAAAATTTTTTGAGTTAGTTTTCTGCAAAAAAAAAAAAGATTACAATTTTTTTATTATTTGTAATGTGTTAAACTACTAATTAAATTTATTAACTTCAAGGTTTGTTGGAGTACTGTGCTGTATCTGATTTTGGTCATCATAACTACATTCAAGTTAGTTGACTATCATGAAGTCTGCTAAGTTTGTGCTTCTCTAAGATGGCACTAGCTCCCCATGCATTTTTATGTGTTGCAATTCTTTTCTTTGTTTCAAGGAATTAAATTTCGCTAAGCTGTAGATATTTGTTTTTGACTTTTCTAATTAGCAGAAAGTATAAATTTGCTTGATTTTAAATTGAGTTGAAACAAATTGTGCATATTTACTATTGTATTATGTTGTGTTACTTGATTTTGCACTTATATTGCAGCATACTAGCATGATCTCTTTCTTATTTTTGTTTATAATACAAGGATCACAAGTTTGTCTCTTCATGCATGGATGTTAATTTCATGGTTTGAGTCAGTGTTTCAACTCCAACATATATTGTAGTTCAAAATGAGATTAACTTGTCATGATGTTAATATATATATTTCAAATGCCTTTTCCTACCTGGATTTTTATTTGCATATATGACTATGCTTACCTATTAGTGTTTTTAACTTTTCAGTCACTACTCAGAGGTAGATTCTTACAAAATGAAAGACCTATTGAACGTACCTTCCAATTCCTACCTAAGAAACGATGTAATGAACTTAGCTCAACCATCGAACTATTAATAGCTCCACCTACCAACAGAGATTCAACTAGAAGAGCATTGTCTCATTCCAACTCAACCTTTTTTAATGCTTTTTCTCATGCTAAGTGGAAACCCTCTAAAACAACTCTAAGTTGTCTCCTTATCCACCGCCATAGAAAAACCACATACCTAAGTAACATTAGCATCTCGAGTCACTTATCCTATCGATGTAGACAAACCATTCCTCAACAAAGCCGCATCGGTGTTAAGTTTCATCCATCCTCTCTCCAGTGACGACCAATGGGATTTCATAACCGATGGATTCAGAGTAACCAATTCTGAACCAGTTTGATTATAACTTCTTGCCCAAGTAAACCTTGTATCCACTAGGTCTTGCATATAGTTATTACTATTACAAAATACAAAGAGGTTACAATTTTTCCATAGTAACCAACAAAAAATGGAAAACAAAGTTTGCCAAGTAAGATCATCTCTACCACATTTCCCTTCATCTTGCAGATTTCAAACCAACCATTCTTGAAGTGACATAGAGAAAAACATACCATGCGCATAGTATGGGACTACTTTTTGCCAAACAAATTTGGAGAAAGAACAATCCCGAATGGCATGCAAACTCGATTCCAAAACATTGCTGCACCTCATGCAATGTCTCTCGTTAGACATATGCCTCATTTCCCTCTCCTTATTTTTCATTAATCTGTTCTACTATAGAAGCTATATGAAGACCCGTGCCCTTTGAGAAGATTTAGACTTCCAAATCAAGTTCTAAATTTTAGAATATTCATCTTCCTCAAAATGATGAAGATTCTTGTAAGTCTCAAAACTGAAAAAAATTATCTTTCGTTATCCATTTCCAAGCTAATTGATTCGATCTGACTTCAACAGATGGTGGTAAGATAGATGCAATATGTGAAAGGCACCATTGAAACACCACTTATCCTTTCTAATTTTTAGCCCCACAATCTATTTCGTTTCCTTCTTGCCATCATACAACTGTAGACTATTTAATATTCCAATCCCCATTATAAAGCCACTGAGACCTAGATTTCTAGAACCATAATAGTTCCTCATGCTTAAAAGCCTCATCTATCTCTTGACATAATACCAACTCCCGCTTATGTAGTTTCAAAAAGGGCTTAAGTCTAAATTTTTTTACACAAGAGCTAACTCGAAGATTAAATGCCATTTGTGCACAAAAATATTTCTATATATCCTTTTGTTCTAGTCAATAACTATCTCTTCAAATTTATCCAATTCATTCTCACCTCTACCTCATTATTCCAATTCTCACAAATAAGAGCTTTGAATTCAGCATAAAGTAACCACCCTAAAATAAAACGAAAAGGTCTTGTGCCTCTTTGATGCTTTGGATTAAGGGACACCAATAATGGTCTATTATCTAACTTAAGCAGGTGAAGATACTAAACAATAAGGCACGAATGAATCCCAAGTTGAATTGATAATTGCCCTATTTAATCTTTGAGATAAATTGCCTCTACTCCAATTAAATTTTGGGCTGCAAGCACCCAAATCACGTAACCCACCATTAAACAAAAAGGATTGAAACCATTTGCAACCATGAAACATAGAAATCGTCCCCCCCAATCCTCTTTGAAACATACAAAATGGAGTTAAAGTCACCAGCCACAATCCATGGCTCAGAGATCGACTCTACAAGAGAATTCAAAACATGTTAAAGTTCCCGTCGCACTGCTACTTATGGGCTAACATAAACAAACGAGCACAAGAAACTAGCCAAGCCTTGCCTATTATTGACTTTGAAATGCACCAACTGCGAATGACACTTCAAAATATCATCCAAAGTCGAGTCACTCCAGAGCACCTAGAGACCCCCAGAAAAATCGATAGCCTCTATCCGGAAAGAGTTAGGGAACCCGAGCCTCGAAATAATTCCATCTGCTCTAGAGCCACTTACACGAGTTTCAAAAAAATAAAGAATATCAAGTCTGAATTATTTTCAATAGCTACGATTTTATGAAACCAGGGATGCGGTTCCTTGACAATTCCATATAAATAATTTTATATCTATAAGTAAATGAGAAAAAACCAACAGTCCTCCCATGATACACTAATTTAATAGATTATCGTTGTATTATCATCAATTATGGCACTCATAGTCTCCTCTTAAACCAGGACATCATCCTCCATGAGAGTTATATCCAGATTGTAACAGTCAGATTTTATACCCTAGTCGGAACAGTGGTTTCGGGACCACAAATCTAAGTTTGAATATTATTTTAATATTATTATATGTGTCTATGATATGTGATTAAGCATGTGATAAATTTTGTGAGTTAAATTGCCCGTATGTGTGATTAATTGAGCAAAGGACTAAATTGCATAAAAGGTAAAAGTAGCCTTTTATTTGATTGAGTGATCAAATTGATGTGTCTTTATAAAGATGAGGTCTTATGTTGTAAATTACCCTTTTAGAAAATGTAGTGGACATCAACATGCATACTTTATGCTTTTATATGTTTATATATTAGTTAAGTTAATAATAATAAAATATCATATTATAATGTTATAATAAAATAAAACATAAACAAAAACATGCATTTTTGTTCATCTTTCTTGACAGAATACTAAAGAAAAGAGAAAGGAAAAACCTAAGCTATATTCGGCACCTTGAAGCTTTGATTTAGGTATGTGTTTTGTTCGGTTCTTGATAATTTTTATGTTTTTGAGATTGTTGCTAAGAAATGTATTAAACCCATGCTTTAATTTTTTATTTTGATTAAGGTTTTGAAATGTGCCATTGATGAATATATGAGTTTTGTGATGTTAGTTGATGAAATATGAAATATGAAATATATGTGTTAGATTAACATATTTTGTCTTTGGATTTTTGGTGAAATTGAGTAATTAGGATTAAATTGTAAAAATAATTATGGATGGACTAAAATGTGAAATAAATGAAATGTATGGACTTGTATGAGCATGGGTAACAGCCTAAGCATGGTGTGTGCAAATTTTGCATATTTTGTGTTTTATGCTATAGGGACTAAATTGCAAAAAGTGTAAAATATCGGGGTAAAAATGTAATTTTCCTATTTACGTGTTTTTAGAATAAATTGAATGAAAATATGTTGAATGAGCTTGATTTGAAATTATTTAGATCAAGAACAAAAAGGATCACGATTGGATCGGGGAAAAACAAAGTTGATCGAATAATCGGGAAAACATAGTCCATCGATACTCGAGGTAAGTTTTTAAGCAATCATGTTGTATGGGATTTATCTATATTGATGTACCTAAAATTTAATGGAAGTATGTATACTGATTTTTTTTATAAAGAGCCGAAGGTATTATTTATATATGTATATAGTATAACCGAATGAGAGGTAAGTATATATGTCATTGGTTCACCCGAATGTGATGTGTATATGTATATATATATATATCAATGATATAGTCAAATGTGGTATTGAATTGAAGGATGATTACAGCCGAATGTGATATGTATGTATATATATATATATATGTCAATGATATAACCGAATGTGACATTGAAATGAGGAATGAACATAACCGAATGTGATGTGTATGTATGGAAATGATATAATTGAATGTGATGTTGATATAGAAATGAAATAAGTGAATTTGTATATATGCAACTGAGATTTAAGTTTTATGTATATATAAATAAGGATTAAGTTCAGAAAATGCAAGAATGTGCGAAATTAAATACCGAGAACTAAGTGTCCGAAATCGGTCAATGAGCACTAAGTGTGCGAGATTAAATACCGAGCACTAAGTGTGCGAAATCGATCAATGAGCACTAAGTGTGTGAGATTAAATACCGAGCACTTAGTGTGCGAAATCGGTTGTTTAGCACTAAGTGTGCGAGAAGTTAAATGGAACGGCACTAAGTGTGCGATACGTTACAAGGATTTGGCACTAAGTGTGCAAGGTATTAGTATGACGACACTAAGCATGTGATACGTTATAAAATTTTTGCATTGAGTGTGCAGGTTTACTGATCTCTCAATTGCATTAGTTAACAAATGTGTTAAACAGGATAAAATGGCCAGGTATGCGATGATAAATCATCTTTTGGATAATAAGTAAGTTTAGTTGTTGAAATAAAAATATTCTATTATACGTATTAATATATGATTTATATGGATTGAAATGTAAGCAAGAAATTCAGTAGTAAATATGTATATATTTGTTTTGAGATGAGGAACGGATTGTAGATCTAGGTGGATGCCATTATTGAATGTTGGGATATTCGGCATTAAGGATTACGGAATGTGAAAGTTGTCTAATATAATGTTTTTAATACAATGTTATGTAATTGCTTATAACTTACTAAGCTATGATAGCTTACTTTATGTGGTTGTTGTGTTGTTTATTAGATTTTGGAGTCAAGGTTCAAGCTCGGGGATCATCGTCAAGTCTATCACACTATCAACACATTTTGGTATTTTGTAAGCTGATTTTCTTATGAAACTATGGCATGTATAGGCTATGTTACTCTTTAAAATTCACTATGAATGTGATGTATATAAATGCCATGCAAAAATGGCTTGATTTCTAAGCTTGAGTTCGATTATGTTTGACCATGGTGTTAATATTTATATATCCGGTCATGTTATAAGCTCATTTTGGAAGTATAATATGTGGCATATTTTAGTTGATGAATATGTTCTAGCTTTAATGTATATGTACCTATAAGCTAAGTTATGAGATGACTATGCTATGCCTTGTGAATTTGACTATTTGATGTGGCTTATTAATGACCTAATTTTTTATGTATAATCTGCTTTGTGGAATGATTTGGAAATGTTGTAATTGATAAATTTGATTCGGTCATATTATGTAATAAATTATGGTATATTAGGTTAATAGTTATTGGGATAGATTAATAAGAATGGATGTCTCGATTTATGATTGGTACATGAAATGAAAAATGTTTGATTATAAAATAGGTATTCAAATATCATGAATGAGATGCTGTATGATTCGAATATTTTAAGTAATAAAGCATGATTGGTTCTTAATTGGCTATATGTTTTAAATATGTGCAAATTTGACCTATATGAATGAGTGTATATATACTATTTGAGTTTGAAAATTATTGTAAAGAAGTTGATATGACTTTATGCATGAATTGTAAATAATGATCGTGATGAATTGTGTTTTGTTCGGTAATGCCCTCTAATCCTAATCCGGCGATGGATACGGGTTAGGGGTGTTACACAGATGTCCCCCATCCAACTCCTCGACAATACTGTGAACCGCCTTCACCAATTCTATTGACTAAGATAATTCTTCCATTAAGCCATTCAGAGGCTTTTTCTTCCGAATAATTCCCTTTGAAATTTCTTGAAGCTCTTGCTCAACAACATTTTTGTTCTTTTCCCTCCAAAAGAAAAACATTATTCTCCTTATCCAAAATTAACCCATTCTGACAACCCGAATTGCAACAGGTTTTTCTTTATTTATTTGGGTTGAGACCATAACGGGCTGTGCACCCACCTTATTTCCTTCTACTACACCAAATTTACCACCCATTTTAGACCCATCTTCAAATCCATCAGGCCTTATATTAGCTGATGGCCCAACACTTGAATTAATAGGCCTTAAAATTTTCACATTATTTCTCGGCCCAGCTACAAACATTTTCTTCTTCCCTTTACTTTTTTATACCATCAACCACCTCCGTAACCACATCACTGTCCTTCAGCTCAAATTCCTCCTCCATGTTCACATCTTGCATAGGACTCGTAGACGACCCCAATAAATTAGACTTATAAGAAGCCTTAGTTATGCCCGGATTTGGAACTAGCTAACCATATCTATCTATCGTCAGACCCTCCGACTTTGGTGTAATGTTAGGCCACCTTCGTAGTTTCTTTATCGCACGACCCACACCACTGTTGGATCCCGACAAATTCGCCCCAACCACGGACTCCACCGTAAGAAGAGAGTCGCTCTTATTAAAAGCCACTGAGACACTTTTATCTAATTATCATATACCTCCATGCAAATCCTTAATATTTGATTAATTCGAAATACTAATTTTAAAATCAATAGATCTCTACTGATATAATTATAGTAGATGCCTTCCTTGTGTGACCATTACTTTCACACGGATAATGACGTATTAGTTGTTCGCTTCCCGAATTTATTTTATTCAAGCTATGACAGTTAGGTACACATTTAATTTTGATTTTTAAATTTTAAATGTATTTTATTTTGATATTCTTTTTAATTTTTAAATAAAATCGAGAATAAATTCATCAAAAGCTAATTTGTAGTGGTATACATATCCAGGTATAAAATTTGTGATTGAATTTGATCTCATTCAGAGATTTTACTAAATCCCATTCTTTCATAAATAAATAATGTAATTTTTTTCTAATACGTAAAAATCACCTTGTTAAAAAAGCCATTTTTAAAGAAAAAAGGTACTATTCCTTTACAAGGAACTAAATCCATTTAAATTACATACTATGATTTTACATGTCTTTTTTTCTGATATTGGTGCGGTGTATGATAATTCCCTACTACAACAAACAGTCAAGCACAAGAACATTTCTCTTACAAAAACACAACTTACCATATACATAAATTATCTATGCCCCCACACGGTCAAATCTCTCATCTCCCTCAAATTTGGTAGTTATGGAGAGTTTACTGAACACCAAATGGGTATCCACAGCTGCGAGTATATGGATCCAGTGCACCAGCGGTGCATCGTACACGTTCGGCATCTACTCTTCAGTTCTCAAATCATCCCAATCCTACGACCAATCAACTCTCGACACCGTTTCCGTCTTCAAAGACATTGGCGCCAACGTCGGCGTCCTCTCTGGCCTCCTCTACTCCACCGTCACCACCAGTAGCCGCCGTAGCGGTGTCAATAGTAGACCCTGGGTGGTTCATGTGGCTGGGGCCATACAGTGCTTTGTTGGCTATTTCCTCATGTGGGCGTCGGTGGTGGGGTTGATCAGCCGGCCGCCGGTGCCTTTGATGTGCTTGTTCATGCTAGTGGCAGCTCACGCGCAAACGTTTTTCAACACGGCCAACGTAGTAAGCGGTGTCGAAAATTTTCGGGACTTCGGTGGGACCATCGTTGGGATAATGAAGGTAACGCTAGCAATTTTGGTTTAGACCTAGAGTGACAGTGAACTTGTTTCTCTTTACGTGTAGATTAGGCCGGATTTGGAGAATTTTGCTGTCTTTGCTCTATTGGCAAAAAAGGTTCCAAATTCGACTGTGTCAACTCGACTCCATCCATTAAGGTTCAAGTTTTTTTTAACAATGGGTTTGAAGTGGATCGGGCGAAATTAAAAAAAAATTTCATGACAGGTGGAGATCGAGTTTGAGGTAAATTTATAAAAATGTCTCTAATATTTATCAAGTTTTTACTTTGAATAAATATATGGAAAAAGTTAATTGCTTTAAAATAAAAAAGAATTTAAAAAATATAATTTTATTTATTTCAAAAAAAAACAATTAAATAAATTTGGTTCGGGATGAGGTGGGCCGAAATTAAACTTTCTATTAAATTTCGAGTATGGGTTTGGAGTGGAGTCGAACCTATTAATTTCAAGTTCGTGTTTGAGGCAGAATTTTTTTTTTTAGAAGTCAGGATTGAAAATAGAAACTTTTGTTACAATATATAAAATAAAAATATCCATTATAGTTTAAAATTGATATTTATGTTTTTGTAGTTGAGTATTAATATAATTTAAATAATAATTCAGGCTCACACTGCCAAGAAAGAATTTGTTTTGTATAATTAAGAAAAATATAATTGAAAAAAAGAAACCCGTAGATGAGGTTAAGGTTTTTCCTTTTTTCTTTTTTAATTACAAGTATGTCTTTTGTTAATTTATTACATGTAAGTGGTTAAACAGTTGATTTCCACAAATTTCTTACATATAAAATTTTAATTACAGATTTTGAAGTGAACAATTTAAGTGGAAGGTTTAACCATGTTTACCTAATGCATTATTCTTTACATTAAAACGAATGCGTTACTTATATCTTGATGTTGCTGTTGACCTAAACTAAACTGCGTTGCTGGACAGGGTTTTCTTGGTTTGAGTGGAGCAATACTAATTCAAGTGTATAACGCCTTATGTCAGGGTGATCCAACCACTTTCATTTTGATCCTTGCCATCGTACCCACTCTTGTCTCCCTTACCCTTATGCCTTGTGTCAAAATATATAAAACCACCACATTTGACGACAAGAATCACTTGAATGCCTTCTCTGCCATCGCATTGATTGTTGCTGCTTATCTTATGCTCGCTATAGTATTGGAAAACATCTTCTCATTTCCAGTATGGGGTCGAACAATTACTTTCATCATTCTACTGGTTTTACTTGCTTCACCTGTTGGAATTGCAGCCAAAGCTTTAAAGGAAGAAAAAGACCCTTTGGAGCGCTACCACCAGATACCTGGTGAACCAGACCAAACCACGTTGGGTTCTTCATCTGGTGTCGATTTGTTTCGAGACGACGAAGACGATGAAAAAGACATAAACCTATTCCAAGCAATGGTTACAGTAAACTTTTGGTTGTTGTTCATTGCTATGATATGTGGGATGGGTTCAGGTTTAGCCACAATAAACAACATTAGTCAAATAGCGGAATCTTTAGGCTACACAACAATGGAGAGAAGTTCATTGGTTGCTTTATGGAGCATATGGAACTTCCTCGGTCGGTTCGGGGGAGGGTTTATATCAGACATATTCCTACACAAAGGTTGGGCGAGGCCATTGTTCATTGTCATTACGCTTGCAACATTGACATTCGGTCACTTGATTGTGGCTTCAGGTTTCCCTGGGAATTTATACATTGGGTCAATCGTGGTGGGTATATGTTATGGTTCGCAGTGGTCATTGATGCCAGCCATTACTTCTGAGATATTTGGGGTTCGACATATGGGTACCATTTTCAACGCCGTTGCCATTGCTAGCCCTGTTGGATCTTACGTTTTCTCAGTGAGAATCATTGGGTATCTATATGATAAGGTGGCGGAAGGTGAAGGCAATTCTTGCTATGGAACTAAGTGTTTCATGTTGTCGTTTATCATCATGGCATCGGTTGCTTTCTTTGGGTTCCTGGTTGCTTTGGCATTGTTCTTCCGGACAAGGTGGTTTTATCGTCAGCTCGTGGTTAGAAGATTAAGGCGTTTATCAATATCTTGAGAAGTAATCCATTTTTATTTAAAAAAAAAAAGAGATTTGATATGAGAGTTTGTAAAAATTAGGACTTTAGTTTTCTCTGAAGATTTCATAGGACATAAGTAGATTAGTTCATTTTCATTTGTCAGTGCTATGGTTGGATATTGAAAAATTTTCAAGCTTCACAGTTTGTTCGAAAAATTCATTTTAGTTAAAGGTGAATTACATAATAGCTTATCTAATTATTATGGTCCTAAGTATGAATTTTTTAATTAGTCATTTAATCAATATTGTTTGTTTGATTCTTTTTATTAAGTGTATGACAAGAGAATAATGTAACAACTAAAACTCATATAAAACAAATTTAGAACTCAAATTATAAATTTAGTTATAATTTCTAAAATATATATACATTAAATTTTACAAATATTCTAAATTTAATTTTAATTCTAAAAATTTTAAATAAATACATCACAAGAGATGAGGTGAGGCTGTGAAGAACGTTAAAATCACAGTTATACAAGTTAAGAGAAAGGGAGAGTAGGGGCAAAGTCGAAAAACTTTTAGAAAGTTGACATCATTTTAAAATATAAATTTTAAAAAATTAAATTAAAATAATTTTATTTTAGTGGGGGACATGCAAGCCCCTGACAACGCCCTTGAGGGAGAGTCACATTTTCAATAGAATCTCTCGTTTTCACTATTCAAGTCAAACCCCATTCTTACTTCTTCTGTCTCCCAACTCTTTCCCTTTCTCTCTCTCTCCTTTCAGCTTTTATTTTTATTTTCTTTTCTCTATCAAACAACCCTCTTTTATTATTTATTTTATTTCTGGTTTTAGGTTATGTTGTTGGAGTTTTCCAACGTGAAACTCTCGTAGTTTCAACACACCTCGAAATTGAACAAAGGGATTGGCAGTTTCGGCTTCATACAGCCGCGAATCCTGAGTAATTTTTTATTTAGGTATGTTTATAAAATTTTAAATTTAAAAATAATAAAATTATATTTTGATCTAAATTTTAATTTTAAATAATAAAAATATATAATTTAATTCCTAATTCCAAAACCATTTTCTTACTTTACCTGTTTTCATTATTTAGCAGGACCTTGGTTTCCGTTGGTTTCTTCAGCTTCCCAACTATCCTACCCAAGATTTCCGCTTTAGTTCTTGCACTACCTAAAGCGTATGATTTTTTTTTAGGTCTCATTTGTGGGTAAATTATCAAAAAATATCATTTTTTAAAAAAATTTACAAAAAAGGACCTATTATTTAATTATAGCGAGTCAACGTCAACGCGATTTCAGGGGATGCAGTAGGAAAATACGTCCCTGAGGAAGCGTTTTCTGCCACATCAACAGAAATCGCGTCCTTGAGGGCACGCTTTGCTGATGTGGCAAAAACACTCCCTCAGAGACGCGTTTTGCCTGCTTCCAACGAAAAAAAAAAAAACTATAAAACCCCCTTTCATTTTTTTACACAAAGGTCCTTACTCAATTTTCTCTCAAATTCCTTTGAAGTTCCTCTAAAATTTCACAAAGTCCTTTAATTTTTATAAAAAAACCCTGTTTAAAAGTTTTTTGAAATATTCCTATTTAAAAGTTTTTTGAAATATTTTTTTCTTAAATTTAAAACTATTCGATCGTATTAGCAATGGCTGGAAAATTAATTCGTCTCGACAATAAACATATTTCCGTCGATCAAATGACAATGGTAAGTTATAATCTTAATTTTTCAATACTATTTAATATTTTTTAGGTTTATGCAATTTTAATTAATTTTTATTTTATAATTTTTTAAACAGTATGTAGATCGGGTGTTGCAATGCTATATTCGCAATATGCCTGGTCCGCCATCTCCGTTGATCGAGAATTACCTGCGGGAAGCGGGTTTTTGGCACGTGGCCACGATAGTTCGGAGGTGCAAGTTGGACCCGAAGCTAATCAGTGCGTTGATAGAGAGGTGAAGACCCAAGATGCACACTTTCCATCTTCCATGCGGAGAGTGTACTATCACTCTGGAAGACGTGCATTTGCAATTGAAACTGCCGGTGGATGGGTACGTAGTCACCGGGTCTGCAACTTCTGGTGATTGGGAAGCCGTATGCTACGAGCTTTTGGGTGCTATTCCGGATAACATTAACGAAGGTCGGATTGAGATGGGCTGGTTATGAGACACATTCCCGGAGTCGGATAATGATTCGACCGAAATAGAAGGAATATGGTATGCTCGGGCATACATTCTTGAGATGATTGGAGGCTATGTGATGCTTGACTTGTCACGAAACCTCCTACATCTGAGATGGCTGCTGAAACTCTTTGATTTTAGAGCAGACGGTGAATTTAGTTAGGGGTCTGCCTTGCTAGAAAAATTGTATCGGGAGATGTGCAGGGCGACGCGACTAAATAAAGCAAAAATCGGAGGTTGCCTATCACTACTGCAATCATGGGTACGGTTTCGCTTTCCATTTTTACGTCACCGAGTGGATCACCCATATACATTCCCATTCATAACGAGGTAAATTTAATATTAGATTTTACAATTATTACGTGAATTTAAAATATAATTGTATGCTAAAAATTTATTAAATTAGGTGGAACCATTCGGTGAGTTATGTTGGAATACCTACCTCACTTGAAGATATACGGCTTCTATTAGAGCAACGAGTCGGAAGCACAAGTAAGTATTAAATAAAATAAATTTTTGTAATAAAATAGTAGTTTCATATTTCGTATTTCGTATTTAGTATTTAGTATATAACTAATATTTTTATCATGTTAATATAGTTTTAATGGACACATACGAAGATCCATCAATTCGGGCATTAATTCAGGATGAGCTCTTTCAAAATCCAAACATTTGACATGTGAAGGTCCCATTGGTCAACTATGCCACCGTGGAGATACACCAGTTAGATCGGATTCTGCGTTAATTTGGATTCTGACAATCAATTCTCGTGGCACCTGAGGTGCTCGATGATGAGCACAAAGTCGACTTACGACAGTTACATACGGATTGGCCAAGATTTTGGTCAGCATATATCGAATTGTGGGAAAATCGGTATGATTATATACCTACTCGGGAACCGATCATCATTCCTGAGTTAGCGTGCGTGTCAGAATACATGCCATGGTTTAGGATTCATGGCAAGCCGTATTTATTATCAGAAGAGGAGAGGCGACGGCAACTTCGTGTACAAAGGGAACAACGGAGCCCTTTAAATCCAATGAGAAGGGATGATGAGATGGGACCATCAACAGCGCCGACACAATCACCGGGCCCATCAACAACGCCCACATAGTCACCGGGCCCAACACTTCAGCCGACGACACCCACATCACAGCCTTTTCAGATTATGCCAAGTGCGTATCCTAGCCCTTATATGTATCCTAACCCTTATATGTTTCATTTTCTTAGTCCCATAGCAGGTTGGAATGCATGGCCCGATTCGAGTCCGTTCTCGACTACTCCGACTAGCCAGCCGATCTGTAGGCCGCCGTCGCATGAGAGATCGCACGAGGTGCCGTTGGGGAGCTCTTCTTTTTACCAATCTCCTTCGCCTTATGGGATTCAGACACCTCCACTATGGGTGATGCAAACACCTCCGCAGTCATTATTTTATCAAGGTGGGTTATCCTCCCAACATCCACAACTGCACCTCACGGAGGAACTGAATCCCACCGAAAGACCATAACTCCCGTCGAAAGCTAGAATAAGGAGGAATCCAGCGCGTAACCGTCGCCCACCCCCACGTGGCACTAATTCCGACCGGCACCAACATTGATTTTTTTAATATATTTTTATAAACTTTTTTATATTGTAATTTATTTTTTATATCTTTAATAAAATAAAAGTTATTTTTTTATTTTCTTATTGTAATTTAATTTATTTTTTTATTTTCTTATTGTAATTTAATTTAATTTTATATCTTTAATAAAATAAAAGTTATTTTTTATTTTTATTGTAATTTATTTTTATATCTTTAATAAAATAAAATTTGTTTTTATTTTTTATTATAATTTATTTTTAATATTTTTAATAAAATAAAAGTTGATTTTTATTGGAAATTTCAATTTATTTTTATATCTTTAATAAAATAAAAGTTTTTATTTTTATTGTAATTTATTTTTAATATTTTTAATAAAATAAATTTTTTGGTAATTTTATTTTATTTTTATATCTTTAATAAAATAAAAGTTATTTTTATTTTTATTGTAATTTATTTTTAATATTTTTAATAAAATAAAAGTTATTTTTAAGGGTGGAAGGATCTAAAACTAAGAAGAAATGGATGAATTAGGACTAAATTGAATAAGTGAAAAAGTATAAGGGGTTAATTTGTAATTTTATCAAGATGTGTGTTGATCTAATGTAGGAATTTTGAAGGATCATAAGGGGCGAAATAATAATTTAGCAAGAAAGATAATTTTGAAGAATACTGATGATGGTGATATTTTAGATTAATTGAATAACTTTTTTTTTGTTTTGCAACTTAGTCCTTCTACAAAAGTTCACAATTTTCATCAAAAATTAAAAGAATTTTCATAGCCATCAAGAGACAAAAATGATAAAGAGACTATCAACTATTCCGATTTGGACATGAGCGAGATGTATGGCCTGGGTTCCTACACCATCCGCATAACTTCTATTGGTTGGCTGTTTCTCGGATATCCATATTGTTATGTATTCTAGTCGAGCAAGGTTGACCCTTTGGTTTGCGACGCAGTTCTTTATCCGGTAACAGCTTAAACAGAGCAAGCGATACAGACGGCCACCTATGTTCATCTGGTACTGGTGGGAATACATGTCTCCACACGTTGTACATGTATTCTATTTTGTACACTTCGTCGACATAGCTCATGGGATCAAGACGGAGATTCTGACAAGCTGCAATTACATGACCGCATGGATAACGAAGTGCGTCAAATATCCCACAGTCGCAGGTTCTATTTCTCAAGTGTACACGATATTGCCTGCCAACAATACCTTGGTTCGGTTTGTCAAACTCCATCACACGAAACCATAGGTTGTCGCGATCGTGGCACACTGTGTGCATGGTACTGGCCCGTGTCTTCGCCTTGTTGATTTCTCGCAATACCTTCGTGCACCATACATGGCCTCCCTACATTTGGCCTTTATAACTCGCTACTCGCTTCGAAAATAGTGCCGCTAAATGAAAATATGTCTCTCGCACAACCAATGTTATCGGCAAATGATGCGTTCCTTTTAAAATAGAATTTATGCATTCAGCCAGGTTTGAGGTCATATGACCATATTATAGGCCGCCGTCGTATGCTTGTGTCCACTGTTCGAAAGGTATGTTACATAGGTAGATTGCCCCTTCTTCGTTAACTGAGTGAAAAATCGCCAACATCTCGTGAAAGCGGTCCTTATTGATCTCGTACCCTGTCAATATAAGTTCATAGCGAATATTACATGCCACTCTTCAATTAAGAATAAATTGAATATTACAAACAAAATTATATTAATAGTTATTACATACCCATGTTGGTCACTTGCCATCGTTCACTTGTAGATCGATGTTTCCCGTGGTAGTTGGACGCAACATGCCTTAGGCAATATCGATGGTGTGTGCGATGCCATAGGCTTCCCTGTTGCTCTATTGCGGCTAGTATTCCAAGGCTCCAATCCGATATAATGCATATATCAGGTTGGGGGCAGACATGCCTCCTTAACCTAGATAGAAAGAAATCCCAATCATCAGCTGACTCCCCCAGTGTTATTGCAAACACAATTGGAAGGATTCTCCCACTGCCATCCTGTGCCACAGCTAACAATAGCCGATGCATTTATCTACCATACATAAAGGTACCGTCAGTCTGTACCAATGGCTTGCAGTATAAAAATGCGTCTTGGCATTACTTAAACGTCCAGAATAGACGCTTGAACAATTGGCATCCACGGAGCAATCTATCGTTGTAGTACACAGGTACCGTTTCAAAGTCTGTTATGCTGCTTGAGACATATCTCTTCAGCACCTGACACCACTGCCACACTTCATTATATGAAGCGTCCCACCGACCATGCAACTTTTCCGACGCCTTCTACTTAGATATCCAAGTCTTGCAGTAAGAGGGCGTGTACCCTAATTGGTTACGAATATTGGCAATTAAGGCTGGCACTGAAGTCTTGGGATACGCCTTCATCGTCAGTATTATTAAGCTAGCCAACATATCTGAATCCATCTTGGGATGATCTTGTGAAACACCTGTCAACAAAGTACGTTAAATAATGCAATATTACGTTATATCAGTATTATTCAAAAACCTAAACACCAAGTGATACTGTATGATAAGACGTGTATGTGGACCTTTGTACTTTTTAATCTCCCACAAGCCTGTCCTTTTCCTCAACGAGGCCATGATTTTCATGAACATGTACCGTCTCGTACTGCACACTTGGCCTCGTACTTATCGAGTTTAGATTTAACCACGTTGTAGTTAACCCTGTTCTCGATGCTATATTATTCCAATGCACTAAGAAAACTATCCTTATTGGAAAACTTTTTACCAACTTCTAATTCACCCGAATCCAATGACGAACTTGTACGATCACACCTTTTGTGTGGTAGTTCAGGAAACTCCAACGCATCGTCTTGAGATAGATCGACATTATGCATGTGGGCTGGAGGCAAGTATGCCCTGAATCGCAAATCTTCTTCTTCTTCATCTGAACCCCTTTCAACATCTTTAGGTATGGTTGGAACAGACTCTGGTTTAGAAAATAATGCAACTTCTACACCATCAGGGCCGGGCTCTCGAGGTGGATCCACATCGGACTCATCATCTGACCCACCATCATCTGTAACGAACGAGGTCCCCTTGCTAGTGGATGTCGTGTGGAGTACATTATCCTTTCTTGAACAACTTTCATAATGTCTACAATCATATGTGGATTGCCAACCACTAGAAGTTGATGACATTTCCAAATACGTATTTCTAGCATCGAACGTGGAAGGAAGGATCTGCATGTCCCATCCACCAACCGAGTGTCGTACAGGGGTTGTGTTTTTCATACTACCACCAAACACGGTCGTGTATTCCCCTCGAACAACAGTAAATGTTGAAGTAGAAGGAAGATCACTTGGCGATGAAAATTGTAATAGGGTGATCCACTGGCAAGATGAGTCTCCATCATTGCCTCCAAGCTCCGAGGACCTTTGATGTCGAATGGGTCATATCTCACGGAATCAACCGAAGTAAAAAATCTATACTTAATAGACTAAACTTTCATTGGCATTGTTCTGAAGATTTTACGCCTAATTCTTTTGCGAAGTTCTGTCAAATCTATGTTCTAGTTAAAAACTAGTCGCGTTGTGTTCTCCGATAAAAAATAACACCATTTTCGGTGTCACAAACCTCACCATCATAGTAAATAACAGCACTAATACGTTCACTCATCTTCAATTTCTATTTTACTTTTGCCTCAATTTCTATTATGCAACCTAAGAATGAAATTTGGCTCATTTATAGTCTAAGGACAAATAGGAACTACTGTAGCAAAAGAGCGTCCACGTGGGAGTATTTTTCAGTACTCTTGCTGACAGTGCATCCTGCTTGAAGCGTTTTGGTCACTATTTGTTCGTAAACGTCTTTTCAAAATTATTTTGCCGAGACTCATCAGAGTAAAAGAGCGCCCACGTGGGAGCTTTTTCTCTTTTTGTGATGCATCCGCTTGAAGCATTTTGGTAACTATTTATTGAGAAACATCTTCTTAAAATTATTTTATCAGAGACTACTGTAGCAAAAGAGCGTCCACGTGGGAGCTTTTTTCAGTACTCTTGCTGACAGTGCATCCTGCTTGAAGCATTTGGTCACTATTTGTTTAGAAACGTCTTCTCAAAATTATTTTACCGAGACTCATCAGTAGCAAAAGAAGCGCCCACGTGGGAACTTTTTTCAACTCTTTTGACGACAAAGTGCATCCCGCTTGAAGCGTTTTGGTTACTATTTGTCCGTAAATGTCTTCTAAATTATTTTACCAGATACTCTCGTAAAAAAACAAATAATTTTTATATTGTTGATATATTTTTTCTAAAACTCTAAATCTAAAATTATTTTAATTAATTAACCCTAAACTCTAATTTATTAACTTTCACTTAAAACCCTAAACCCTAAAAGCCATTAAAATCACAAAACCCTAGTCTTAAAACTCCAAAAACCCTAACACTAACCCTAAAAATAACTGAAAACCCTAACGGAAGGGGATGGCAAAAACGCGTCCCTGAGGGGGCGTTTTTACCACATCAGCAAAGCGCACCCTTAGGGACGTGATTTGTGCTGATGCGGCAGAAAACACTCCCTCAGGGACGTGTTTTCCTGTTGCATCCCCTGACTTTGCGCTGACGTGGACGCGTTTTTGGGGAAAATGGTCCATTTTGCTAAATAAGTGGAAAACAAGTCTTTTTCTGTAAATTTTGAAAAAAAGGGTATTTCTTGATAATTTACCCTCATTTGTGCTAACTTTGTTTTTTAGTGTATTTGCAGTTGTGGGATCTATTTTTCTTTCTTGAATCTAAGGATATTTATTTTTCGGATTTTAACTATATTTAGGTTCTCAATATTGTCAGTTTGTGAAAATTGGTTCACTTTATCGTTAATTTGAGCTAAATTGGTTTTGATTTCTGCTTGTTCGTGGAAAACAAGTATTTATATATATATATATATATATATATATATAAATTAAGATAAATTTGAGATTATTTATAATTTTTAGGGTTAATTTTTAAAATAAATTATAACTACATTGATATAATATGTAAAATTTAAAAGTTAAATTTATTATTATACTAATTTTTTAAATATCATATGACCCTCTGATATACGCTTAAGGGCAATTAATAAAAATGGACAAAAAAGATTTAATGCACACTTTAGTCCTTGAAGTGTACCTCTTTTCCCACCTTAGTCCTTAAAGTTGTTTTGGCCTACTTCAATCCCTATTGTTATCAGACATTCTCAATTTAGTCCCTAATGTTATTAGACATTTTCGGTTCAATCCTTTGGACGTTAAGAAAATTGACCAACCAATCATATGTTTTCGCGTGTCATACAATGACACCATCATCCGAAAAAGCCTTTGAAATTTTAAATATTACAAACAAATTTTAAAAATTATTTTAAAATTATTAAAATTACTAAAACACAGAAAAATATAAATTTATTAATTTATAAAAATACAAAATTATTTAAAAAATAAAAAATATTAAAATGATTAAAATAGAAAAATAATAAAATTACAAAAATAATTATAAAATACTAAAGTTTACTAAAAATTTTAAAAATATATTACAAAATTTTCAAGCGTAAATGTGTTTTATAAAATTTTAATAAATTTTATTTCTTTTTAATTTTTAAGTAAATTTTAGTTTTTTATATTTTTAAAATGTTTTAAAATTTTAAATTTTTTAATAATTTCAATAAATTTCAATTTTTTAATTTTATATAATTTTATAATTTTATTTTATAGCAATTTTTAATTTTTAAATATATTTTTAAATTTATAAGTTTTTTCTAATATCTTTTGTAAATTTTAAAGATCATTAAGATTTTTTAATGATGTCATTGTGACGTCATTATATGACATTGAGACATCATATGATTGGTTGGTCTTTTTTTAACATCCAAATAATTGAACCGAGAGCGTTTGATAATATTAGAGACTAAATTAAGAATGTTTGATAGACAATAGAAATTAAAGTGAATTAAAAAGACTTTAAGGATCAAAGTGAGAAAGGCGGTATACATTAGGGACTGAAGTGTGCATTAAGCTAAAAAAACCAATCTTGATTGGTTGAGTGACCAATTTAAAAATATTCATAACTTGGTGACCAAAAAGAAAACAGGCCCATAATTAGATGACCTGTTGTGCAGTTTACTCATTAGTAAAATATTAAAAAAAAAAGAGTAATATATTTTTATAATTAAATTTAAATTTTAAAAAATATGTTATTCGGACCGCTAAAGCTCCCGCGATGGACAAATATGGAGGCAAGTTAATGAGGGGGAAGTCAATGTGCAAAATCTCAAAATTCTAGGTTAAGCAATTGGGCCAAACAAGACTCGATGTTCAAAATGTTTGAAAACTCACTTGGAGATGAAAGATATGCCTCTGAAACTCCTATGAAACTCCTTAAAATCTTCTACCAAACCAAGGCTCTCTAAATCATTTATACTCCAACAACGTGGATGATAATTATAATAATTAATTACCAATGTGATTAAATTATTAGTAAATTTTATGTTTTAGTCATTTAATTTTAAAAGTTATAAAATAATTATAAAATTATTTGAAAGTTTTATTTAAGTCATTAAATTGTTTAAAATTTTATTTAATTCATTAGGTTGTTAACATATATATATATATTTTTAAATCCATCTAGTTAGCTCCAATCATCTAAAATTTGTGAAATTATAGTTGCTCTTCTTAAAATTATAATTCAAATTTGGAAAATCGAATTTCAATTTTGAATTTTCTTCTTGAGAATGTTAACTTCTACCTTATGGAAAGTCTCCAATTTTCATCTTGTGCTAAGTTTTTTTGACTTAAAAGTCTATTTTTTAAGTATTTAAAAATTCAAAAATAACGGAAAACATCAAATAATTGAAAACTTAAAAGATTTGAACTCTAGTCGGACCATTCGACAAATCTGTTCCCTTCGATTTGTGTTTTCAACCTCTCTCAGAAGCTCAAAAACACAACTACTATATTTGATTATATTTATTACTATAGGTATCATGATAAAAGTATTGTTTTATGAAAAAATTAAAATTCTGTTAAAATATTATAGAAGAATTTATTGATAAAAGAAGTTACGAAGAATTTTAAAATATTATAGATTTATTTTATTTTATTAATATGATAATTCAACTTAAAAATAATGATATAATTTTAAGATTTTTATTTTGAAACTATATACTAATACAATATTTAAGTATTTATATTCAAAACATAATAAATTTCAATAAGAATTTCTGAAATTATAATATACATTGGATTTTTTATTATAATTAAAAACAAAATAATTATATTTTAATTATCTATATATACTTTATAAATAAAGAGGAACGGGAGGAGATATTTATATTTAGGCTTGACTTATAGGAAAAATTAAATGCACATTTTAATCTTAAAATAAAACTTAATGGAAAAATGAAAAGTATATATAATCGATAAATATAAACAAAAGTAAAAAAATAAAATAAAGAGAAAACAACAAAATACAAGTGGTCATTTGTGTAACACAAAATTATAATTAATAAATAAACGAAATAATAACGTTAAAAGAATTTAAAGCAATTAAGACCATTAAACTGTCTTAAATAAAATACGTTAAATAGAGATTAAGCTTTAATATAATCAATGTAAAAAAAATAAGAAAATTAAAAGTTATAGAAATAAAAGTAAGGGAAAGAATTAAAAGTGATTGAATTCTAATTAAAATTAATGTAAAAATAAAAAGTGCAAAATAATTTATAAGCTCTTAAAATTATTAAATTCCAATGAAAATTTCTTAGTAAAATAGCATACAAATTGAAATTTCATTAAAAAACTTTTGGTTTTTTTTAAAAATAATTACACTAATCATATTTAGTTAACAACTCAGTTTAATTTTAGAGGTTAACAGTATAGAAAAAATATTTTTAAGTTATAAAATATTGAAATGAAGCGTAGTCCAATCCTTGGTAATGTGTTTATTTTATAATTTTTATAAATTTTTTGTGATATAATTTAGTATTTAGTTAACTTATAATTTTTAAAAATAATAATGCAAAGAACATAAGAATAATATATGAAAATATATGGAAATTCTATTGCATTTCTCTTCTTTTTCATCATCACTGCAAGTAGTATACTTATATATATATATAAAAGGAGATTAGAGTCCTTATTTTCTAATACATAAATAGGAAAAGAGTTACAAGGAGATGAAAGGTGAAGAGTTAAGAAAGATGATAGGTGAAAAGTTGATTATAATGAACATCCACCTAATAGCATTCACAACACTCTCCCTTAAAGGTTCATTGTATAAATGATATGCCTCATTAAAAATCTTGCTAGGAAAAATCCTATGAGACAAAAACCTACTGAAGTAAAAAGAGTACATAATCTTTTGATGCACAGTATGTCATAATCTTAAAAGAAAAATGTAGTGCTAATTTACTCCCCCTCATATAAGTATCACTTAAAATCTTTGAAATTATGCAATCCAATGTTGAAAATTAACTTCTTAAATGAGTCGGTTGAGAGTACCTAATTGAATTCTCAATTATTCTTCACATCAGGTGAACGGTGTTACAGCAGTGCATGTTTTGCTCCTTTTATTTGAACATCATTTTATAACTCAAAATTGAGACATTCAATATTATTTATCAATAGTAAATCATCAACATATACAACAATTTTGTTGATGCTTGTCAATATAACAATAAAATTCAATTGCATTCTCATGCTTTAGATGTCGCCAACAACTTTATAAAGCATGATGTATTGTATCATTCACTATTACCTATACAATGAGTGTATTGGAGACATAAAGAATTGATACTTCAAGACCATTGTTTTATAACATGATTGTATGACCATTTGTTCTTATTGAACGCTCGATCTTTAGGTTAATACAAAATTTAATTTTTAGATATACTTTCATTATCTACTGAATAATTATTGCTTTTGAAAATGTACCAATTCACATTCAACCTATGTGCATAACCAATATGCCACAATTGGCACCACAATTCAAACATGAAACATCAACCATTCATGCCATTCAAATCAATCATTCCAACATCAGCAATTACCAACATTCATAGCCAAAACTTGCTATTACCTAAATACATATAAAGTCATTCAAAACTTGACCAACATCATCTCATTACCATGTATCAAATAGGTATTAAACATTTAATACATCAAAGTTTCATATAATCTCATTCACAACCAAAATACTAAAACATGATCATTAACTTGCAACATAAACATCCTATATACATGCCACAAGTAACCAACTATTGAACTTGAAAATCTACCAAATTTAGTGACGGTAGGTGTGAGCTTCTCGTTGATCCGATCAACACGTTTCGAAATTCCAAAATCTACAGAAAGGTAATAATTGTAACACCCCAAACCTGGCCCATGCGTTTCGACTGGATCTGGCGTGTCATGGCTTGTACATTGAAAACTTTTGCCTTGTTGGTTTTGGAAGTCGTAAGTTAATTAGACATTATTAGAGTAAATAAGTGACATTTTAAAATAAAATCTTATATTAGTATTATTAAGTATAAATAAACCTTGACATAAAATTTATAAGTTGCATAACATTGAAAACTTCTTAGTTGAATAAAAACTAGGGCCTTAAAAAATCTCAAATAAAAATAAAATAAACTTAAAGAAATCCAAAAATAATTTGTAGAAATAAAACTTGATGGCCCTCGAGTCCGCCTCGGCTCCCATGTTCACGATCTCTCGCTCACCGAAATGTTGGGAAAAATAAAGGTTGAGTCACCAAGACTCAATGTGCAAATCCGAGAACACATAAAAGGCTTGAGGCCCACAAACACATTATGAGCCTTGGCCCGTATACAAGGGTAACAAAATATGCAACATGGCCCATCCCAAACCTATGAGTCCATCCTCTACACACCCCGCACCAACCATCACACCGTGGAATTTCTACAATCAACCCTCCATCCACTACAAACCATATCGACAATTGTGTCTTTTGTCATAAAGACCGATCACTATATGACCTATGTGGCGAAGCCACCGATCGCTGTGCGACCTTAATAATATATCGACAATTGTGTGTCTTTGTCATAAAGACCGATCACTATGTGACCTATGTGGCAAAGCCACCGATCGCCTCACGACCTGCTCCCCTTAGTAAATCAATCAATCTCATCCCATGCATACATGCAAGAATCAGAACATTAAACTATCTAAACAGATCACATATTTTTACATACTTGATACACATAGAGAAGTTTCTATGATTACGCACTGCATATCTTGCCTACCCTTTTCGGGTAATACATTCATACTGACCTCATTTTTAGCTTTTAGCCCATAACATACATATAATTTAGATTAACTAGTGTGATAGAGATCTACACACCTTTTTGACTTTTAGCCCATAACATACATATAATATAACAAAGCTTAGGTGTCAAGAATCTACACACGATTACTAATAAAACGAGGCTTTCTATATCGACGTTATCCTTAGTCGACACAAGCGCTATCCGCCTAAGGTGTTGTTCGAAGCGGTCCACAACCAATTGGCCAATCTCGAGCAATGAGACATCGCTCGTTTCTTAAACTTAGGATTCTTTCTTTTGCTCGATCCATATTTAATTCCATCATAAATCCTTATCGAGTTACTATAATAATATTTAATCGTTAATTCTCCTTATAAAGTTAAAATCTTGTATATAATGATGAAATCTAATAGAAATCTAGGAAAATCTTCTTACCTTAAAATCCCAAAATTGAGACTTATAAATTTGGCTTTTAGATCTAGTCGACTAGGCTTCCTTCAAATCCCGACTTACCGCCCATCATAAACCATTAAACTATTAGCTTTCGCTTTTGCCTTTTCAAAAATCGGGAATAGATTATGAGAACTAATAAAAAATCTACTCTTACCTTAACTTAGGAGATTCGGCTAGTACTAGACAGAGAATTCGACAATGTCAATGGAGGATTTAAATGCCGAAAGTATAGAACAATTTCTCAAATAGGATGAATAAAATAAAAACTATAGAGATTTCAGCTTTTTAGAGAAGGAAGAGAATAATGGAGTTTTCGGCTTTTAGGAGAAAGAAGAGAATAATGGAGTTTTTGGCTTTTAGAGAAATTGGAGAAAGAAATTTGGAGAAAAGAAGCTAAGGAATTTCGGTACAAAAGGGAGAGGATTTAATGTCAGAAACAAGGAGCTAGCCCCCTCTATTTATAGGAAATTCGGTAACCCTTTGCCATGTAGTAGCTGGTTTCTTTACTTCTCTCAGTGATGGATTCTTGGCCATCACTCTCTTTGTAGATAAATTCCTAACTTTTCTCATTTATCTTAATCTACTAGCTCATCTAAAAGAGACTTAATTATCTCTAACTCCTCCTCCTTTATCAACATATTATCCACATATTTTAATCATAAAAATCCTAGATCTTAGCCTTTATCTCGCTTATTATCCACATAAAATAAATTCCTAAATAATAGCCTTTATCTGCTTATTATCCACATATTTTAAACATTAAAACCCTAAATTTTAGCCTTGTTGCCATCCACTCCACCTAATCCTAATGCCCAAAATTTAGCTAACTTAAATTAAAAGAATTGGGCTCCATGAAACTTAAATTTGGGCCCCTTACTCCCTTGTGTGGCGTCACCTCCTAAGATTGGGCCACAAGCCCACTTTGGTATTTTAAACATAGATACTACCTTTTAAACCCTATAATGCCCAAACAGATAATTTTAATCAAGGCCTCTGCCTAAGCCTGAGCCCAATTTGGACCCAACACTTAAATTAACTCATTCCACATATTCACCCATTAAACACATAGGCCCAAAAATTTAGGATGTTATAGTTCTACCCTCCTTAAAGAAATTTCATCCTCGAAATTTCCAACTAACTAGTAATCATTCTACCTGAGTCTCACCACTATGCTTTTCACAAGACTCTAATTCTAAAGCCAAAATAAACACTTAGTATACTATGGTAGGGTATGCACCATTATTCGCATCTGAAGCGTCTTCGTCCCCTTGTACTCATTCTATTGATTCGCGTTTATCTGATTAGAAATTTTATGAATTATTAGTTTTCTTCCACTTTTTTTTTAACCACGGACAGTCTTATGAATGATAGCTTTAAGAGTAATTATTTCGAATTCGCATTCACCATACAGTCTCAAGTTCATATCCTCTAAGAAACCCATACATTCAATCATGAACTCATGTTCATTACAGAAAAGTGTTGTTGTTGTTGTTATGGTTGTTGTTTTCACTACCCAAGAGTATTTTCGTAATTTTATCCTACAGGGGCATTTTCGTAAATTTTTTTCGAAATGAGGTTCCTTGATGATTTTATAAAATAAGGGTATTTTGGTAATTTTACATTCTCGGAGGTATTTTGGTAATTTTGAAAACTGAGGGCATTTTGGTAATTTTAGAATCCAGGGTATTTCAAAAATTTTAAAATCTGAGGGTATTTCGATAAATTTAAAATTCAGGGGCATTTCGATAATTTTGAAATTCAAAGGTATTTCGGTAATTTTTGTGATCTGAGGGTATTTTGGTAATTTTGTGATTCAGGGGTATTTCGGTAATTTTACAAAATAAGGGTAATTTGGTAATTCTACAAATCAGGGCTATTTTGGTCATTTTGCAAAACAAGGGTAATTTGGTAATTTTCTTCATAGTTGCGAACATTTTCAAATCAAATGTATTTTTTTTGGAAGTGTACAAAACTTAGGGGTTTTGTTTGCAAAATAGGGTGGTTGGTCCCTTTCGGGTTTTAATTATGGGTTCACCATGAACAAGTCCTTATAGCTAGAGTGAGCAAATACCACGCACTGTGTAGGATTCGAGAAGAGGAGGTGAGTCACTAGGACTGCTTAAATACCAAGCTCTCCCTGAATCCACTCCTAGGCATGCGTATGCCTATTGCCACACCCTATCATGGCTAAAGTGAATAGTCACTATGCACCAGGTAAGATTCCTGTGAAGAGGAGGTGAGTCACTTGGACTGCTTAAATACCAAGCTCTTCCGAATCTACTCCTAGACATGCATATGCATGTTGCCACACCTTGGTCTTGTGACTCGTTTATAGGTTTTGATTTAGTGAAGTTAAGTCTTATGGAATTGAAGAGTTATTTGCCTAAGCCTAGAGTCCATCAAATTCTCATCTCGATAGTTTACGTTCCATAAAGCCCATTAAGCCCACATTTATATCACAATCGGGAGTTCAGAATACTTACCTGGGTGGATCGGGTGCCGATAGACCCGAAGGCCATGTCTTCAAACCAAAATCTTTTTCTTAAATTCATTTAAAAAAAAACACTTCTAGACCCATTTCACAAACCGAGTTTTGAACTGGCTCGATATAAATTTGTAACACCCCAAACCCTACCAATGCGTTTATTTGGATCTGGCGTGTCACGGCTTGTACATTGAAAACTTTTGCCTTGTTGGTTTTGGAAGTCGTAAGTTAATTAGACATTATTAGAGTAAATAAGTGACATTTTAAAACAAAATCTTATATTAGTATTATTAAGTATAAATAAACCTTGACATAAAATTTATAAGTTGCATAACATTGAAAACTTCTTAGTTGAATAAAAACTAGGGCCTTAAAAAATCCCAAATAAACATAAAATAAACTTAAAGAAATCCCAAATAATTTGTAGAAAGAAAACTTGATGGCCCTCGAGTCCGCTTCGGCTCCCATGTTCACGATCTATCGCTCACCGAAATGTTGGGAAAATAAAAGGTTGAGTCACCAAGACTCGATGTGCAAATCCAAGAACACATAAAAGGCTTGAGGCCCACAAACACATTATGAGCCTTGGCCCGTATACAAGGGTAACAAAATATGCAACATGGCCCATCCCAAACCTATGAGTCCATCCTCTACACACCCCGCACCAACCATCACACCGTGTGGATTTCTACAATCAACCCTCTATCCGCTACACACCATATCGACAATTTGTCTTTCATCATAAAGACCGATCACTATGTGACCTATGTGGCGAAGCCACCGATCATTGTGTGACCTTAATAATATATCGACACGGTTGTCGTTTTGTCATAAAGACCGATCACTATGTGACCTATGTGGCATAGCCACCGATCGCCTCATGACCTGCTCCCTTCCAGTAAATCAATCAATCCCATCCCATGCATACATGCAAGAATCGAACAATAAACTATCTAAACAGATCACATATTTTTACATACTTGATACACATAGAAGTTTCTATGATTACGCACCTAGCATCCCTTGCCTACCCTTTTCGGGTAATATGATTGCTCATCTGACCTCATTTTTGGCTTTTAGCCCATAACATACATATAATTCAGATTAACTAGTGTGATAGAGATCTACACACCTTTTAAGCTTTTAGCCCATAACATACATATAATATAACAAAGCTTATGTGTCAAGAATCTACACACGATTACCAATAAACGAGGCTTTCTATATCGACGTTATCCTTAGTCGACACAACCGCTATCCGCCTAAGGTGTTGTTCGAAGCCGGTCCACTACTAATTGGCCAATCTCGAGCAGTGAATCGCTCGTTTCTTAAACTTAAATTCTTTCTTTTGCACGATCCATATTTAATTCCATCATAAATCCTTATCGAGTTACTATAATAATATTTAATCGTTAATCCTCCTTATAAAGTTAAAATCTTGTATATAATGATGAAATCTAATAGAAATCTAGGAAAATCTTCTTACCTTAAAAATCCCAAAATTGGAGACTTATGAATTTCGGCTTTTAGATCTAGTCGACTAGGCTTCCTTCAAATCCCGACTTGCCACCCATCATAAACCATTAAACTATTAGCTTTCGCTTTTGCCTTTTCAAAAATGGGAATAGATTATGAGAACTAATAAAAATCTACTCTTACCTTAACTTAGGAGATTCGGCTAGTACTAGACAGAGAATTCGACAATGTCAATGGAGGATTTAAATGCTGGAAGTATAGAACAATTTCTCAAATAGGATGAATAAAATAAAAACTATAGAGATTTTGGCTTTTTAGAGAAGGAAGAGAATAATGGAGTTTTCAGCTTTTAGAAGAAAGAAGGGAATAATGGAGTTTTCGACTTTTAGGAGAAAGAAGAGAATAATGGAGTTTTTGGCTTTTAGAGAAATTGGAGAAAGAAATTTGGAGAAAAGAAGCTAAGGAATTTCGGCACAAAAGGGAGAGGATTTAATGTCAGAAACAAGGAGCTAGCCCCTATTTATAGGAAATTCGGCAACCCTTTGCCATGTAGTAGTGGTTTCTTTACTCCTCTCGATGATGGATTCTTGGCCATCACTCTCTTTGTAGATAAATTCTAACTTTTTCCTTTATCTTAATCTACTAGCTCATCTAAAAGAGACTTAATTATCTCTAACTCCTCCCTCCTTTATCAACATATTATCCACATATTTTAATCATAAAATCCCTAGATCTTAGCCTTCATCGCTTATTATCCACATAAAATAAATTCCTAAATAATAGCCTTTATCTGCTTATTATCCATATATTTTAAACATTAAAACCCTAAATTTTAGCCTTGTTGCCATCCACTCCACCTAATACTAATGCCCAAAATTTAGCTAACTTAAATTAAAAGAATTGGGCTCCATGAAACTTAAATTTGGGCCCTTACTCCCTTGTGTGGCGTCACCTCCTAAGATTGGGCCACAAGCCCACATTGGTATTTTAAACATAGATACTACCTTTTAAACCTATAATGCCCAAACAGATAATTTTAATCAAGGCCTCTGCCTAAGCCTGAGCCCAATTTGGACCCCTAACACTTAAATTAACTCATTCCACATATTCACCCATTAAACGATAGGCCCAAAAAATTAGTATGTTACGGTTCTACCTTCCTTAAAGAAATTTCGTCCTCGAAATTTCCAACTAACTAGTAATCATTCTACCGAGTCTCACCACTATGCTTTCATTGCAAGACTCCAATTCTAAAGCCAAAATAAACACTTAGTATACTATGGCAGGGTACGCACCATTATTCGCATCTGAAGCATCTTCGTCCCCTTATACTCATTCTACCTATTCGCGTTTATCTGATTAGAAATTTTATGAATTATTAGTTTTCTTCCACTTTTTTTTTAACCATGGACAGTCTTATAAATGATAGCTTTAAGAGTAATTATTTTGAATTCGCATTCACCATACAATCTCAAGTTCATATCCTCTAAGAAACCCATACATTCAATCATGAACTCATGTTCATTACAGAAAAGTGTTGTTGTTGTTGTTGTGGTTGTTGTTTTCACTACCCAAGGGTATTTTCGTAATTTTAACCTACAGGGGCATTTTCGTAAATTTTTTTTGAAATGATGTTCCTTGATGATTTTATAAAATAAGGGTATTTTGGTAATTTTACATTCCCAGGGGTATTTTGGTAATTTTGAAAACTAAGGGCATTTTGGTAATTTTAGAATCCGGTATTTCAAAATTTTAAAATCGAGGTATTTGATAAATTTGAAATTTAGGGGCATTTCGATAATTTTGAAATTCGAAGGTATTTCGATAATTTTTATGATCTGAGGGTATTTTGGTAATTTTGTGATTTAGGGGTATTTCGATAATTTTACAAAACAAGGGTAATTTGGTAATTCTACAAATCGTATTATTTTGGTCATTTTGCAAAACAAGGGTAATTTGGTAATTTTCTTCATAGTTGCGAACATTTTCAAATCAAATGTTTTTTTTTTTGGAAGTGTACAAAACTTAGGGTTTTGTTTGCAAAATAGGGTGGTTGGTCCCTTTCGGGTTTTAATTATGGGTTCACCCATGAACAAGTCCTTATAGCTAGAGTGAGCAGTACCACGCACTGTGTACGATTCGAGAGAAGAGGAGGTGAGTCACTAGACCGCTTAAATACCAAGCTCTCCCTGAATCCACTCCTAGGCATGCGTATGCCTATTGCCACACCCTGTCATGGCTAAAGTGAACAGTCACTATGCACCAGGTAAGATTCCTGTGAAGAGGAGGTAAGTCACTTGGACTGCTTAAATACCAAGCTCTTCCGAATCTACTCCTAGACATGCATATGCCTATTGCCACACCTTAGTCTTGTGATTCGTTTACAAGTTTTGTTTTAGTGAAGTTAAGTCTTATGGAATTGAAGAGTTGTTTGCCTAAGCCTAGAGTCCATCAAATTCTCATCTAGATAGTCTACGTCCCATAAAGCCCATTAAGCCCACATTTATATCACAATCGGGAGTTCAGAATACTTACCTGGGTGGATCGGGTGCCGATAGACTCAAAGGCCAAGTCTTCAAACCAAAATCTATTTCTTAAATTCATTTAAAAAAAACACTTCTAGACCCATTTCACAGTTCGAGTTTTGAACCGGGCTCTGATACCAAATTTGTAACACCCCAAACCCGGCCCATGCGTTTCGACTGGATCTGGCGTGTCACGGCTTGTACATTGAAAACTTTTGCCTTGTTGGTTTTGGAAGTCGTAAGTTAATTAGACATTATTAGAGTAAATAACTGACATTTTAAAAATAAAATCCTATATTAGTATTATTAAGTATAAATAAACCTTGACATAAAATTTATAAGTTGCATAATATTGAAAACTTCTTAGTTGAATAAAAACTAGGGCCTTAAAAAATCCCAAATAAAAATAAAATAAACTTAAAGAAATCCCAAATAATTTGTAGAAAGAAAACTTGATGGCCCTCGAGTCCGCCTCGGCTCCCATGTTCACGATCTACTGCTCACCTGAAATGTTGGGAAAAATAAAAGGTTGAGTCACCAAGACTCAGTGTGCAAATTCCGAGAACACATAAAAAGGCTTGAGGCCCACAAACACATTATGAGCCTTGGCCCGTATACAAGGGTAACAAAATATGCAACATGGCCCATCCCAAACCTATGAGTCCATCCTCTACACACCCCCGTACCAACCATCACACCGTGGGGATTTCTACAATCAACCCTCCATCCGCTACACACCATATCGACAATTTGTCTTTTGTCATAAAGACCGATCACTATGTGACCTATGTGGCGAAAGCCACCGTCATTGTATCGACCTTAATAATATATCGACAATTTGTCTTTCTGTCATAAAATCGATCACTATTTGACCTATGTGACAAAGCCACCGATCGCCTCGCGACCTGCTCCCTTCCCGTAAATCAATCAATCCCATCCCATGCATACATGCAAGAATCAAAACATTATACTATCTAAATAGATCACATATTTTTACATACTTTGATACACATAGAAGTTTCTATGATTACGCACTGCATCCCTTGCCTACCTTTTACGGGTAATCACTGTTCATACTGACCTCATTTTTGGCTTTTAGCCCATAACATACATATAATTCAGATTAACTAGTGTGATAGAGATCTACACACCTTTTCCGACTTTTAGCCCATAACATACATATAATATAACAAAGCTTATGTGTCAAGAATCTACACACACGACACCGATAAAACGAGGCTTTCTATATCAACACTATCCTTAGTCGACACAACTGCTATCTGCCTAAGGTGTTGTTCAGAAGTCGGTCCACAACCAATTGGCCAATCTCGAATAGCGAATCTTGCTCGTTTCTTAAACTTAGGATTCTTTCTTTTGCCTGATCCATATTTAATTCCATCATAAATCCTTATCAGAGTTACTATAATAATATTTAATCGTTAATCCTCCTTATAAAGTTAAAATCTTGTATATAATGATGAAATCTAATAGAAATCTAGGAAAATCTTCTTACCTTAAAAATCCCGAAATTAGAGACTTATGAATTTCAGCTTTTAGATCTAGTCGACTAGGCTTCCTTCAAATCCCGACTTGCCGCCCATCATAAACCATTAAACTATTAGCTTTCGGCTTTTTCCTTTTCAAAAATTAGGAATAGATTATGAGAACTAATCAAAAATCTACTCTTACCTTAACTTAGGAGATTCGGCTAGTACTAGAGAGAGAATTCGACAATGTCAATGGAGGATTTAAATGCCGGAAGTATAGAACAATTTCTCAAATAGGATGAATAAAATAAAAACTATAAAGATTTTGGCTTTTTAGAGAAGGAAGAGAATAATGGAGTTTTCAGCTTCTAGAAGAAAGAAGAGAATAATGGAGTTTTTGGCTTTTAGGAGAAAGAATAGAATAATGGAGTTGTTGGCTTTTATAGAAATTGGAGAAAGAAATTTGGAGAAAAGAAGCTAAGGAATTTCGGCACAAAAGGGAAAGGATTTAATGTCGAAACAAGGAGCTAGCCCCTCTATTTATAGGAAATTGGCAACCCTTTGCCATGTAGTAGTGGTTTCTTTACTCCTCTCGTTGATGGATTCTTGGCCATCACTCTCTTTGTAGATAAATTCTAACTTTTCTCCTTTATCTTAATCTACTAGCTCATCTAAAAGAGACTTAATTATCTCTAACTCCTCCTCCTTTATCAACATATTATCCACATATTTTAATCATAAAATCCTAGATCTTAGCCTTTATATGCTTATTATCCACATAAAATAAATTCCTAAATAATAGCCTTTATCTGCTTATTATCCACATATTTTAAACATTAAAACCCCTAAATTTTAGCCTTGTTGCCATCCACTCCACCTAATCCTAATGCCCAAAATTTAGCTAACTTAAATTAAAAGAATTGGGCTCCATGAAACTTAAATTTGGGCCCCTTACTCCCTTGTGTGGCGTCACCTCCTAAGATTGGGCCACAAGCCCACTTTGGTATTTTAAACATAGATACTACCTTTTAAACCCTATAATGCCCAAACAGATCATTTTAATCAAGGCCTCTGCCTAAGCCTGAGCCCAATTTGGACCCCTAACACTTAAATTAACTCATTCCACATATTCACCCATTAAACGCACATGCCCAAAAATTTAGGATGTTACAATAATATGGGTACAGATATAAAATAATTAGTAAGCCCATACAATATAAATATTTACTTACCTTAAATTCTTATCATAAACAAATTTAATATGAGATGTAAATAAACCTATCAAAATTTAGCCCACATCATCAATATAGATATATTGCCTTGATCTCAACCATATGAACAACCATAAGCATTCTCATTTCCAAGCAACCAATTTTGATATCATAACCGAAATATAATAGTCATTTAGCCAATTTTGAATAGTATGTCTCCAAGAATTTAATAGCAAACCTTTCTAATGAAATTTCGTAAAAGACCTCAGTATATAGGTAAAAATAATAGTGCCCGGTTACCCGTTAGGGTTAAACCTACACGATAAATTTCCTGGCCAATGCTTAATATTCATGTATTCTCAAGTCTGTAACATATGCAAGAACTCAAAACCTAATCTCGTATTCTCGAGTCCGCAACATATGCAGGAGCTTGGAACTTAATCTTGTATTCTCGAGTTCACAACATATGCAGGAGCTCGAAACTTATTCCTGTATTCTTGAGTTTGCAACATATGCAGGAGCTCGAAACTTGGGCAAATTCACTAACCAGTAAACGAGAATTTACTAATTTCCTCGGGATACATCTTAGATTATAACATAGTCCAATCCACCAATTGTAACACCCAAATCCCCAAATCTGGCCCATGCGTTACGACCGGATCTGACATGTCACATAAGGATAGCATATAAAGTCCTTGTGATTTGTACTAAAATAAGTGTTATTTGGTTATGGGTAAGAAAACAAGTTTGGATGTAAATATTTGATAAAATTTCAACTTTTATTTAGAGGTTGTTTGGTGAATTAAAAATCAAGATAGTGGACTTTAAAACCGTGACTTTTGAAAATGTCGTTGATAATTTGAAAGAGAATCTGGGTTAAATTATTCGTAAAAAAAATATCCTTTGTTAATCAATTTTGGAAAACATTATTTAAGATTTTAGAAAAATCCCCATTTAAAACAATTCAAGCAAAATACTAAGTACGACAAAGCATAAGCAAAATAAACATATCCCGGAGGCCTTATTACAACTTAAAAACCCAAAACAATAAAAATAATAAATAAATGGAAGAAGAAATTAAAAGTTCAAAACACCAATTTTGAAGTATGGCCTCTACCGAGTCATCCATGGCCCAAGTCCACATCACTGAGTATTACCTGCAAGGGTTAAGGAAAGGGGGTGAGTTACTAGAACTCAATGTATAATCCCCTTACCGTCATCCACTGGGTCTAAACCCGTTTAGCAATAACTTGGGCCTAAGCCAATTTACATAATAGTATATATATATATATATATGTGCAATGTATGCAACCCAACCCATCCATCCATCACACCCCCGACTAGCCAATCACACCTGTGGGGATCAAGTCAACCCACCCCGCCGCTCACACCAATTCGCAGGCAAGTTGCCATTTATAATATTTTTATTGTGGCCAAGCCACCGAAATCATAATGAATCATAATAGTAAACATTTTTGTGGCAATGCCACTAGGCTACACTTCTCTTCAACAATTTTCCCATCCCATGCAAAATATGTAAATGCAACATACATAATAAAGCATACTATCGACATATATAAACAACAATCATTAATCCAATAATTTATTACGGTGAATCAGCCTATTATAGCATTTTGTAATTCGGCCCACTAAGGCATTCTAGTAAATCGGCCCATTAGGGGCATTTTGGTAAATCGACCCATAGAGACATTTTCGTAATTTGGCCTATAGGGGCATTTTTTTTAAATTAGCCCATAGGGGCATTTTCATAATTTTAACAATTTTAATACTGATTTTGTCAAATCTATAGATATAATGTAATTTAAGCAAATTTCTCGATTTATACCATATTACGATTTTAATCATATAAACAATAACGATCTATTTTCCAACGTGATATTGAATCATGAATCTACGGGATTTTGGTGTGAGATTACACACCTGATTACGGTAAGTATTAAACCCTCTTGATCGTCGGCACTCTCAATATCGTGAATGACCACGATTTGTTTATTCTCACCGAATGATGGTCCACAACCCGGTGGGAAATCTCAAATCGCCGAAACCGCTCTACGCTTGAACTTAGGAGTAGGAATAGCAAATCCACTCCTTTTGTGTTCTCCAATCACTTTTCCTTTTAAATCGGTTCCACTTGCCTCCATAGGAAAAATCTCGGTTAGCAAACTACTATGAGAGAAAGTAGTTGTTTTAGTGATAGGAGTAGGCTTACCACTATTTTCGAAGGATCCACGAGTGAATAAGAATGAGCGATTTAGACCCTATAATAACCGTTTAGTCCAAACTATTACTCCGTTTAGCAAACTAATCGGATAATGAGCGATATCAAATAATCCATAAAGAAACTCCTTACCTTAACGATATTGAATCCGATTTCCACCGATTGACTTAAGGCTAGAATTGAATCGGCTAGGATGATATTCGGCCACCCACTTAGAACATTACGAAAAAGAGGATGATTAAGATGTGAAGGAGTAGGAAAAAAACACCATTTCGATTTAGAAACAAGATACACAACCGAATAGTGATAGACACTCATTCGGCTAGAAAGAAAGGAAAAATGAAAAGAGAAAAAAAAACTACTTACCGATTTGATCGAAGAAGAGGGCGTCAACACAAATGAGAAAGAAATTGTGAAGGAGAGATTAAGGGTTCAAAGGTTCGGCTATGGAGAAAGGAAATGAACAAGAAGATTCAGCTATGAGAATATGGATTAAAGAAGAAAAAAGAAAGGTTGAAGAATTTGTGAAAAAGAAAAGAAAGGATGGAGAAAGAGTAATTAACTAGTTTTGACTATCAAAGGGGAAATGAGCAAAAATAAAATGCACATAATGGCTAGATGGTTTCGGCAAAACAAAGAAAAAGAGATGCTCACTTTTTGGCTTTGAAGTTTTGGCAATGAGGGAAAAATTGGAGAAAGAGAACACCAAAAATGCTAAAAGAAACATGCCATACAAGCACCCAAAATTTGTCAAAAGACTAATGCAAAATTCGGCTACCAAGACCTCTCCCAAAACCGTGTATCCTTTTACCAAAAGGATCAAAATTAACCAAAAACTCTTTCCAAAACATCTTCCACATTATAGGCCAACATGTTCCCTTCTCTTTCCATTTCTTTCATTTCTTTCCTTCCTTTTCCCTTATCTTCCTCCTTACCATATTCCTTAGCCTCCTTTCCATAAATAAAAAGTCTTCCTTGCCTTAATTAGGACCATGGCCGACACTTGGGGTAGGAATACAAAAATAAATCCAAAATTTGTAAAAGATAGGATTCGAACCCCTTCCCTTCATGCTCTCCACTTGACGCCACAACCTTCTTACCATATGCTCATTTATGCTAGCAAAATACACACTTATTTCTTTAAGTCATGATGCCAATTACTTATCTCTCCTTAAAGTGCTTAAACATAAAAATTTTGCTAAGGCCCAATTCAACCTCGAGCCTTCTTAGGACCCCTAAACATATACAATTAACATTTTTAACTAGCCTATCTCATGATATTCTTAAAAACATAAAATTATAAATTTTAGGATGTTACAATTCTACCCCCTTAAAGAAAATTTCAGCCTCGAAATTTACCTGATTTGAAGAGATGAGGATATTGCTGCCGAATCGCGTCCTCAGGCTCCCATGTAGCTTCCTTTGTCCCGTGATTATGCCATAATACTTTGACTAATGGAACCAACTTCCTTCTTAGCACCTTAACATCTCGATCCAAAATCTTCACTGGCTCCTCTTCAAAAGACAAGTCAGGTCTTAACTCAACTTCCCCCACTGGTACAACATGAGACGGATCCCAATGATAATACCTTAACATAGATACATGGAATACACTATGTATCTGATTTAACTCCGGAGGTAGCTCAAGCTGATAAGCTACTAGCCCAACACGCTTCAGTACACGGTATGGTCCGATGAACCTAGGGCTCAAATTTCTTTTTGCCCAAATCTTAAGATCTTCTTCTAAGGTGAGACCTTCAAAAAGACCTGATCACCCACCGAAAATTTTATATCCTTGGGCTTTAGATCCACGTATGATTTCTGTCTGTCCGAAGCTTCTTTTAACCGTGCCCGAATTACCTTAACTTTTTCCTCCATCTCCGAGATCAACTTAGGACCCAACAACTGTTGCTCTCCCAGCTCAGTCCAACAAGTAGGAGTACGACACCTACGACCATACAACACCTCGTAAGGTGCCATCTAGATACTGGATTGATAGCTGTTGTTGTATGCTAACTCTGCCAATGGTAGAAAATCTTCCCAACTACCCCTGAAGTCGATCACACAGCCCCTTAACATGTCTTCTAGAATCTGGATTACTCTCTCCGACTGACTATCTGTCTGCGGATGAAACGCCGTGCTGAAATTTAACCTTGTACCCAAAGCTTCAAGTAAAGCCTTTCAAAATCGTGGTGTAAACCTAGGGTCCCTATCCGATATAATAGACACTAGTACCTCATGTAACCTCAAGATCTCTGCTACATACAACTTGGCCAACTTCTGCAATGAATAATCCGTACGAATAGGTAGGAAATGAGCATTCTTCGTTAACTAATCCACTATCACCTATACAGAATCTTTCTTAGTAGGCGTTAAGGGTAACCCACTAACAAAGTCCATTATTTTCCTTTCCTATTTCCATAATGGAATTTTCACCGGTTGTAACAATCCTGACAGCAGTTGATGTTTAAGCACTTGCTCACGAAATCAGTAACCTCTAGTTTTAACCCTGGCTACCAATACTGCTCACGGAGGTCTCGGTACATTTTGTTTCCCTTGGGGTGAATAGCATATGGGCTACTATGCGCTTCACGCAGAATCATTTGTCTCAATTTCAAATCCTTGGGCATACAAACTCTTCCGTGGAAACACAATACTCCATCACTATTCAATCCAAAATCCCCTATCTCACCACCTTCCACTTGTTGAAGTCGAGAACCCAACGCTTCATCTATCAACTGCTTTTCCTTAATCTGGCTTACCCAAGCAGGCTTCACCTGAAGTTCGGCTAACAGGCTACCATCTTCATAAAGGCTGAGATGAGCAAACATCGCTCTCAAATTCGATATCACCTTACGACTCAAAACATCAATAACTACGTTAGCTTTTCTTGGATGATACTCGATTGAAAAGTCATAATCCTTCTATAGTTCTATCCACCTCTATTGTCTTAAGTTCAACTCCTTCTGGGTAAGGAGGTACTTCAGAATCTTATGATCCGTATAGATAATTGACTTCTCACCGTACAGGTAGTGTCTCCAAATCTTCAGATCAAACACCACTGTAGCTAACACCAAATCATTAGTGGGATAGTTCACCTCATGCGGCCTTAATTAACGAGATGCATAAGCCACCACTTTTCCCCCTTGCATCAACACACATCCCAAGCCTGTGTGTGACACATCACAATAAACAATAAACTCCTTACCAGCCTCAAGTTGAATCAATACTGGCGCTTCAGTCAGAATCTTCTTGAATTTCTCAAAGCTCTCTTGCTACTTATCTGACCACACAAATGGTACTCCTTTACGTAACAGCTTAGTTAGGGGTGCAGCAATCAACGAAAATCACTCAACAAACATCCTATAATACCCAGCCAACCCTAGAAAACTCTGAATTTTAGCCACTGACTTCGGTGGCTTCCAATCCAATGCAGCCTCGACCTTCCGGGGATCCACTCTAATTCCCTCAGCAGACACAACATGCCCCAAAAAGGTCACTTCCTTCAGCCAAAATTTACACTTACTGAATTTGGCATACAGTTGCTTCTCTCTTAATATTTACATTACAACTCGTAGATGCGAATCATGCTCTTCTTCAGTGTTTGAGTACACCAAGATGTCATCTATGAACACCACCACAAACCGGTCTAGATAGGGTTGGAAGACCCGGTTCATTATGTCCATAAATGCAGCTGGTGTATTAGTCAACCCGAACAACATCACCAAGAACTCGTAATACCCATAACGAGTTCGAAACGTAGTCTTATGAATATCTGCCTCCTTAACCTTTAACTAGTGATAACCCGATCTCAAATCTATCTTCGAGAAAATCGAAGCTCCTCACAACTGATCGGACAGATCATCGATCCTCTGTAACGGATACTTGTTTTTGATTGTCAACTTATTCAACTGTCTATAATTGATGCACATACGCATCGACCCATCCTTTTTCTTAATGAATAAGACGGTGCTCCCCACAGTGACACACTCTGTCAAATAAATTCGCGATCCAACAACTCTTGAATTTGAGCTTTAAGCTCCGCTAGCTCCTTCGACGCCATTATATAAGGAGTAATAGACACCGGAGTCGTTCCTAGCAACAGCTCAATGCCAAACTCCACCTCCCAATCGGAGGTAATCCTAGAAGCTCATCGGGAAAGACTTTTGAAAACTCTTTCACCGTTATAACACTCTCAACCGATAACTCTTTGGCATCCAAAGCACTGATAAAGACTAAAACGCTTCACACCCCTTTCGCACCAACTTTTTTGCCTTTAAAGTAGATACTACATTAGACAGATAGTTTTTTCTTTCATCAATCATCATTACTTCCTTATCTTCCGAATTTCTTACTACCATCTGTTTTGCAGCATAGTCCAAGTTCGCATGATGCTTAACCAACTAGTCTATGCCCAAGATGAGATCGAACTTACCGAATGGTAGTTCCATCAAATTCGCCAAAAATACTTCCCCTTGAACTTCTAAGGGAACTTCTCTAAACAACTTATTTACCACCACTGACTGTCCTAAAGGGCTAATCACAGTGGTTTCTCTAGCAGAGATTTTAGATTTAATATTCAGAGTTCCAGACACAGCACATGCAACATACGAATGGGTGGATCCAATATCTATCAAAGCGGTAATAGGTACATTAGATATGAAGAACGTACCGATAATGACGTCAGGTGCATCGCCATCTTCTCGATGTCTGACCGCATAAACCAATGTGTTGCCTATCCAAACTAAAAAAATTATGTATCCGCTTAAGATTCATTCCTGTTTCAATAGCTAAGATAAGTTATCCCCCTCCTTTTAACTGTAAACAATAATGGTCCTAACATGACTCGCTTGCTCACCAAGACTCCAAGGACTATGTGCTGGACTTTTTACGCCTAGTGTAATGATTTCATCATGTCTACTTGTAATCTTTTTGTAGTGCTTCAATAAATAAAATTTCCACATGTTCATTTAATTAATATTTCTATGAATGTCCTTGTTGATTTTTTTTCATGAAAAGCACAATGTATAAACAAATACTAACTCCTAGATTACTTATGGTTTAACTAATAATAAGTTATAGTATATGGACAGATTATAATGTGAAAAGACCACATATATTAGTAGGTAATTTAAACTATCTATAGTACATAGAATTAGATTGAACAAATGATTCAATTATAAAGGGGACTATTATGTTGTCTATAATCCAAATAGGGAGATAACTTTCTTAATTGTAATAACCCATTGTTAGTGATATAAAAAAGTAGTGGTTTCAGGACCAAAATTATGACGTGTGAGTTCATAAATGTTATTTATTAATATTTACGAAGTTATTTAAGTGTTGTATTAAGTTTTGGTCTAGTAATTTCGTCGTTTGTCTAGTTAGTTAAGGAAAAAGGACTAAATCATAAAAGACATAAAACTTGATCTTTATTGATTCCGATTAACTAAAAACCATGATTAAGGGTTGCTAATGGATTTAAATGGTAAATATACCATTTTTAATAGTTTTTGGACGTTTGGTGGCTTAAAAATTAGCAGAATATTTGTTTATTATATGTTATTTAATTAAAACATAATAAAATTTGTTTAAACAAAAAGAAAAAGAGAAAAAAAAAACAAAGCTTTAGTTTTCATCTTCAACCTTAAAATCGAATAGGTAGAGAAGAACAATCCCTAGCTCTCATCCAACTGAAAAGCTTTAATTGATCAAGAATCTAAATAATCGGAGAACATAGGAGGAAAAGGAAAAGGAATTGGCTAGTACCTTATAGTTAAACCGTTACCATTTTGACAAGTAATTTTATACATTATGAATCTATTCGTTAATGTTTGTATATTACATTAAGATTGTTAATATTGATTGTTGGTGTAACATCCTGAAATTTAGAATTTTATGTTTTTAAGAAAATAATGCTATAGGCTAGTTAAAAATGTTAATTGTGTATGTTTAGGGGTCCTAAGAAGGCTCAGGGTTGAATTGGGCCTTAGCAAAATTTTTATGTTTAAGCACTTTAAGGAGAGATAGGTAAGTGGCATCATGACTTAAAGAAATAAGTGTGTATTTTGCTAGCATAAATGAGCATATGGCAAGGAGGTTGTGGCGTCAAGTGGAGAGCATGGAGGGAAGGGGTTAGAATCTTATCTTTTACAAATTTTGGATTTATTTTTGTATTCCTATCCCAAGTGTCGACCATGGTCCTAATTAAGGCAAGGAAGACTTTTTATTTATGGAAAGGAGGCTAAGGAATATGGTAAGGAGGAAGATAAGGGAAAAAGGAAGGAAAGAAATGAAAGAAAAGGAAAGAGAAGGGAACATGTTGGCCTATAATGTGGAAGATGTTTTGGAAAGAGTTTTTGGTCAATTTTGATCCTTTTGGTAAAAGGATACACGGTTTTGGGAGGGGTCTTAGTAGCCGAATTTTGCATTAGTCTTTTGGCAAATTTTGGGTGCTTGTATGGCATGTTTGTTTTAACATTTTTGGTGTTCTCTTTCTCCAATTTTTCCCTCATTGCCGAAACTTCAAAGCCAAAATGTGAGCATCTCTTTTTCTTTGTTTTGTCGAAACCATCTAGCCATTGTGTCCATTTTATTTTTGCTCATTTCCCCTTTGATAGCCGAAACTAGTTAAGCACTCTTTCTCCATCCTTTCTTTTCTTTTTCACAAATTCTTCAACCTTTTTTTCTTCTTCTTTAATCCATATTCTCATAGCCGAATCTTCTTGTTCATTTCCTTTCTCCATAGCCGAACCTTTCAACCCTTAATCTCTCCTTCACAATTTCTTTCTTATTTGTGTTGACGCCCTCTTCTTCGATCAAATCGGTAAGTAGTTTTTTTCTCTTTTCATTTTTCTTTTCTTTCTAGCCGAATGAGTATCTATCACTATTCAGTTGTGTATCTTGTTTCTAAACTGAAATGGTGTTTCTTCCTACTCCTTCACATCTTAATCATCCTCTTTTTCGTAGTGTTCTAAGTGGGTGGCTGAATATCATCCTAGCCGATTCAATTCTAGCCTTAAGTCAATCGGAGGAAATCAGATTCAATATCGTTAAGGTAAGGAGTTTCTTTATGGATTATTTGATATAGCTCATTATTCGATTATTTTGCTAAATGGAGTAATAGTTTGGACTAAACGGTTATTATAGGGTCTAAATCGCTCGTTCTTATTCACTCGTGGATCCTTCGGAAATAGTGGTAAGCCTACTCCTATCACTAAAACAACTAATTTCTCTCATACTAGTTTTCTAACCGAGATTTTTCCTATGGAGGCAAGTGGAACCGATTTGAAATGAAAAGCGATTGGAGAACACAAAAGGAGTGGATTTGCTATTCCTACTCCTAAGTTCAAGCGTAAAGCGGTTTCAGCGGTTCGAGATTTCCCATCGAGTTGTGGACCAGCATCCGGTGAGAATAAATAAATTGTGGTCGTTCACGATATTGAGAGTGCCGACAATCAAGAGGGTTTAATACTTACCATAATCAGGTGTGTAATCTCACACTGAAATCCCGTAGATTCATAATTCAATATCACGTTGGAAAATAGATCGTTATTGTTTATATGATTAAAATCGTAATATGGCATAAACTGAGAAATTTGCTTAAATTACATTATATCTATAGATTTGACAAAATCGGTATTAAAATTGTTAAAATTATGAAAATGCCCTTATGGGCCAAATTACGAAAATGCCCCTATGGGCCGATTTACCAAAATGCCTCTAATGGGCCGATTTACTAGAATGCCTTAGTGGGCCAAATTACAAAATGCTATAATGGGTTGATTCACCGTAATAAATTACTGGATTAATGATTGTTGTTTATATATGTGGATATTATACTTTATTATGTATGTTGCATTTACATATTTTGCGTGGGATGGGAAAAATGTTGAAGAGAAGTGTAGCCTAGTGGCATTGCCACAAAAATGTTTATTATTATGATTTATTATGATTTCGGTGGCTTGGCCACAAAAAAATATTATAAATGGCAACTTGCCTGCGAATTAGTTTGAGCGACGGGGTGGGTTGACTTGATCCCCACAGTTGTGATTCTGGTCGGGGGTGTGATGGATGGATGGGTTAGGTTACATACATTGCACATATTTATATACTGTTATGTAAATGGGCTTAGGCCCAAGTTATTGCTAAATGGGTTCAGACCCAGAGGATGACGGTAAGGGGATTATACATTGAGTTCTAGTAACTCACCCCTTTTCCTTAACCCTTGCAGGTAATACTCAGTGATGTGGACTTGGGCCATGGATGACTCAGTGGAAGCCATACTTCAGAATTGGTGTTTTGAACTTTTAATTTCTTCTTCCGTTTATTTATTATTTTTATTGTTTTGGGTTTTAAAGTTATAATAAGGCCTCTGGGATATGTTTATTTTGCTTATGCTTTGTCGTACTTAGTATTTTGCTTGAATTGTTTTAAATGAGGATTTTTCTAAAATCTTAAATAATGTTTTCCAAAATTGATTAACAAAGGATTTTTTTACGAATAATTTAACCAGATTCTCTTTCAAATTATCAAAGACATTTTTAAAAGTCACGGTTTTAAAGTCCAATATCTTGATTTTTAATTCATCAAACAACCTCTAAATAAAAGTTGAAAATTTATCAAATATTTACATCCAAACTTGTTTTCTTAACCATAACCAAATAACACTTATTCTAGTACAAATCACAAGGACTTTAAATGCTATCCTTATGTGACATGTCAGATCCAGTCGTAACGCATGGGCCGGATTTAGGGTGTTACATTTTATGGTATCAAAGTTCGGTTGCAAAACTCGGCTATAGTTTGGGTTCAAAAATGTTTTCCAAAGCTGTATAAAATTTTAATTTATAAATGCATGTTCTAAAGGAAGTATGGCACCACGGTATCCGGCACCAAGTCAAGTAAGTTTATGTTTTTTATTTTAAAATTATTGTGTTATGATTATGGAAAGAAAACTCGACAAAATAGAAATACTCTAGAACTTTTAGCTTTAGGAGCTGAAACTATAGAGATTGAGACTATAGGATGCGTTTTGCGAAAACGACTTTACTTCCTATATTTCATAAAATATTGTTTAATAAACACTGAATAGTATACTGATTCATAAGACTTTTAATCAGATTAAATTGATTTAGAAAACATAAGCGCTAGAGGACGTGGAAGCGGTAGACGTGGCCGTGGTAGAGGTCGAAGCGCTAGAGTTGTATCCAAGGAATCGGGACATATGCCGGAAATGGATGCCCCTGCGTCACCAGTGACTGAAGCTGGGTCATATGATCGTATGAGAGAGGACGACGTTCTGTCCCAAGCAATGTTGCAAGTTCTAGAAAGGGTTGCTGGGGCAAGAACTGGATCGGCAGCTCGTGGGTCGATATCTGAGCAACTTAGGTCGAATGGGGTTGAAGTTTTTAGAGGTATTTTGGGTGTAGCCCCTAATGTAGCAGAGTACTGGCTTGAGGCTGTGGAGCAGACCATGGACGATCTGGATTGCACCGCCGATCAGAAACTGAAAGGAGTGGTGTCCTTACTGAGAGACGAGGCGTATCAGTGGTGGCTCACTGTTCGAGAAGGCACTTAAGCTAATCGCATTACCTGGGAATTCTTTAAAACTGTATTTTAAGGAAAATATGTCAGAACTAGCTATGTGGATGCACGAAGGAAGGAATTTCTGAATCTGGTCCAAGGAGGTAAATCTGTGGCAGCATACGAGGTAAAATTTTTACGTCTTAGTCGGTATGCCCTGGGAATAGTGCCGACTGATTATGAATGCTGTGTGCATTTTGAGGACGAGTTGCGTGATGAGTTGTGGGTACTGATAGCCCCACAGAAGGAGAGAAATTTTACCACACTGGTAGAGAAAGCTAGGATAACTGAGGAGGTTAAGCACTAGGAGCGGCAAAACCGAGACAAGGATAAAGGCAGGAATAAGAGAGACTCTGGGTATTCAGGTCCCGCTAGAGGTTTTCAGAAAAGGCCCAGGAATGAGGAGCCAGCTCGAGTAAGAGTTTAAGCTACTACTAATCAGTTACAGCCATGTGTGGATTGTGGAAAACTTCACTCGGGTGAATGTTGGAAGAGAACCGGTGGATGTTTTAGATGTGTTCCAAGGAACATCGATTTAAGGATTGCCCTCGACAGCTTGCTCAAACTCAGGCGATTCGTAACAGATTTGCATAGCCAGTTGGAGGCGTTCAGCAGCGCAGAGAGGCCATGGGCCAGGTCGAAGTGGTAATGGTGTAGGACAAGGTCAGGGTGCACCGGGTAGAGGTACCGGTAATAGGGGCAACGCGAAGGCGAGACAGCTAGGTTTGGACTAGACCCAAGATAAATCAATCCAAGATCTGTTTAAAGCTTAATTCAATTGATATGTTCATTTTATGTGTTACCTTAATCCCGAGTAAATAAATTACTATATGTGTTTAACTTATATGCTTTCATGTATGAGAGAGCAAAACGTCTTAAAGTAGTAAGATGTAAATTGGTACATTAAGTATATGACTCATAGATGACGTAGCTTATAAATATGGAATCATAGCTCTCACCAAGGGTTAAAGGCGCCTTCTTATGCATTACATAGTTGATGTAAATATAACGCAGTTGTAGGTCATATCAAAGTGACCAATATCATTCACTGGGAGGATGATGATTTATATAATGAAATATATATAATGAAACTTTATAGAAAAGTGACCAAAGTGACTGGTATCTTTAATTAGGTGGATGATGATTTACATAATGGAATATATATAATGGAACCCTAAGAAAAAACTTATAAAAGCTGGTGAATGGATAAAACTAATGAGATTACAAATGTCATATGAGGGTTGCACACATTTGACAAGGCCATTGTACAAAGTTGTAATTATTAGCTATTGTAATGGTATATAATTGAGAGCTCAGTCATAGTTCTTTTAGTGGCTTTGTTCTATGAAAAATAACAAGGTAATTAATAGATGAAGAGTCAAAACTTAATTACATATTGTAACTCAACTTATATATGTCCATTAAGTCCCTCCATTAGCTTAATACATCTTTAGACGAATTGCATTTAACATGAAAACTTGCAAGAAATCATAAATGATTGAACAAAGAGAAATAGATCATTGGATTTACTTGTTGGAGTAATAGGTGTTTTATCAGTTTAATGATTAGCTTGATATAGGATTAATTTAGTCACTTTCAATATTTATTTAATTATATAATAATTATTTTGGATTAATTAATAAATGCACTAGTTTCTCGTGATAAACCATAATATACACATATTTTAATCCCACATTTAGCATACTTTTGGATGATTTATCCCTTTAATTATGGAAATAGGTGCTCCTAATCCTTTGTTTTCATGTTTTATACTCAGGAGAGCACCGAAGGATGAAAAGAATGAGAAACGGGCCGAAAATAGAGAAAATGGGCCAAAATATGAAATCCACACGGCCTGGACCCCAAGTCACACGGCCGTGCCTCTTTAGCAGATCTGACCACGGCCTGGCCCCGAACCACACGGCCTGTGCCACACTAGCGTGTCCCTACCATAGGCAAAGAGCCAAGCCAGAGGGGCCGAATTGTGGGATTCACTCGAGGAAAGCCAGTTGATTCATCTTAAGAAGCTGGAATCATACTCAAGACTGAGGATCTCTCCTTCAATTCCTTCAGGGGGTTTTAGGGTTTTCTTTATGTTTTGTTTTATATTTTCTTCTGACATGTATTCTTTTATGATTATGAACTAAACTCCTCAATACCTGAGGGGGATGAAACCTAAGATGGATCTTGTTATCGTTTTTTGAGCTATATGATAAATACTTGATTTGTTCTTAACTATGTGTTCTTAATTCTTATTTTGGTATTTCAGGATATTGATTCAAGCATTTATGCTCTTAGGCAGAGGAGGAATAGACCTTGTCTAAAAGTAGATCTAGCATAGTTAAGCAGAGTTGATCGCAACCCTAGAGATAGGATGACGAAAATATGTCGGATTAGGGTCAAACCTAATATGGGAGTCCATAGATTGAGTTAATGCAATTCTAGGAGTTTTAATTAGAAAGAGATTTCAATTAATTAACCTAGGGTTAGACGTTAGTAGCCTCGAGAGAGGTATCAATATAAATTAGGGAATCCTACGCATCAAGTCAAGTGAATAAATCGTCTGGTTCAGAGTTAGATAACAAGTGAAGTCTAGGTGGATTCTTCCTCGGGTATTGTCTTAATCAATTGGTTTTTCCCTCAAGTATTTTCTCCAATTCATTCTTTTTGTCTTAGCATCTTTAGCTTAGTAGTTAGTTAATTTTTGGTTAAACAACAATTCCTTTAATTCTTAGGTTAAATAATAAAAAGAAAGTATTAGTACTTTTGGTTCCTTTGTGTTCGACAATCCGGTCTTGCCACTAAACTATACTACTGTTTGATAGGTGTGCTGGCCTCACATCGTTGTCACAGTTAGATTTTAGGCTAGATCATTCATATTATAAATTTTTAAGACTCTGACACACGATCAAGTTTTTGGCGCCGTTGCTGGGAACTGAAATATTAAGAACGCTCAAAATTTTATTACTTTAGCCATTATTTTTATTTTTCTACAATTTAATTTAATTTTTACTTTGCTAATCCTTTTTATATTTGTTCCTGGCAAGTACCTCTAGTTTATAACTAGAAGGAACCCGATAGGACCCTTGATTTTTGACAGTGAAATGGAACATACCACTCGCAGAAATCGAAGAGATGTCACTAAATAATAATCAGTGGCAAGTTATGAGGACAAAGCCTACTAAAGTAGTCGATGTTTTCAACCTTGACGCGGTCACCATGTTATCTAACCAGGTAGAGCTTTCAAATAAAAAAATTGATGGTTTGTATGGTTCTACGCAGGTACATCCGGTAATACAGTACGATACAGATGGAAGAGGGGTGAACAACATAGAATATCTATCCTACAACCCTAGCACAAAGAACGAACAAGTCAACTATATGGGTAACTATTCTAAACCTCAAAATAATCTTTACAGTAACACTTACAATGCAGGTTTGAGGTACCATCCCAATTTATTGTTGGGAGGTCAAGGTAATGAAAGACCGCAACTTCTTCAGGTTTTCAACAACCACATCACCAGTAGGAAAGGAAGCCGAACCTTGAAGAGATGCTGAAAAAATTCATCGCGGTGCTAGAAACTCATTTTCAAAACACTAAGACAACACTTAAAAATCAACAAGCATCAATTCAGGAGATCGAGAACCAATTAGGACAACTTGCCAAGATCATATCAGAAAGACCACAAGGTATCTTGCCTAGCAACACCAAAACTAACTCAAGAGAGCAACCTCAAGCAATAACTGCTCACGATAGTGAACGGTTAGATGAACCAAAATTAAAGCAAAAGAATATGGTAGAGGAAGGTAAGGTTGAGGTAAGTCATGACCAAACCCAGTAATTACAGACCAACCACGTGTGCCATACCCCAATACGATAAAGAAAGACCACACAGAGGAATAATTCTATAAATTTCTTAAACTTCCAAAGAAATTATATATTAACTTGCCGTTTCTTGAGGCTCTTTTGTAGATGCCAGATTCAAGGAAATTTTTAAAAGAGTTTTTGACAAAAAAATGGAAGTTAGACGATAAGTCGCATATGGACCTAAATGCAGTATGCCCAGCAATTCTACGAAATAAACTACCATGTGAGCTCACATTTCGTGAAAGTGACAAAACAATCACTCATTAGGTTCTTGACAAGGCTAGGACATCGAGTATTAAAGGTGGAACCAATCACTTCAAAGTTGGGGACCAAATACTTTTAGATGCAACCGACCTTCGAATAGCCGCTTCAGAGCTTAATACAAATGGTGCGACTCCTTTTACGATACTTAAGGTCTTTCTATACGGAACGGTCAAGGTAACACATTCTAATTTCGGCACTTTTGAGGTAAATATTACCATACTCAAACGTTGATAGAATTGATAGTAAGAAAAAAAGTTTCGACTCTGTGAACCACCATGGCCATACGAATAACAGGTAAGTCTAGCTCAAGACTTTAAACGAGTGCTTCTCGGGAGGCAACCCGAGCACTAACCCCATTAATTTTTATATTTTCAAATTTTAGCATCTAACTAAGAACTAACCAGACTTTTAGGCGTAGGTTTTCATACCCACACGGCTGTGGCCGTGGCCGTGTGGCCACCACAGGAAGGTACAAGGGCATGGGCAACCACCAGATCCATGATTTCTATTTAATCCCCTTCTTTTGTTCACTTTCTTCCCTAAAGCCTTCTTCCCTTTTCCCTTTCTCTTTGAACGCATATCCACTTTTCATTATTTATTTTCATTCTTCTTTCTATATTTATTTTTATTTTCTTTATTATTTTCTTCTTATTCTTCATGCCATTTAGATTAAGCTTAGGATACAATAAGATTAGATCGGCTCTTCAAGGACTCAATTTCAAATGGTTCAAGGTGCTCCCTAGTTTCTTTTCATTGACTCCATCCAAAATTCAAGAAGTTTTACTTCTCTCCCTATCTTATGATTTTAATATTATTATGCTATTATCTATCTTTGTACATTGAGGACAATGTACATCTTAAGTGTGGGGGGATTAACTATAGTATTATTTGAAAATCCCTGAATTATGTCTTATTCTTAAGTAATCTTCTTATTTTACTAATTAGAATGAAACTTTTGTTGATTTATGATTTTTATTGATATGCTTTGGATTAAGCCATAGTTAATTGTGCATTGATAATTTAAACTTTAGGAGACTAGAGAATCAAGCATGATGAGTCTATTTTCAAAAAAAAAAATTAATATTTTGTTAGGTTGTCTACCTGAATCTAATTATTACCTTGAAGTTTGAAATTTACAAAGTTGACATCAAAAATCCATAATTTTTGTGAGATTTTGAACCTTTTAGAGCATACATTCTTTTCGTGCTCACTTTATTATGAGTGTGTCAACATTGATTTGTTATTCTAGAACTTGCTTCGATTATACATGTCAAAACCACATCTTTGATTTGATATACTGAGATGACAAAGGCACTTAGGGTTTAACCCACTTACTCCACTAAAAGCCTACCCTCACAATTAACCCCTAGTGAACCCCTTTGATCCTAACAACCCTTTTTATTGATTCACCCACTAATACTAACCCAAAACCCATTTTGTATTTGTTATCACCATTTTTCTTGACTACCTTTCTATCGAGACTTGATTTGATCAGTTAGCTAATTATTTTATTTTAGTAGTTGAATTCATCTTATATTATTTATTTATTAATATGTGTTCTTAAAAAAAATTTTGAAATATATTCATTATTAGTTCCGTGATTAAGTGAGCTTATACATTTAAATTCAACATCTTAAAGAAAAAGCTCGTATTATTAGTATTTCAAGTTTTCAATTGATGTAATTATTCAGGATTAGTTTATTTTTCTAGTTAGGTAAATTATTAATTCAATCTCGATTCTTGTAACACCCCAAACCCAGCCTAGACGTTACGACCGGATCTGGCATGTCACATGGAAAGGTTGTTAAAGAATCTACGCGTTCGTTAAAAATATCAAGTTTTGTTGCTTGTGAAAAATCCAATTTGTTTTATAGTTCTCTTTGCAAAAACATTCTCGTTGCTATTTCCGATGATCTTGTTTATAATTAATCCAACTCAATGAGTTTTAGAAAAACGACATCTAAATTATTGTAGACATGCGATATTTTGAAAAGAGTTATCAACGTTAAGAAAATCCAGAGTTTTATCCATTATAGTTTGTAAACCGTGTATTAACATTATAGAAAAATCGTTATTAATGTTTTAGAAAATCTCAAATTGAGCATTCAAAATTAATAAGCAGTAACCAAATTAAAAGCTAAAACAAAATACCAAAGGCCTTATTACAAAACAAAAACCCAAATTTAAATAAAATCTATAGTACCGTAAAACGAAATTTATTAAGCTACGATGTATGGCCACCACAGAGTTCACCTCAGCTCCAAATCCGCAAAGCTAGGAATTACCTGTAGAATTAAGTAGAGGGGTGAGTTACGAGAACTCAGTGTGTAATCCTCTATACGAACGATAACTGGTCCTAAGCCCATACGGGTCGAACTGGGCCGTAGCCCTAACAACATGGCATAAATAGTGAATGCAATGCAACCCATCCCAATCTAGTATTCTATCCTCTACGCTCCACTCCATATATCCAACCTCAGCACTCCTGTGGGGATTTCTACAATCAACCCTCCATCCTCTACACTCCTTTTTGGCAGTCATGCTGACAGTCACACTGCTCAAAGCTGATATAATGTGACAGAGTCTCTAATATGTGTGGCACCAGGCCATCGAAACAATGTGGCAGAGCCACCGAAATAATAATATAATCGGCACACAGCCCTGGGTAAATATGATTGACACAGATTCATCAATAACTGTATTATGCTTGCCACATAACCATCAGCGATGGTAATATAATCGGCACACAGCCTTGGGTAAATACGGTTGACACAAAGCCATAATGAAGATGGCACGGAGCCATATTTAGGTTGGCATATAGCCATTATACAGAATGTAGAAGAGCCACCGATATGTATTTCCCGATCATCAATATCCCAACCCCATGCAATATGTTGTGCATGTCATGCTCAATCATTACACGTGTATGCAGAATGGCCATGCTCAATAACAATCATTTAGACATGTAATAAAAGCATATCAGTCATACAACCATAGCTAAATCGGTCATATCATTGCACAAGCCAATCACTTACCTATAAAGGCAAATCAGTCATTTTACCCTGTAAAGGTATTCTGGTAATCCTACCCTTCAAGGGTAGTTAGGTAATTCTACTCCTAACTAATTCCTACATGCAGTGTATCTCAAACATAATCAATCATATAATTAACACATAAAACGCTAGTACTACCACGAGGGTACAACGGTCATTTTGTCGTTTAAGGGTAAAATAGTAATTTCACAAATCGAGGGTATTTTAGTAATTTTACAAATTGGGGGTATTTTGGTAATTTCACAAATCGGGGGTATTTCAATAATTTTACAAATCGAGGGTATTTCGGTAATTTTGCAAATCGGGGATATTTCGATAATTTTACAAACCAAGGGTATTTCGGTAATTTTTTAAACCAAGGATATTTCGGTAATTTTTCAAACCAGGGATATTTTAGCAATTTTACAAACCAGGGGTATTTTGGTAATTTTACAAACTAGGAGGTATTTCGGTAATTTTGCAAACTAGGGGTATTTCGATCATTTTACAAATTGGGGTATTAACGACCCAACAGAAGGTCTATCGTCCTCGAACGACTCAATTATTCTAAACAGAGATAATGATGTGAATGGGCCTAAGGCCCATTCTCGGCCCAAATGGACCCACACACTCGTGTGGCCCATTTAGCCCAAACCTAGCCACATATATGAGATTCACATAGTCTAGTTCACTATCTACTACTCAATCATACAATTTACTCATATGGGCCCTCGGGCCCATTGGGCCCGAAAGGGGACATCGTGGCCAAACAGCCCACTCCCACAAGAATACTCATGGTGGCCTCGACTATCACGTCGAAGCTTCTACACATGCACTCGCACGCTCGTGTGGCTACCATCATCGTGTGACCTGTATTTCGACATTTGCCGCTCTACAACTATAGTAGAGAGAGTACACACCTGATAGGAGTTTGAAGCTGCTAAACCGCGCTCCGAGCACTCCTACGTCCATCGCTAACCAGGTATGCTTATTCTCCTTCTAAATAGCTCTATATATAGCTAGCTTCTCACCTTCCTTCTTTGTATCTTTCCGATGTGGGATCCCTTCGTCAGTAGAGTTTAAATCCAACTCAAACTCTTGCCGTCCAATCCGCAAAATAAATACTCCATTGTTTTCCATGAGATTCAAACCTAGGCTCTTCCATCAGCCAATTCACGCCACTTGCCACTAAGCCACCAGCTCCTCTTGTGACTAAAACCATGCGCAACTAAATATAAATCTACGGCCAAGGTCTAAATCCATTTTGAAAAAATACAAAAAGAAATGCAAGTGCCACGCCTTGAACCTTGGATCTCCTTCCTTCCTTTTGGCATCACCCCCTTGCCTCTTATATGGCGTCACTTTGCCACTACACCACACACTCCACTTGTGTCATTTTCTCCACATTTTATTCTTAAAGCCTACCTACTAACTCCCAGGGTTTTATTCACCTAAAACTAAAATTTTTCCTAAGGCCTAACTTGAACCCGAGACTTCATAGAAGCCCCCTAACCTTCTAAAATCACTCACCTACTAGATCCAACTTGCATTAAAGCCATTCTCTTATTCTCAAAAATTTTAACCGCTACTACGCCCAAGGCCCATTGGGCCCAATCCTACTAGGCCCAAATTTAGGATGTTACAATTCTAACCCTTTAATTTAGCCTTTATCCACACCTTTAATCTAAGCCCCGTTACAACCCTTTTTGAAGACATTTTGATTTGTGTATCATCTCATTTTATAGTGGTGGAGATTTGATTTTCAGGCAAGCCTATGGGATTAACTTTTCATGTTCGACTTTTGAGAGCTTAATTTTGAACCTTAAACACTTCGAGTGATTTGAGTGAATCTTTAGTGAGGATGTCAATTCTTGTCAATTTTGAATTAAAGGTAATTATTTAGATAAGGGGAAACACCTATATTTTTCGTGCTACAAACTTGTGAGTTTTATTGTTTAAATCTTTAGAACTCTTTGAGTTAAATTATCCATGTATAAATTATCTATGAATTATGATGAATAACTATTGATGAATATTATGAATTGAGGAAGTTCGTTTTAATTGTGAGTTGAGAATTTTGCTCGAGACAAGCAAAAGCTTAAGCGTGGGGGTATTTGATAAACCATAATATACACATATTTTAATCCCACATTTAGCATACTTTTAGATGATTTATCCCTTTAATTATGGAAATAGGTGCTCATAATCCTTTGTTTTTATGTTTTATACTCAAGAGAGCACCGGAGGATGAAAAGAACGAGAAACAGGTTGAAAATAGAGAAAATAGGCCAAAGTACGAAATCCACATAGCCTGGACCTCGAGTCACATGGCCGTGCTTCCTTAGCAGATCTGACATGGCCTGGCCCCGAATCACATGGCCGTGCCACACGGGCGTGTCCCTGCCGTAGCAAAGAAGAGTTTCATTATGATTAGGGTACTTAGAGGCAAATAAAGACATTCCAAAAGCCTATATAAACACCCTAGAGGCCAACCTTCAAGGGGGCGTTCAGCTAGGCCAAAGAGCCAAGCCAGAGGGGCCGAATTGTGGGATTCACTCGAAGAAAGCCTGTTGATTCATCTCAAGAAGCCAGAATCATACTCAAGACTGAGGATATCTCCTTCAATTCCTTTAGGAGGTTTTAGGGTTTTCTTTATGTTTTGATTTATATTTTCTTCTGAGATGTATTCTTTTATGATTATGAACTAAAGCCCTCATTACCTGAGGGGGATGAACCTAAGATGGATCTTGTTATCGTTTTCTGAGCTGTATGATAAATACTTAATTTTTTCTTAACTATGTGTTCTTAATTCTTGTTTTGGTATTTCAGGATATTGATTCAAGCATTTATGCTCTTAAGAAGAGGAGGAATAGACTCTATCTAAAAGTAGATCTAACATAGTTAAGCACAGTTGATCGCAACCCTAGAGATAGGATGACGAAAATATGCTGGATTAGGGTCAAACCTAATATGGGAGTCTATAGATTGAGTTAATGCAATTCTAGGGGTTTTAATTAGAAAGAGATTTCAATTAATCAACCTAGGGTTAGACGTTAATAGCCTCGAGAGAGGTATTAATATAAATTAGGGAATCCTACGCATCAAGTCAAGTGAATAAATCGTCTGGTTCAGAGTTAGATAACAAGTGAAGTCTAGGTGGATTCTTCCTTGTGTTTTGTCTTAATCAATTGGTTTTTCCCTTAAGTATTTTCTCCAATTCATTTTTTCTTTGTCTTAGCATCTTTAGCTTAGTAGTTAGTTAATTTTAGGTTAAACAACAATTCATTTAATTCTTAGGTTAAATAATAAAAAGAAAGTTAGTATTGGTACTTTTGGTTTCTTTGGGTTCGACAATCCGGTCTTGCAACTAAACTATACTACTGTTCAATAGGTGCGCTTGCCTCAAGTCATTGTCACAGTTAGTTTTTAGGCTAGATCATTCATATTATAAATTTTTAAGACTCTGACAGACGATCATCTAGCAACAATAAAACCTTATTTTAGAAGGCCATCTAGAAACTTTAAGAGAAGAACTGTAGGTCACAAACCAAAAGAACCTTAACTTGGAAGGATAGAAGCTTCTACATGTTGGATATGGTGCCCTAAGTGTAGTATATTCATTTGTAAACTTGTAATTTTGAATAGATTGGTAAATAAAACAAATTCATTTACTATAATTAATTTACTTTGTATTATTGTCCCCATGTAGTTTTTGCATGCAAAGTAAAATAGAAGCAAATGTTACTCATTGGTTGTTTAATGTTTAAACTGATACTAAGAGATACTACGTGGTCGGATCATAATACGAAAAGACAGCTTGTTTTAGTAGACAAACCTAAATTTGTCCTTAGTCTAATTGGAAATGAGAAAACTAATAGAAAAACTAATATGCCATCTATCAAATCCAATTGGGGAGATCCCTTGTCTTGGGCATCCGAGCGGACAACTCCCAAAAGATAAAGACAATGATGTGACTGGCTAGACTAATAGTACATTGGATTGGACCTAAGCAGAATAAATCTTGAATCCGTTTATGAATTTATTTACTTGTGATGTTCATAGTGTGGCATACTTAAATCCTGAGTGGATGGCGGACAATGTATGCATCATTCGTATACTTTGTAAGTAAAAGCTTGAGTTCAAATAGATAAGGAATCGAAAGCTAGTGTATTGGGTGTACGACTTTTACAGCACTTAGCGTCATTCACACTAGAGGAATTCATAGCATGAGACATGGGTAAATGATATCCTTTCATTGGCATTACATGGTTGATAATGTGGCCACGAGTTGTTCGTCTTTGTGGTGAATGACTTGATTACTATTTAATAGTAATTGACTTTTCATGAAGGAAGATGTAATGATTACCATGAAATAAAATATGATCATATTGAAAGAGCAAATATTATCCCAAAGAGATTAAAGATATCCTATGAGGGTAACACACTTATGACAAGGTCATTGGATGAGTACTGAGTAGATGCTTTCGTAATGGTATGTTATTAGGGAGAGATCAGTCACGATACTATAGTGGAATGACTTCGTGATGAAATGAGTTTATAATTAATAGGTGAAAAGCTGAAACTTAATTATAAATTATTGGAGCCTTAATTACATATGTCCAATCAGTCCTTCCACTAACTCGTTGAAACCAGAAATAAATTGTGTTTGAATAAAAATGAATAGAATGAATAGAAATGGGAAACATTCAAAAATGATTGTGGTTTGAAATGGAGAAATGGAATCATTTGGAAATCAATGTGATTTTCTCAAACTGTAAATGAAAATGGAAATGAAAATGAAAAATGATTCATTTGCAAATTTAGATGAATTAGTTAAAAATGGTCAGGAGAATGATTTTATGTTTTTGCGCTATTTTAAAGCTCAAAAATGAAAACAAATCTTTTAGTCATCATGAACAAGTTGAATTGTGAAATATTAAATATATTTTATCGGGAATTTTACTAGGGGTAAAATTATCATAATTTTATTGAGGAAAAAATTAGGATGAGAAAATTATTTAATATAAAATATTGAAGTTTATTTTGGGAAATAGAAAAAAAATTAGGTTGGATCAAATTGCAAAGGACTGGATCAATAAGTCCAAGAACTAGAATTTGGACCTAATGTGAGAGAGGTCCAAAAATCCCTCATGGATATGAGGGGGCGACAACCGTAGTAGGAATACAAGAGAATGTCATCCACCTTAATTCTACTTTAAGTAGGAAGTTGTTTTTCTATTTGAAATAAACCACTACAATTCAACAAGGGCTCTACTTCCTCTTCCTATAAATAGATGGCACCAGTAGGGCTATTAACACAACTTTGAGAGATTGTTACTCTGCCAAAAAATAGAGAGAGAGAGAGAGAGTTTATTCTCAACTATTAAATATATATTTCCAAAATAACAATTCTATTGATTTCTATTAAACAAGAGAGAATTTTAGTTTTTACCCCAAAAGGAAACGAAAACTTTTTCTAGTTTTGTGTTTTGATTCAATGGATCTTAGCCTTTTTGGTCACTTTTGCTGCATTGATATGTGACACCTGATCTTTGAACAGACCGCAGACTTTTGACATTGTACGGCTAAATATGATCTTTTCGACATCATTTTTTATTTTTTTTATTTTTTCTTTGATTGATTTTTTTGATTTTTTTTTTACTTTGTTTTTTTTTGTTGACTATCGACTTTGTAATTTTGGCATATGAAGCGACTTTTACCATCTTAGTGAAGTAACCAACATCCACAAAAATGAATCGATATTGGCCAGAAGCTTTTGATGAGATTGTCTTGATAACCACCATGCCCCACATATAGACAAAATGGAGGAGGCACATAAGTCCTGTCTTTCTCAATTTGGCATTTAATGCAATTTTCCTTTTTGGGTAGACCAGTAGCCTAAACTTCATGATTAGTCCGAGTATTGTAGAACCATTAGTATGGGTTTTTTTAAACACCAATCTTAACAGCATGCCCACATTTCAGAAGCTTGGCGTGCCTTGATATGATCGTGCGAAAATGTCTCGAATTCTTGAAAATAGCTCAATGATGTCTCACCTTATTTCTGTGGTGAATTAGGCTTCGATTTTTGCCCCTTACCTAAGCTCGCAACATCTACTGACCCTTTGCAAGGTGGAGTTTATTCTCATCTTGCTCTACCATCCTTAACAAATTAAAAGATAGGCTACAATCTCTGTCATCTTCAAAGTCTTTAGATCCCTTAGACCCATATCTCATTCAAAAAGGGAGTTAGTAACAACGTCGCTCAGATCATTGATATCTGGGTACCCGAGTACGAAGATCCAAAAATGATTCTAAGGATGATTATTTATATGATATGATCATAAATGAAGAATGAAAGAGTATTCCAAAAGAATAAAAGAATGTATATTATGAAAAAGAATGAAAGAATATTTGCTCAAAAAGATGCATTTTATTGTAATAAAAATTCTAGATACAAACCCATTTCACAAAAGATTCTTATTGCTTCTGGGCTTAAAGCAACAAGCATGTTCTGATTATTACTCAAAAAATACAAGGATCCCTTCCACAGTCCCATTGTTTAAAATCTTTCCAAGTACGTAAAGGTAGAAGCTTGAAAAAATCTATTATCTGGTTCTCTCTTCGAATATGTCGCTAATGTTCAAATTCCCTAATATTCCTTCGGGTTTTTGATCTCTTCAATCAGGCCTTGCACTAATGCCTTGAGCTCGATGCATCCTTGGATCTCATGCCCCTATCCATCATGGGCTTCACGATGTTTACTCTTTTAACAGAAAGGTTGGGTAACGAATTTTCTGCACCATAAAGATCATCGAATTTTACTATACCCAATCTAATGAGTCTTTCGACTACTTTCTTGAAAGCTGTGTAATTTTCCATCGAGTGCCCCGTAATTCCTACATGGTATTCACATTGGGCGTTCACATTGTACCATTTAGGGTATGGAGGACGTATTGGTTCTATATGAAAAGGGGATACAACATGTGCATCGAACAAAATTCAGTACAACTCCCTATACGAGTTTGGGATGGGCGCGAACTGGAGTTTTTTTGAGTTTGATCTTGGATCGGGTTCTTGCCTTGGGGATACCGACAGCTGGCAATTACTGTCCTTAGCTGGCCTACTGTAATCAACTCTGAGTGACCCTTGCTATACCTACCCGTACTATTCACTTCCCTTTCCTTCTTCTTCAGGACCTTTGAAGTCCATTATCCCTTTTTTTTTTTTTGTTTCTGCCAGAACAACTGGTTTGGCTCGATCATCCTTTGGGTTAAAACTTGAGCCCATCGGGAGATTTAACAGTGTCAAGGTATTAATCTGACATTGGGGTTTGATAATGACTGCTGCCCCTTACGGGGGCACGTCTGGTCGGGCTGAGACATTCATTAGAGAATAAATAATGTCCTTATCATCATCCACACTGTCGACTACTGGGCCACTCATTTTTTCAAGCCCTCCGATTAGTAATTGAGTTAACTGGCGCATCATATTCATTTGATTTCGCATATCCTGCTGGATTTCGGCCAATTGCTCCTGCATTTGTATTTGCCTTTGCTCTAATCTCTCCAACCTTCATTCCATGTTTTCCAGGTTAACTGAAATAATTTCACCTAATTAGGGACCTTACGTGAAAATGCAATGCAAATGCATTAAATGAATGCAAGAAAGAAAGAGAGATGTTGATTTTGAATTCAATTCCATTAGAAGAACTTCTCTAGAAAATAGATTTTTTTACATAAAACGGATTACGTATGTGGCTTTGTCCTCATAGTCTAGGTGAAAACATCGATCTTCTCCTTCATATCCAGACGCTGCAGTCGAATCCTTCAAATCCTCCCAAAATTTATCTCTTTTATTTCCACTTGGCTTGATTCGGGTCGTGGTTCGCTGCTCACTTATCCCTTGCGATATTGATTAGCTTCTTTAAGAAAATTAAGGCATGACAACTCTTGCACAATTCTTGTCAATTTAAATCTTTCGGGCAAGGTTTTGCATTCCTCCACGGACTATCAACTTTCTTCTATTGTGTTTACTCAGATCATGTCCGGACAACCGTATTATAATCCACTTTATCAAAAATTCATTTCCTTATGACAAACTCCACTATTTAGCAATCGAATTACTAATCAACATCTCCTTTCTATAATGATGCAATGCAATGCAATGCAGTGCAATGTAATGCAAACATAAACACAAAACACGGTAGCACAAGAAAAATAAACAACCAAAATAGATTACCTAAATGAGTGACCATTAGGGTTTGACATGGCTTTACTTATGGTTAGCTCTTAGGATTCGCTATATGTGGTTTGGTTCTAAAGAGAGGGTACCTGAACCAGCAGATTCCTCAATCCTCACCCATTATAGGCTCATATGGATCGAGTTCGATTCAGGGGAATACATTTCCCTATGGCCATGCGGAGGTGAAAATCTCACGAAGCAAATAGGTACAGTTGTATCCCAGAAGCAGTTCACTAGCCCATGCGGAGGTGAAAACCTCACGAAGGCATAGTTTCTCACTCCCACTTACAGGTGTAACCACAATGGTTATGCAATGCCAGAGTATTCTACGGGATTTTAATCATAACATCAATAAATGCATTAAAAGAAACGTGACTTTTTAAAACGATTTTCTAAGTTTTCAATCAAAAGGACAAAAATTAATCAATCTAATGGCCTGACCCTCAATCAGTCCTCAGTGGAGTCGCCAAGCTATCGAAACCATTTTTTATTGAGTTTTAAAAAACGAGAATCGACTTTAAAAAATATGGAGTCACCACCAATCCTTTTTGTTTAGGTGTGATCGGGTCACCTATAAAATAAATTTTGGCCCACAAATTTCAAGAAGAAAATGGGTTCGGGAGTCGGTTACGTGCGAGGAAGGATTAGCACCCTCGCAACTCCCAAAATTGGTACCAAATTGAGTAATTGATGTCCTAATGTTGAAAAGTTTGAAATGATTTTGAAATTCTGTTCTTTTTCCTATACTTTTAAATAACTTGATTGAATATTAGATTCTCTTGTTCCGAAGGAATAGAGTATCACATCTAGCATGATTAGACACGACAATCTGAGTCCTCGAATTCAAGATCATCCCCAAAATTCTCCAAGCACATGTATTGAAATTTTGAAAGGGTTTTTGGTTATTTGGACAAACAAAAAACCACACCCAGCACGATTAGGAACGATTTCTTCGAATGTCCAAACACACAAATATTACCTTATTTGAAAATATGGACAAAATTTGAAAGGATATCCGTTTATTTGGTCAAACAAAAAACCACACCCAGCACGATTGGAAACGATTTCTTCAAATTTCCAAACGCACGAATATTTCCTTGTTTTGAAACTTTAAGTAAAAATGATTTTAGAGCTCAAATAGTATTAAAACATGATGTTTTTAAGCGAATGAAATGCGATCGAATAATAACATACAACGCGAAGTAATTATTTACAAGCGAAATGATGCACTACTGAATTGTAAATAACAAATAAATATAAAATGATAATTAAAACACACATAATACTACATAAACGAGTTCAATATATGTACAATTTGAAATTTAAACATGTGAAAAGTTTAATTGTAATAATACATGTATAAAAATAATAATATATGAAAATGCGAAAGTGCTTGGAATAAATATAATTTAAAATAAGATTTTTAAAATGGCAATCATATGTTTAGATATATATTTAGAATAAAATATGCATGTTCATAGATTTAAAAGAGAATACATATATAAAATAATATGAAATTAATAATATACATAAAAATAATTTTAATAACAACAATAGAAACTTGTAAGTTAATAAATAAATAAAATACTATACATAATAGTTTGGATATAATAAAACAATAATAATAATATTAACAATAATAATAAAAATGTTTAAGTAATGGCAAAATAGCAAAATAATTAAAGAAAATAAAATATAAAAAAGACTAAATTAAAATGCAAGCAGGAATATGGGGCAAAAAATCGAAAATAAAAGGAATCAGAGGACTCAAATGAAATGCGTGCGCAAATAACAAGGGTCGAATGGGTAATTACCCCGAACTTTTCAAAACGGGTCATTTCAATATGGACTAAATTGAAATGGCGCATAAATTTAAGGGCCACATTAAATTAAACAAAGAAACCGAAATAGCATGGCGGCGCAAAGAGGGAGGACTTAACTCGTAAATTACCCATTTAGGGTAAAATGCGCGGATCCAACTATGGATATCGGGTCGGGTCGAATCGGGTATGGCTTGCACGGCGTCGTTTCGCCTGGTTCTTAAAAAAGGGTTAACAAACCTTAAGTTAATCAGAAAATCTTTTAACCTAAACCCTAGCCCCCCTTTTCTCTTTTCCTTAACCGAAACCAACTCCAATCTTTCTACCGAACCACCACCTCAATCGGTGGTCGGTAGCGAACGAATAGCCCCCTCCTTTTTGCTGCATTAGGAGAGCCCACATCCGACCACTAGATATGCCACGGTGATCAGCGACTAGTGACGGAGTAGGTGGCCTGACGGTTCACTTTGCTCAAGTAAACCCCTCTTTTTACTTTAAATTACAAATGAACAAAAAATGCAGAAAGAAAAAAAGAAACACGAAAGAAAAATGAAATCGAAAAGGAACACCTTTTTTTATTCTGATTACTGTATTGCTAAACTTTTGTATTCTGTATCCGAAAATTGTGAAGAAGTGAAGAAGACCTTACAATCGTTTCTTTTGGTTCTTTTAAAGGCCAAAATTGAAAATAGAAATAAAAAAAAAATACAATTGTTTTTCTCTTTTGTTTTTCTTGCTGCTGCTTGTTTGTCCCATTTTTGAGCAAGCACGAGGTCAGATGCTTGTTTGGCGAGGTCTGATGTTCAGATGAAAGACCATCGACGTGGCGAAGTCGCGCGAGGCATCGTGGAAGTCATTGAACGGCATTGGGGAGGCTGCTGGCGCACCTAGAGTTTCTGTTTAGCTAAATCTATTGGGCCGTTCGAGTTTGGGCCTGTAAATCATTGGGTTTGTAAATTTGGTAGTTTGGGTCAATGTAATGGGTCTGTAAAAACAAACTATTTTTGGACTTTATTATTGGACTATTATTGATTGGTTTTTTAATTTTTTGTTTGGTTTTTTATTTTTGGTTTTAATTTAATAAATTGGTTAACTGGGCCCGGACATAAATTGGGTCTTACAGTAAGGACCTCCGAATAAATCTCCCAAAATCTAATTTTGAGCGGCTCATATGCCCTTGCCGAATTGGGCTTCTCTCCCCCTTGTTTGGACAGTTTTATAACCCAATTAGTTGTCAAACTTGTCCTTCATTTAAACCATCTTTAATTGGATCAATGTGACATCTTCGTGACCCAAATTGCATGTTTTTGCTGTCCAATTAAGGTAAGAATAGTCTCATGTCCATGCAAAATTAAAATGAGCTTCATATTTCATTAACTTCATGGTCCCACTGCACATTTAAATAGAGGAAATTAATATGTAATATGAATTAATTAAAATATGCACAAATTTAATCCATAAAAGCATAAAATTGCATACTTTATCAAAACATGCCCATTATCGTAATATGAATAAAATTCACTCAATTATCTATCATATTCTACGGATTACATAATTTTCTAAGTAAAATGTATCAAAAACAATTATAAGAACTCTATATAAATTAGAGTTTACATGATTCCAGTCATCAAATTTGACATAATTTCTTTTACCAAATCTACTGCATCATCTCACTAAATGCCTAATATGAAGGAGAAAACATAATTGCATGGGATCATAGTTACCAAAATTACAAATATTGATCCAAAAATAATAATTATTTTCATTTATATATATATGAAAAATATCAAACATCTATACACCAAACAAACCCCAAAAAGCATACCATTATTTTAACTTCTCTATATTTTTCCCCAACCATTAACATCAACTCCAAAAATATTCCCCAAAAAATATCAGAAAAGAAAAAGGGCCTTGCTGCTACCATTGATGTATCTTCAATCTGAATCACTTTCCGTACTCCTCATGGCCTTCAATCCTCTTGGTCTCTGCATAATGCCAAAACCCACATCAAAAACATGAATAGCAAAAATATATACATATTGCACTGTAGGAAATGTAAAAAAAGAGAAACCAAATCATATGTTACCTTCTTAGAACTCTTCTTTTCCCTAACTTCATATTTTTCTTGGCACATATCAGTCAACCATGCCTCAGGGCTCACCAGCTGCCACCATAACCCACTAATACATGTCAAATTTACACAAAAAATATATATGAAGCCTACATATATGTTTTGAATACAACAATGTTTACTTACAAAACTAAACTAAACTATGCTTCAACAATACGAAGTTGCTATTTTCGGGTCTTAGTTTGACAATAGTTGAATGAGAGCGGATAAGAGTTGTATGATCAGTTGTAATGCTCATGAACTTATATGTACACCAAGTTAAAAAAGTTCAACTAAAAACTACAACAATCTAACTAGCATTGAGCAATGTGTAAACCTATATACATGTTTGTACTAATTTCATTATCATACTAAAACTTTTCAAAGTGAATTAGTAAAAGAACTAGAAATGAAATTTCATATTCATTGTGACATTTAAACAAACACGGTCCAATCCCAAACTTAAGAACAACAACATGGGAAACAAAGACAAGCAAAAAAAGCATATAAAGAAAGAACCTATTCAACATCATCTTTGTCAAAATCATCTCTTTTTTTACTACCATAAATGCCAGCAGCATCAACACTATTCTTGCCAAACTTGAACCGGTATTGAGTTCTTGAACCATTAGAGGGTTCAACTTAGTAGAACTTCTAATAAGTTGATTCAACTTACCTATAATATTTTCAATAGAAATTATGATCCAACTCAGGTACCACTAAGGTTGCATTAAGAATTCTTGCAACAACTACAACATTTGGTATTTTTGTGGCAGAAGCAAATTATTAATTTATACTTATTCAGACTTGGGTGTAAGCAATGAAAATGGAAATGCAGGCAACGTGAGTATGTTTAATGTTTTTCTAAGACTTTTCATGTATTAGAGGATTTTCAGGAGACCATATCTTTGTACACATTTTTGGATATACATTGCATATGGGTGTTTGGTACAATTACTTCAAAGAAAAAATGAAATGTCAAAGTAATTCAACTTAGTTGGTGATAAATAATTCCACTTACTCCTGTTCTTTGTTGATTCAATCCTCCGCTTGTAGCAATAAGCAAATAATTGTTTCATGATTGCTCACTAATAGCATCTAGATATCAAATTATCAATGTAAACGAAGAATCTGTAAACTTAAACAGACGGGACTGGTGAAATATAAATGAAAACACTTTCCAATGAATCCATAAAAATATCGAAACTTGAAGGGTTTTAGTTACTAGAGAACAACTCACAAGAAAAGCTCTCATCTTCAAACTTGGATTCATAAATATTCCTTCCACTAGTTCATTACAGCCAGCAAGTGCACCAATTTTCTACTTAGTAATGGAAATTTCTTTCTTTAGAAAGCCAAAGGAAAAGGGGAAAGAAAGAGAGGGCTTACATTTCCATTAGTAAAATCACCACCCTGGATCATGAAATCTTTAATAATACGTTGAAAGGAGCATCTTTTGAAACCATATCCATTCTCTCCTAGAAGAAATAAAAATGTTGATCTAATTAATAAAAATGTTAAGGGAAAAAAAAGTGAATGTAGAAGACTCAGCCTAGCTTGCCTGTGCAGGGGGCACAAAAATTCTGAACAATTTTAGGAACAACATCCCCAGAAAGGCCCATAACGATTCTGCCAATATTCAACATCAAAAAAGCACTTGGTCGTCAATTTCGCTTGCAACTCTGCAACCAAAGGTGAAGAAAAAAAAGAAGAAAAAGGAAAAAAAAAAAGGGTTGCAACTCTACAACCAAAGAGTTTATTTTCTTAAAACGTAAAGAAAAAGAGAAAGAATGGAAGATGATGGCTTCAATCGATTGACCTAGGTCTCGTCTTTAAACAAAGGAAAAAGAAAAAGGGATGCGTAGAGATGGAAAGGAAAGGAAGTTACCAACGTTTTCATAAAAGAAAAAGGGATGCGTAGAGCTGGAAAGGAAAGGAAGTTACCAACGTTTTCATCCTTTGGGTAAATGTGAGGGCAAAATTTGAAAATGAGAAAAAAAAATTCCCTATTCCTCCAGGTTGAATGACTAAGGGAAGGGAATGACTATAAAGCCTCTTCCTGGAATAAACCCTTAATCAATGCAGGCCATAATAGATCATTACAGCCAACTAAACGTAAGTTTGGTGTGAGCTCAAATTGGAGTGTAATTTATTCTTACTCTCTCAACCAAACATAGTGTAGTATTGTTGCCATTATTTAACCATTGTACCTTTGAGGATAACTTGTACATTAACGCCATGGTACGGTTGGGAAATTGTTCCATCCATTCTGTCAAAGCATTGAAAAAGCGCATATTAATGCAATTAAGTACATCGTTTTTCATTAATAAGATTGTTGATCATCATTTATGCATATCAATGGTAATAATAATCGTACTGAAAAATAACAGATAATAAAATATTTGAATGAGCCCTAATAAAAATTAAAATTAATTTATTAGAAAACCTAATTAAATTGGTCAATTTTTATTTGTAAAAATAAGGACAAAATCAAATCACGGAAAAGATGGATGACATGAAAGGTTGGAGAACATGGAGGCAAGTCATAGTTTGTTAAGATATCCCAAGTTTCTTAGCAAAATAAATTAAAGTGTTATCTTTAATGCATCATGTATGAGAGGATTGACAACAAAACTAGTCTTTAAATGTAATATGTAATTTATATCCTTTAGAAATTACATATATTTCCTAAAAAATAAATACAATTATATAATTATAACCAAAATCTAATAATTACAATGAAAAAGAATCAATGGACTAATAATTGTAATATTTCTAAATTAAAATAAAAATAAATTAAACAAAACTCTAGAATTTAAAATCAAAATAAAATCTATACTAAAACGCACACATATATTTTATGCATAATGAAACTCAAACTTAAACACTAAATGAAAAGACTTTAACCATTGCAAACATTATCAAAATTTTGTCAACATTTTTCTTATAACAATATAATTTCTACAACATTTTTGTAGAATAAAAGTTCTTCTGTTGCAATACTATTTTGATAATAAAAAATTAGGTTAAAAGATGCTTATCTGTACAATTTGAAATCTAGTTTCACACTTATTTTAAAGAATTTAGTTTTGAATTTGAAAATATAATTTAACTATTAATATCATTAAAATTTTTTATTAAATTTAAATTCAGTATAATATTATTTTTTTTTTTTTTTTTTAATATAACGCCGAAGTTTTTAACAAACATTGGGAGCATATTTTAACCATAAAATATTGCAAATGCTTTTTATAAAATAATTATATTTTTATGAAAGATCACAATTATTTCCAAAGCTAGCTAAATGTTGACTTTATAAGATTGTGATGAAATAAAAGATGTGACGTGCATACACGTTTTTGTGGTATTAAAAATATTTTATTAGTGTTTTTCTTTTACATGACATGTAAAATTAATACATCTTATTATCAATGCATCATCATTCCACAGTTTCAGTATTATTTGACCCTCAAAGAATCATTTTAACCGATTATGTTAACTTCCTTCATTATTTTGAAGTTTTAAAAGATTAAAATTAGTAAAAAAATTGTTAGGGAAAGAAATTAAATTATAATTTTTATAATACTAAAATATAATTTTACTATTTAAATAGTTTATATCTTTATAATTTTAAAAAATTAAATTAAATTTTATCATTTTTAAGAGAGTCAAAGTGTATTTTTATTTTCACTAATTTAAAATTTTAAAAATTTTAACTAAAAAAAAATTTTTATTTTGGAAGAGATCGAGTCCCAACCAACCCCTAAGTACTCCTCTGAGTTTAATTAGCATCAATGTTATTATTAGACTCTCAGAAGTTGTAGGTTTCACTGGACTAAGGTGTGATTTCCTCTTCACATGAGTATAATTGGCAATATATATGATTATAAAATTGACAAGTTTATAGGGACTAAACTGCTTTCGTTAATATAGTATAGGGACTTTATAGGTATTTGACCTCCAAATAACATATTTTGCATTTAATCTCATAAAGTCAAACTTACCGTTAGATCCAAATAGTTCATAAACATTTTTTAAGATAAAATAAGATAAATGGAATATTAACTTATTTTGATTTCTTTAAATTATAAAATAAAAATCGGATTGAAAGTTAAAATGATGAAATTAAAATTTTAGGTAAATTTATTTGTTCAATTAACATGATTTAAATTAAGTGAATTTTTTCGTCAAAATTAAGATGTTTATTGTCTGTAGTAGTAATTAATCCCTTTTTTGCGAGTGCTCTCCAAAAGAGGTAAATAACTAGCCATGAAATGTGTTCCATTCTTATGGGCAGAAGTCGCTCTTAACCTCATAATTAAGGGATAAGATGAGCAAATACCACACCATACCTTATGGTTAGAGGTGTGCATGGGCCGGGCTGGGTCGGGTTTGGGCCGGACCCAAAAAAAATTTTCGACCCGATTGGTAGGCCCGAGCCTGCCCGGCTGAAATATGGGCCTAAAATTTGTCCAGTGCCCACGCTTTAAAATTAGTAGGTCTGAGCCCGCCCAAGTCCGCCCGACTAGTATAAATTTTTTTATTTTATTAAAAATAAAATATAATAAATTCAATACATTTTAAAAATAAAATAAATATTAAAACAAAAAATAAAAAATATAATAAATCAAATACATTTAAAAAATATAATAAATCAAATACAAATAAAAATATTTAAAATAAATCAAATACAATTAAAATATAACAAATAAAAATATTTGGGTCGGGCCCGATCCAAAAAATCATATCGAGGCTGGCCCGCTTTCTAAACGGCCTCATTTTTTGCCCAAGCCCATTTTTGGGCCTATATTTTTTTCCAAACCTCCCACATTTCAAGATTGGCCAGGCCATGCCCATGCACACCTCTACTTATGGTTACATTATATGATTTTAAATCAAATGAGGATTAATATAGAAAACATTCCATATTAAATAAAAAAAATTACTTGATACATTGCTAGTAGAGTTTTTAGACTCCATATAAGGGTATAGTAAAATATTTTTTAAAAAGAGACATATCTCAAATTTTAAAAGTTACTTATGGAATAAAAAAAAAGTATACCGTCAATGTACCAAATACTCGCCCATTAAATAAATATAAAATTTTAATATAGAATTTAAAAAGAAAGCTTTAATTTTTATCACTTGTGAAAGGTAAATAAAAAAATTAAAGTAGAAAACCTATAACCAATTTTAATCAAATTAATTTAGTTTATTTTTCTTACTTGGATTAATATTCTATCAGTCCACAAAATAATCCATTTTAAAATCATATTTATATTTGATGTAGTGTGCAAAATCGAATATATAATTATTTTATTTATTTATTTGTTTGTTTGATGATTTTAAAACTGTTTATTTCTTTATTGATCAGTTGTTGTTATATGTTTTATTAAGCTATCAATAAATAAATACAAATCTTTCAAAATATATAAAATTAAACAAGTTTTCTATTTTATATGTACCAATATATTTTTTCCCATTTTCATATACATATGAAAACTGAAAATCAATTAATAAATTAGATCATTCCATAAATCATTTAGCAAAGTAGATTGGTTCCTACAATAATTGGATAAAATGCTAGGTCCCCGAGGCATCATATAGAAAAACGCCATACAAGAGAGGTGTTTTCCAAAGGTGTCACGCTCGAGTGATACTTTCAACGAGTATCTTCTAAAAATGCCGTGTCGATTGATAGATTTATGTTAAGTTTGTATATGAAAATAAAATTTTAAAAAAAATCATAAATATATAAAAGAAAACATTGTTATTAATATTACCAAAGAAAAATCATAATACAAAATTAATTGTAATAATAAACATAACTTGGAGAAAACTTTGTAATAGTGTGTAACATCTCACGCCTGATTTATCCGTCGAATTCAGGTATAGAGTGTCATAAAAAGATCAGATTAACTTAACCTAAAATTTTTCGACTAACTGTTATAGAATAGATTAAAATAAAACCATCTCATAATAAAATCGATAGTAATTCTTATAACCAAGGCCTTAAGCCACTAAATGTTTAGTCCTTCAAATTTTTGTTTCTAATTAAACTATTTGTATACAAAGAGACACTTAAAGTTTCCTTAACTTAGGATTAGCTAACTCGTAACCCAAACCCCAAGGACGTCGTCTAGTTACACCATGATTGATCCTGAAACGAAGCCTTCAATAGTACCCTTCCTATGTGCATGATTTTGATTGCCTACGATCTCTGATCTCATCACTATCTGGCTGATCCCTCCTTGAAGTCCTCGATCAACCTTCGCAAATCCTACGAACATAAGCCAGCCACTTTTAAGTTCGAATGAACCTAGTGAGTTCCTTCATTGCATCATAAATTAACCATATCGTACGAGGGTAACAAACGTAAAATAAACTAAACATAAATACTCCATGCTCGTTCAAGGCGAGTGTTCTTTATCAGGGTGGCGGACTCTACCCAATCTTCTGAGCTACTTAACTCACTAAAAGACCTTCCTCTGGTTGAACTCTCTATTTGATCGTATTTTAGATACTTCACCAAATTAGCAAATCTTATCTTTTCTTCTTATCCTTCCTTCATTACACTTTCCCCTCACTCGTGGTATTCATTGACCTTTATCTGACTTGGTTGTACATTTGTTTACCTTCATATACCTCTCCGATAGATTTCTCGTCCTTTTCGCCAAGATTTCTTAGGGCATACCTTCTTTGGCTGATTTCCATGGTTGAACTAGTCCTTGGCGGACCTGCTCTTTACATACAATAGTCTTGGAGGACACATGGGCTTTTTCGATTATGCTAACTTACAGTGGACCTCGCCACTCTAGCGAACCCATTCTTATTTCATCCTATTAGTAACAGTGGTGGGATTACTTTCAGTAATCCACCTTTTGTACAAGACTAACCTGGGACCTCACTTGTCCTGTGTGATAAACAACTGACTTATTGCCCTAGCAGATCATCGCTCGTAAGACTACACGAGTCTGCCTCCCCTCTTACATTTCCATAATTAGGCTAGCTCTCACGTATCCTGTCTTTCTTTAATTTTTTTGTCAATTCTTCGCCCATGCCTTGTCGGCTTTCACATCTACCTTTACATCTTTCATCACGTTTGGCAAATTCCTCAAGATCTGCTTGCCACTACTTATACTTTATTTTAACTCTTCTTTCGCCTGCGGTGTGTCTCATACCTATCGCTTAGACAATATACCATTTTCTTGAGATCCTGGCGAACTTTCCACGTATGTTTCTTGGCATACTCTATGGGTTGTCATAGCTAAGCTATGGTCTTATACCCTTCTTTCCTAGTTTCTTTTATCCTAGCAGACTTACCCCGTGTTTATCGTCCCAATGAACTTTATCTGTGTTTACTATCCTAGTGGACTTTTTCTCTGTGGATGCTATGGAGTCTATCATCCATGGTCTTACTCATGATACCTAGTGTAATCAGCCCATTTTGCCCGAGCCCATTCCATTTAGAAAAAAAATAAATAATAAAATAATAAAAAAAAAAAAACCAATGTTTTTTTTAGTCCATTTACAAAACAAATTAACAACCCAATCCATTAACAACCCAATACCCATTACAGTAGCCCAATACCAAACAAACTACCCGAAGCCCGTTACACCCTGACCCAACACTCAAACCAAAAATAGAGACAGCCCAAAAGGGCCCAACACTAAACAGTTTCAGAAACTAGGCGCCGCAAGCGTCCAGCTCCTCGCGCCGTAAGCCTCAATCAGCCCCTTGTCAAGCGGCGATTCCCGCGCGAATAACGCCCCTATCGCCGCCACACTCCTCATCCACCTGCAAAAGGAGAAAGAAACATAGCAACAAATATGACAAACGGGACAAAATTTTTATTTCCTTTTTGTTGTTATCTTCGGGGCTATAAAAACCCCAGATTAAATCTGTAATAGACACAAAAAAAATATACACAAAATATACACAGAGAGATATACACAGATTATACAAAGTAAAATAAAGAAAACGAAAGCAGAAGTAATTTTTTTGAATATACCGTCTCATCTTTTTATTTTCTTTTCAGTCCATGCAATATTTTTATCATATATATTACTAAAAATAAAGAAAAGGAGTTTACCGTTTGATTGGCTTGAAAACGGAGGTCTTTGGGCTTTTTGACTGCCGTAGGAGGTGGCGCGTATGGTCGCGCATGTGGCGGAACCTGGGCCGGATTCTGGCCTCAGGCCGAAGGCTAGAGAGAATTTTGGGAGCCTCAGATTTGTTTTTTTTTTTTTAAAGGGGTGTTTAAATGAATTTTTGTGGGGCTGATTTTTGCTTATATAGCAAGAAGAAACGGCGTCGTTTTTGCTGAAGTAGATAAGCACAAAACGACATCGTTCAGACTAAGATTTGCGCGTTTACCCGAAAACCCGAGGAGGATCCGTGTGTTTTTATAAAAAGGGCAATTTGCCATTTTAGTCCCTCCGTAATTCTATTAGTTTTAATTTCGTCCAATTTAAATTTTTAATTTTTAAATTAGCCCTAAAACTTATATTTTGTCACAATTTGGTCCCACGGGCTATTTAAAGATCGATATCAAAACGGCGTAGTTTAGGAGATAGGGCATAATTGCCCAATAAGTCCCTAAGGTGTGACGGGCATTTTGATTCGATCCTTTTATATTTTATTTTAAATTTTATTTTATTTTCTTTATTTATTCTTAAACCCCTTTTATTTTTATTTTATTTTTATTTTATTTTAACATTATATTAAATTATTTCATTTTATAAAAATTATGTATTATATTTTAATATTTGTATAGTGTATATTAATAATAATATAAATTTTTATATATTGTTTATTCGAACACTTATTATTTTTATATATTCATTATTTATATTAGGTTATTAATATTAGTTACATATTATTTTAAAATTTGCATATTAGTTATTATATTACATTTTTATTTTATATATTATACATTATTATATTATATTTTATATATAACTTTTAAATTATTTTATCCTTAATATTGTATATAAATTTGTATAATATATTGTATATTCTTAAATATGTAGTTTTATATGTATTAGATTATTATAAATATGTTTTTTATTTAAAGTTATAAATCATTTATTTATTCAAAATGTATTTTATTTATTTCCTCAAAAATACATGTACTATTTTTTTATTTTTTACTATATCATTTTATATTTTTATTTGCAATATTCATTTATTATGTGATATATATTACTGCATGAAAAATTTAATCTTTCATGAAAAGTTTTCACATTTATTTAGTATTTTTTTTTCATTATTTTGTTATTTATTGCTTTATATATATTCTATTTGTCCTTGCTCTTTTATTTATTTATTATTTTATGATTGCTTTAGTGTAGTTATTTTTATTAGTCGTTATTTTATATTATTATTTCTTTAATTGTCTATATTAGTATTAATCGTTAATATAACTTGTAATTATGATGAATTGCAATTCGACATTTATATTTTGTAATGTATCAATGCAAAATTGAATTCCTATCATTTTTATAAAAACACATTTTACAAAATTGTCGAATTTTATTCAAAGTTTAAAAAATTTCGGTGATACGTAATATTTGGGGACCTCGAGAAAAATTGTACCCTAACTCATTAGGTTTTGATTTTTCTCATTGAACTTAGGATATTAAATATCCCTTCTTTTTAAAATTGAAACTTACAAACTTCAAATCAAAAACTTATTCTCGGGAATTCAAAACGTTGTACCCTAACTCACTGGATATGATGTTTTATGTTTTGAGGTAAGAATTTTCTACAAATAAAGGTGAGCCTAGCTTCGAAGTCATGAGATGTTACATCCTAACTTATTGGATATAGCATTTTATTTCTTTGAAATAAGTAAGTCTTGTTTTTTTTTTCACAGAAAAGGATCATATTTTAAAAGTTTTCAAAATTTTAACATTAGGGCATGATTTTATCAATTAGGTACCAATTTTTGAGCGTTATGAGAGTGCTAACCCTTCCTCATACGTAACCGACTCCCGAACCCGTTTTCTTGTATTTCGTGGACCAAAATCAATGTTTTGAGATAAAACATTTTACAAGGTGATCTAATCACACCTAAGTAAAAAGGGATTAGTGGCGACTCCCGTTTTTATTTTTTAAAGTCGATCCCCGTTTTTTATAAAACCTTAAAAATGGTTTCAATAGCTTGGCGACTCCACTGGGGACCAATAAGAGAGTCAAGCCGTAAAATCGATATTTCATGTCCTTTTGTCCGAATTTAAAATTCTGATTTAAAAAAAACCATGATCCTTTTATTGCATGTGGTTCTAATTTTTAATATATATCTCTTCATTGCATTACATAACCATTGTGGTCGCGCATTTAAGTGGGAGCAAGAAGCTATGCCTTCGTGAAGTTTTCACCACCGCATGGGCTAGTGGATTGCTTCCTGGATACATCTGTACCCATATCTTCGTGAAGTTTTCACTTCGCATGGCCATAGGGAAATGTATTCCCCTGAACCGAACTCGGTCCATATGAGCCTAAAATGGGTGAGGATCGAGGAATCTGTTGGTTTAGGTACCTCAAATTTAGAGTTAAACCACACGTAGAAAACATAAGAACCCTAAGTAGAACTATGCCAAACCTTAATAGTTACCCATATAGGTGTCTATTTATTTTTATTTTATTCAGTGGTACTAACTTGTTGTGTTTTATTTTTTTGCATGTCATTTCATATTTTAAGAGGTATCGATTCACAGTCAGTTTCTAAGTTAGAAAGTTGGTTATGGAGAACGAATTCCTTGATAAAGTGGAAGATAATGCAGTCGTCCGCATATGGTCAGAGCAAAGGCAATTAGAGAAAGAGGATAGCTTAGTTGGGGGTATATGTAGAACTACAGGATTTCGCTAGTATTAGTGTTACACAAAATGAGCTCCAATAGTTGAAAGGAATATGGACCTAGTGGGATGATGAGGCAAAGCAGCTGTTCTATCGTAGTTATGGCGATCTATCTTACTTGCTCGATGTCAAGGTAGATAAGCATCTGTTCCGGGATATGACTCAGTTTTGGAACTCTGCTTATAGCTGTTTCACTTTCAGGAAAGTAGATTTAGTACCCACGGTGGAGGAATATATAACCTTGCTTCACTGCTCTAGGATCCAAGTCGACAAAACTTATTCTAGGGCTGCTAACGTCCCAACTTTTGTGAAGAAGTTAATAAATATCACGAGGATGAGTGAACAGTGGGTTATAGCCAGAATTCAAGAGAAAGGTGAGGGTAAATGCATACCTTGGGTGAGTTTTAGGGATCGGATCCTAGCACATCCAGATGTGAAAAAGAAGATTGATGTCTTTGCTTTGTGTATTTACAGTTTGGTAATTTTTCCTAAAGCTCTCAGACATGTAGATGAAGCAGTTACTGATTTATTTGATCGACTTGACAAAGGGGTCACGCCTGTACCTGCGATCTAAGTTGAGACGTTCAGATCTTTGAATGCATGTCGAAGAGCAGGTGAATGTAGGTTCACCGGATGCGCGCGGTTATTATTAGCTTGGTTCCACAGTCATTTTTGGAAAGTGGGGAAAGTTTCTTATCTGGTTTTCTCTGAGAACTATTCTCCATTAAAAGAGATCGTGACTATGCTAAGAAGAGAAGACGTGTCCGAGAAAAACTGGATGGCGCTCCTAAAAACCTTCAAAAGGAAGACATCGAGTAGAGGGCTCCTTGAATGATTCCGACAAAATTCTTTATCGATGTGAAAATTTTGACTGGGTTCCTTTACTTGGAATTTGGGGAGCCGTTGGGTATGCCCTTTACTTGTATTGAGGCAATATAGATGAAGACAGTTTATACCAATGACATATGGGCTGGCTCAATGTGAGTTCTCATATAGAGGGGAAAACTATAAGAAAAAGGGTTAAGGAGATTTCTAGTGCTTGGAATCAGATTCGTAGGATGAAGAGATTATCCGCAGGCCCAATGACGACCCCAGAATACAGCGGATGGAGGATTAGAAAGATTAATGATAACATCCCCAATATGAATCCAAAAGGTGCCCAATCAAGAGAGGAATGCTTGCAAGTGGTCTCATCAAAATTAGAGATCATAAAACAAGATTTCGAAAAGATGAGTTTGGAGCTTGGAAAGAGGGTGGAGAAGTTGGAAGAAGAGAAAATGTATCTGAGATTAGACGTGGATGCTCAGAAACTAGAGGCTGATAAGTTAAGAAAAGGGAAGAAAAGGGTCGAGGAAGACTTAGACAGCCTAAAGACAGATTATAAGAAGATGTGTCTATCAATGAAAAATGCTGGATTGGGGAAGACTTTGGAACAGTGGCAACAAGAGATTCGAGAGGAAAAGGCAAAAGCTGACCATTGGGAGAGGAAGTTCCAAGAGATGCAAATACAGAACGAGGCTCTAGGAAGGAGTTTAGTAGAAAGCCAAAAGGAGAAGAATAGATTAAAGGCTAAAGTGACTGAATTGGGACGCACCATCGAAGCCATTATTCTGCAAACGAGTTGAAGTCAAGTCTGAACAAGATTGAGGAAATGAAGGGCAAGATTGAAAACTTAGAATCAACATTGCAGAATTGTGAACTTCGGATCGAGCTTCTAGAAGCAAGAGAAGGGCATTGGAAGGAAGAGCTCCACCATTCCCATGACCAAGTTAGAAATTGGGATTACCTCATGGGTGAAACAATAGTTCAAATTCGAGAGGTAGCTGATTATTTACAGACTTTGGCAGTACAGGCTGATACATTGAGCATGAAGTATGAGCTACAGTCAGATGGTGGTCGAGAGCTAGCATTGTTGCTTGGGAAGATCAAAATTTTGGGCCTTAGGGAAAAAGCATATTTGTAGTCCGTTTTATGGAAAGGATTTTATTTTCTAATAAAGTTTTCTAAAGGAAGTTGAATCTGAACCAATTCCTCCTTGTATTCATGCATTTGCATTACATCATATCATCTGCATTAAAATCCATAGAAGGACCCTAATTAGTTGAGGTTATTTTAGAAAAAGAGAGAAAAAGAGAAAGATAATCTGGAAACTAAACACCATTATGGTATAGCGCTAAGACAAAAAAAAATATTATGGATCAAAGACTCGAACAATTCCAGAGAGACGTACAAGACCAGCTGCAAGAGCAGTTGGCAAAAATCTAACAAGATATGAAGGACCAAATGATGGAAGCCCAAAGGAATATGGTGGCTCAAATGACTCAGCTACAAAATGGGGCAATGGACAAAGGAAAATGTCACATGACTAATGTTGGAAAAGATAATGAGGATTACCCTCCGGGTTTTATCCCACCACAAGCTTATCCTCAAAGACCATTTGTTACAACTAGGCCTCAACAAGGTCAAGCTGATACTGGTGTTACCATGAATTTCTAAGTTGGCTCGGAATCTAACCCAGGAGATAACCCTGCTAATCTTGTTATCCCTAATAGTAGAAAGGGAACCGGGGAACGAAGTTTCCAAACCCTTGCATTCTTGGGAGTGTTTTGAACAATGGGACTGTAGAAGAGATCCCTATATTTTTAGAGCTGATCTAGAGTAATATTCAAAACACGCTTGTTGCCTTAAGCCTAGAGGCAATAAGACCCCTTTTGTGAAATAGGCTTGTGTTCGAAATTTTTATTTCAATAAAATGCATCTATTCTTTTATTTTTTTTACTATACAAACAATTGTTCTTATTTTTTTCTTTTATTTTTTCTTTGGACTTTCTTTCAAATATTCTTCATAATCATTCTTTGAATAATTTATTCTTTGGAATCTTCTTTCAAACCTACAATAAGGTCTCCAGATATCAACGATGTGAGTAACGCTGCTACTGACTCAGAGTCTCCTTTCGAATAAGATATGTGTCTAGTGGGATCTCAGGATTTTGAAAATGACAAAGATTGTAATCTATCTTCTGATTTGTTAAGGATGGTAGAACATGATGAAAAACAGATCCTACCTTACATGAGCCTAGGAAAGGGGTGAAGATGCCCAATTCAACACAGAAATAAGACAAGAAATTATTGAGTTATTTTTAAGAATTCAAAGATGTTTTTGCACGATCATATTAGGACATGCCTGGACTACTGAGACGCGGGTAGTTGAAATATTAAAAGAGGTCAATAAGGATATCAGAAGAAAACATGCTAATGGTTTTACAATAGTCAACCTAATCATGAGGTTTGGGTACTGTGAATCTACATAGAAGGGGATGGTATCTGTTATATCGTATTTAAGTAGACAAGATTTATGTGCCTTCTCCATTTCTTCACAAATTTTCCATATGTGGGGCATGGATGTGATGGGGTCAATCTCGTCAAAAGCTTTTAGCCAATGCCAGCAAAGAATGCCAGAAAGGATCATGTTTAATAATGCATAACTGTACAATGTCAAAGATTACAGTTTGCTTAAAGATTAGGCTGCATATCACAATGCAGCAAAGGTTGTCAAAAGAAAAATACAAAAAAAAAAACAACAAAAATATGAAAAGGTGACCAAAACTTGTAAAGATTGGCATAAAAAGCTATCATTTACTCTCTATGATTATCGAACGTTGGCCAGGACTTTTATCGGGGCAACATCTTACCCATTGGTTTATGGAATGGAAGCATTTTTGCCAATTGAACCTAATCGAAGAAAATGTTAACAGTTATCCATCACGGTCAGATGATGTAAGCTTATGACAAAAAGGTTTATCCTAGAGAATTCCATGAAGGGGAACCTGATCTTTCTTTTACAAGAGGATTTCAGAGAAATCAGATGCCAAACTGGGAAGGACCTTATGTTGTAAAGAATGCCTGTTTTGAAGGAACATTGATATTGATCGAGATGGATGTCAAAGACTTGCCCAATCAGGTGAATTCAGGTCCAGTCAAGAAGTATTTTACCTGAAAGGAAAAAGGCCAAGGTGAAGACCCGAAAATGGCGCGTTGAGTTCAAAAAAAAAAAAAGGAAGGAGAGGCCAAGGCGAAAACCCACAAAGGGCGCTTTGAGACCAAATGGGTTTTGAGCCGAAAACTCGAAAAAGACGACTCAAATTTTGATCAAAGATAGGGCATATGGTAGTCTTGTTATGCCTGAATTAACAGTGAGGAAGTACGCTACGCCTTGGGGCATTGACAAAGCACTCTGGATCCTTTAAACACGTATTGAGATCAAAATGGTCCTCAAGAAGTTTGTACAGAGAAGCTCAGACTGCGATATCTAGGGCACCTAGCTTCTATCTTACCCATTTTGAATTTTCTATCTTTGATTACTTTATTCTTTTCAAAGATACACCCCAATCAATCTTATTTTATGGCCTTGGCTATCTTTGATTACTTTATTCTTTTCAAGATACACCTCAGTCAATTTCTTCTATTACTTTGGTTATCTTTGATTATCTTATTTGTTTCGAGCTATGCTCCTAATTAATTTTTTCTCTTCCATTGTTGTGATCTTTTTCAAGCATTTTATATTGATATAACGATTAATGGACTAATAATACTTTAATAAAAGGAGTTTCGCATATTACTTTGGAAGCTTCTAAATAATATGAGAATCTAAAACAGGACTATTGTTTAGAACTCACCAAGCCTAAGAGTTTGGAAATATTGAAAGATGTTGGTTTTTTGGATTTTTATTGGTTGGACAAAAAGACAAGACATTTTGTCAAGTGATACCATCTCGACAAATGACGAACAATGTTAACCCAAGTGTAGAAGGGGATCATTCTCGAGAAAAAAAAAAGATACCCTACATTCATGCAAATTTCAAGCACATACATCAGGTCATTATACCCAGGGAATGGTGTAACTGATCAAATTGATACAAATTCCATACCTCTGAGTGGTAACAGGATGGATGGAAGAAACCAAATGTTATTCCCCTGAAGTTGTAGTGGGAAGTACAAAATTTATGTCCTAGAAGGTATAGTGGAAGGGACTCTAAAATTACAGCGGGGTAAGCTTGCTTTGCAGAATATGATCGTTTCTTTGGGTTTTCTGTCAAAGATACCAGCTGAATGAGAAAGCATGGTAACGCGTCAGTGATAGAACCTTGATGAACTATGAGCAGTGACAACCCAAACATTAAAAAGGGGATCATTCTCATGCATTTATGTAAATATCATTCATACACTTCCAATTAGGAGCATTTGATTCATTCCGATCATTGTGTCCTAATCGTTGTACATAAAAAAAGAGATCATTCTCATGACATTCTGCATTCATGCAAATGTCATCCCTAATATCATTTAGTTAGGAGCATTATATTCATTCCGATTATTGCAACCTAATCATTTTACATTTAAAAAAATGGATCATTCTTATGACATTCTGCATTCATGCAAATGTCGTCCATAATACATTCGAGTCTACAAGACATGTCCCCTAGAGGACAGTGTAGCAACGTCGGTGAATTCGTAGATCTTTTCTCCTTAAAGCGGTAGCGGAGCAGATTGAAATTGTCTTATCTCCATGTATCGGCAATGGAGCAGCTAGCATTATCTTTTTGATAGCAAGGGAGTAGGCTGAAGATTTTAGTCTCATCTTCCTGAGGTAACAAGGAAGCAGACTAAAAATTGTAGATCTTATCTCCCTAAGTGGTAGCGGAACAGATCTAATTTGGTGAATCTTATCTTCCTGATGTAGCAAGGGAGCAAATTTTAGCCACTAGCCTTATCTTCCTGATGTAGCAAGAGAGCAAGCTGAAGATTTATAGTCTTATCTTCCTGATGTAGCAAGGGAGCAGGCTAAAGATTTTAGTCTCATCTTTCTAAGTTAGCAAGGAAGCAGACTGAAGATTGTAGATTTTATCCCCTAAGCGGTAGTGGAGCAGATCGAATTTGGCGAATCTTATCCTCTTAATGTAGCAAGGGAGCAGATTTTAGCCACTAGCCCTATCTTTTGATGTAGCAAGGGAGCAAGCTGAAGATTTATAGTCTTATCTTCCTGATGTAGTAAGGGAGTAGACTAAAAATTATAGATCTTATCTCCCTGAGTTTACAGTGGAGCAGATTGAAAATAGCAGATCTTGTCTTCCTGAAATTGCAGTGAAGCAGATCGAAGATACTAGTCTGGTCTCCTTGAGTTGCAGGAAGCCGATCGAAGACATCAGATCTTGTCTCCCTGAGTTTGAGTGGAACGGATTGAAGATGACAGATCTGGCATTCCTGAGGTTGCAGGAAGCAGATCGAAGACATCAGATCTTGTCTCCCTGAGTTTGCAGTGGGCAGACTAAAAAATAACATGATCTGGCATTCCTGAAGTTGCAGTGAAGCAGATCAAAAAACATTAGATCTTGTCTTCCTGAATTTTCAATGGAGCAGATTAAAAAAGCAGATCTGGTGTTCCTGAAGTTGCAATGAAGCAAATCAAAGAGATCAGCCTTGCCTCTCTGAGTTTGCAGTAGAGCAGGCTAAAAGACAACATATCTTGTCTTCTTGAGTTTGTAGCAAAGCGGATCAAAGATACTAGTCTGACCTCCCTGAGGTTCCAGCGGAGTAGATTAAAGATAGCTGATATTGCCTTCCTGAAGTTGTAGTGAACCAGATTGAAGCCATCAGACTTATTGAAATCAAGATGAAGTTCCAATACAGTTGAAGTGGTAGTGGAGTTGGAAGCCATTTGAAGAAGACGAGGACCAAGAAGTCAAGGCTCGGCAAAGATCGGGCAAAATTGGACCTTTTATAGTCTTTGCTCTATTCTCGTTACACGACAATGAGCAAAGAGGGGCAGCTGTAATCAGCCCATTTTGCCCGAGCCCATTCCATTCAGAAAAAAAAAAATAATAAAATAATAAAATAAAATAAAAAAACCAATGTTTTTTTTAGTCCATTTACAAAACAAATTAAGAACCCAATCCATTAATGTTAATACCCATTACAAGAGCTCAATACCAAATAGACTACCCGAAGCTCGTTACACCCTGACCCAACACTCAAACCCAAAACAGAGACAGCCCAAAAGGGCCCAACACTAAACAGTTTCAAAAACTAGGCGCCGCAAGCGTCCAGCTCCTCGCGCCGCAAGCCTCAATCAGCCTTTTGTTAAGCAACAATTCGCGCGTGAATAACGCCCCTATCACCGCCGCACTCCTCGTCCACCTGTAAAAGGAGAAAGAAACATAGCAACAAATATGACAAACAGGACAAAATTTTTATTTCCTTTTTGGTTGTTATCTTCAGGGCTATAAAAACCCCAGATTAAATCTGTAACAGACACAAAAAAATATACACAAAATATACACAGAGAGATATACATAGATTATACAAAGTAAAATAAAAAAAAACGAAAGCAGAAGTGAATTTTTTGAATATATTGTCTCATCTTTTTATTTTCTTTTCAGTCCATGCAATACTTTTATCATATATATTACTAAAAATAAAGAAAAGGAGTTTACCATTTGATTGGCGTTGAAAACGGAGGTCTTTGGGCTTTCTGACTGCCGTCGGAGGTGGCGAGTATGGTCGCACATGTGGCGGAGCCTGGCGGATTCAAGCCTCAGGCCGAAGGCCAGAGAGAATTTTGGGAGCCTCAGATTTGTTTTTTTTTTAAAGGGGTGTTTAAATGAATTTTTGTAGGGCTGATTTTTGCTTATATAGCAAGAAAAAACGGCGCCGTTTTTGCTGAAGTAGATAAGCACAAAACAAGGTCGTTCAAACTAAGATTTGCGCATTTACCTGAAAACCCGGGAGGATCCGCGTGTTTTTATAAAAAGGGCAATTTGCCATTTTAGTCCCTCTGCAATTTTATTAGTTTTAATTTCGTCCAATTTAAATTTTTAATTTTTTAAATTAGCCCTAAAACTTATATTTTGTCACAATCTGGTCCCACGGGCTATTTAAAGATTGATATCAAAACGGCGTAGTTTAGGAGATAGGGCATAATTGCCCAATAAGTCCCTAAGGTGTGACGCGCGTTTTGATTCGATCCTTTTATATTTTATTTTAAATTTTATTTTATTTTCTTTATTTATTCTTAAACCCTTTTATTTTTATTTTATTTTTAAGTTATTTTAACATTATATTAAATTATTTCATTTTATAAAAATTCTGTATTATATTTTAATATTTGTATAGTGTATATTAATAATAATATAAAGTTTTTATATATTGTTTATTTTGAACACTTATTATTTTCATATATTCATTGTTTATATTAGGTTATTAATATTAATTACATATTATTTTAAAATTTGCATATTAGTTATTATATTACATTTTTATTTTATATATTATACATTATTATATTATATTTTTATATAACTTTTAAATTATTTTATCCTTAATATTGTATATAAATTTGTATAATATATTGTATATTCTTAAATATGTAGTTTTATATGTATTAGATTATTATAAGTATGTTTTTATTTAAAGTTATAAATCATTTATTTATTTCAAAATGTATTTTATTTATTTCCTCAAAAATACATGTACTATTTTTTATTTTTTACTATATCATTTTATATTTTTATTTGCAATATTCATTTATTATGTGATATATATTCTGCATGAAAAATTTAATCTTGCATGAAAAGTTTTCACATTTATTTAGTATTTTTCTTTTTATTATTTTGTTATTTATTGCTTTATATATATATATTCTATTTATCCTTGTTCTTTTATTTATTTATTATTTTTATGATTGCTTTAGTGTAGTTATTTTTATTAGTCGTTATTTTATATTATTATTTCTTTAATTGTCTATATTAGTATTAATCGTTAATATAACTTGTAATTATGATGAATTGCAATTCGGCATTTATATTTTGTAGTGTATCAATGCAAAATCGAATTCCTATCATTTTTATAAAAACATATTTTACAAAATTGTCAAATTTTATTCAAAGTTTAAAAAATTTCGGTGATACGTAGTATTTGAGGACCTCGAGAAAAATTGTACCCTAACTCACTAGGTTTCGATTTTTCTCGTTGAACTTAGGATATTAAATATCCCTTCTCTTTTAAAATTGAAACTTACAAACTTCAAATCAAAAACTTATTCTCGGGAATTCAAAACGTTGTATTCTAACTCACTGGATATGATGTTTTGTGTTTCAAGGTAAGAATTTTCTACAAATAAAGGCGAGCCTAGCTTCGAAGTCATGAGATGTTACATCCTAACTTATTGGGTATAGTATTTTATTTCTTTGAAATAAGTAAGTCTTGTTTCTTTTTCACAGAAAAGGATCATATTTTAAAAGTTTTCAAATTTTTAACATTAGGACATGATTTTATCAATTAGGTACCAATTTTTGGGCATTATGAGAGTGCTAACCCTTCCTCATACGTAACCGACTCCCGAACCTATTTTCTTGTATTTCGTGGACTAAAATCAATGTTTTGAAATAAAACATTTTACAAGGTGATCCAATCACACTTAAGTAAAAAGGGATTGGTGGCGACTCCCGTTTTCGTTTTTTAAAGTCGATCCCCATTTTGTATAAAACCTTAAAAATGGTTTCGACACCTGGTTGCCATAACATCTTTCATCTATGGTATACTTTATACCGTATACCATTTTGCCATAGTGTCTTTCATCTATGGTCTTACGCTATGTACTTCATATTAGACTACTATAATGTCTTTCACCTATGGCCTTACGCCATATACCGTCAATACCGTGTCACCCCAAAGGACCAATTGATATCGTTGTCACGATAAATACCATTCCAAGCTTTTCATTTCCCAAATCTTCCTCCCATTACCTCCTTTACGCCACCTAAATTTAATGCTCAAACACCGCAATGTTCCCTCCGCAAGGCCCAAAACTTCGCGCGAGGCACTAACTAATAGGGTCACTCCCCATTTCCCATCCTAACTTCATCTATCCCCTTGAGGTTTTCCACCAATCATACAATGCATGCACATATCATCATACTTCATGCTTATACAACCATGACATACTCAGACAACTTAAATCATAAAGTCCATGGAGTTTTAAGAACTCACCTAAAACCTCATCGTTTCCACAGCTTAGCTTCCTTGAATGCTAGAGCTTCCATTCTCCTGGTAGCAGCTTGCTACTTTCCCTACTCTTCCAGCTTAACCTCACGAAGTCTGCTCTATGGCGACCCTTCAATGGCCTCCTCTTCTTCAAAACAACTGAAGAAGATGAAGAAGAAGAGAGAAAAGGGAATAGAATCGGGAAGAAAATCATCCCTGGAGCCATATCCCAACTATTTATAGCCCTTCCCGCAGTACTACCACGTTTATGAGAACCGTCCATAGTTAATTATTATGATTCCCACTAAGGAACCGACTGATTCCATTCTAACCGAACCAAGTTTGGTTCTCAACTATGTCCAATCTAATTTCTAGCTTTTTTGTTTCTTCGAATAGAGGCCGTTAACTTGCTATCTTTTTCAATTTAGTCCTCAACCTATTTCAAATTTCCAAGTTTATTAGAAACTGAGTGTTACAAAGTGGTTGATAGACTTTTTATGTTAGGTTTTAGGATTTTCTTTATGTTAGTTTTGTAACGTTTTTCTAGCTTTGTAATTGATTTTTTATTATGATTTTTAGTCTTGTAATTAATTATATTTGTATTTAATACATATATATTATTTTATATTTTAATATTTAAAACTTCTATGGAGGTGGTGCCTTTAGTGAATCAAACCACTCCAACATCATAACTTTGAAACACTTTTTAAGAGATAAAAGTAATATTTAATTTTTGAATTTAGTTATCTTTTAACTTGTTTTCTAAATTGTTTTAATTCATATTATTTTCAAATTTGATAACTTCTCAATTTTGATTCAAGTAATGATATGGTTTTTGAGATTGTGTTATGTCAATATCTAAAATTTATAAGGTGATGATGTGACACAACTCAAAATGCCACATCATTACATGTACCAAAATTGAAAAATAACCAAATTCTAAGATTAATGTTAGTCAAAAACAAATTCAGGGATTAAATTAATAAAGAGTTTCAAATTGAGGACTAAATGCTCCATTTATCTTTTTTAATGTGTACAAAAGGTTCAGGTACAAATCAACTTAGTTTATTAAATAATGTTTATGTTTATTTAATTTAATAATTAATTTTCTGTTTTAATATATATATAAATTTATATATATATATATATATATTTATATATGAGGAAAAAGCTGGTATAATACCATTATAATTACTTGAAACTCCATGGATTTTCGTCTAAGTTGTACACCATCAAACCATAGAGGCTGTTTTAAGTGCATCTTTCTCCATGCACATTGAAAAGCCCCACATTCAAACATAAGGCTTAATCCACAAATGGCTATTTAAACTATTTTTTTCGCATTTTAATACTCAATATATATTTTGTCGAAATTGATAATCAAATTACACTTTTTTTTAGTTAGTATCTTAATTAAATTATTAAATCTATTTAAAACAAAAAATTAACCTATAAATTGATATCTAAACTATGCCATTTTTTTATTGTGATATCTAAATATATTTTTTTGTCACAAGTGATATCTAAATTACATTTCCCTAAACTGATACTTTTATTAGTTCAACCATTAGTCAAACGGTTAAATCTATTTAAAAATTATTTAAAATTTTTGGCAAAAAAGAAGAAGACAATATTAGATTCTCTTTATATATATATATATATATATATATTCTTTTTACTTTATTTTTTTTTTGTTCTTCTTTCCATCATCTAGGGTTTGTTCTACAAAAGTGAGCATTTTAAGTTGCATGATTTTGATCAAGGTTTCCAAAACTAAATCGATAGTCGAACCAGTAAGGGCATCAATTCTCAATTTGATTAGTTCGTTTGGTTTGATCAAATAAACTATTAAAAATACAAAAAATATATTTAAAAAATAGAGAAATCAGGTCAATAGGCTCAACTGATTTTTATCTTGGTTCGATATGTTTGTATTAGTTTGTGGATCAATCGGTTCAACCCTATCTCCAAATCGATACCTTGGACAATTCTTGGTTCGATTGGCCAGTTTGATTCTGAAAACACCAGTCTTAATTGATGAAAGAAGAGCAAACAAACAATGAAGTTCAAAAATAGAACTAATTGCTAGTGTCTCAACATTGAGAGGATGAATTTTGAGTATTGTTGACATTGACAGACAATATAAAGGAAGAAACGAAAAAAAAAAGTAAAGAGAGAAAATAATGTAAAAGAAGAAAGGAAAATAAAAGATTAAAAAATGTTAATATTTATATCATGTAACAATCTATTATTGGCTAGATTTTTAACAGATAAATACTTATGTGTAAAATGAACAATGAAAGAATAGTTTAGGTGCTACTTTTTATCAAAAGAAAATTCAAGTATCAACTTGAGAAAACGATATAGCTTAAATACTAATTTGTATGTTAAGTACTAAAATGAAAAGAAATACCAATTTATAGATTAAACCTAAAATTTTTTATTCTATTGACATAAAATTTTGAATTAATTTATTAAATGCAATAAATTTGAATTACATTGGTCAAATATCTAAATTCAGACATTTTGATTTAGTAAATACAGTTTATTTATAAACTTTTGCATTTTGCAAATAAATGAATGTCCTTCATATTCGAAGTGTTTATTCGTGAAAGTAAAACAACTGCAAGCTATAAATGAAAAAAATTGAATTGCTAACGAAATTATTTTATATTTAAAATAATAAGAATAACTTAAAATATTAATATAAAAATATTTTCTAAACAATTATTGATTAATTTTTATTTACTTAAAAATTATTTTAGAAATATTTATTAAAAAATTCAAATTTTATATCCAAAAGGTAAAAGAAAATCATTCTGTCAACAAAAATCCAATAATAAAAACTTTGGAACATTACTAAATAATCTCCAAAGGTAGAAAAAAAATTCATTCTGTCAAAGAAACATCTAATAATAATAAAAAAACTTTAAAACATTACTGAATAATATCCAAAGGTTAAAAAATCATTCTGTCAAAAAAATCCAATAATAAAAATTAAAATATAAAACCGACAATCAAATCGGATTGCGATGGACATTCAAAAAATTTAAATTTGACTATAATTTAGATATCCAAAGGACGAAACTCATTATGTCCCTCTTTATTTTATTTTATTGACATAATGATAAATTTATTCTTTAATATTTATATATTTCTATTCAGTTAGTCAATTTTAAATTAAATTTGACTATTAATCTTTTAAAAAGAATCAAAATATTTTTAATAGAAATATTGATTAATCATGTCAACAAGTAATTTAAAATTATAAAAATAATAAAAATTTAAAATTCAAAAAATTATAAAAAGTAAAGAAAATTCCACCTAAATTGCTATGTCAAATTCTACTATTTTTTAAAAGTTGAGATAAAATTTAGTTTAAAAAAATATAAATGATTATGCGTATTTTAAAAGTTAAATGCAAAAGTGTAATGGTTGTCGTTATATCTTTGTCCGTTTCTTATAGTTTTGATGTCATTCCTTCCGTGTATTTTGTCATTTTTTAAGTGTTTAGATCCTTTTCCCAATAGTGGATAATAATGAATAAAAAACAGTCAAGTTGTTCATCTTGTCTGCGATAAAGGAAAAAAAAAACAAACAAACTATTTTTACATTTAGAGTCTCACCCACTGTCTTTAATCTGCAACTAGAAGAAAGTTACGGAAAAGTCAACTAATGTATACCGACCAATTGATGTCCTTTATGATCTTATTGAAAGCTAACCCATAATCAATTCATGATATTCAACTCTTTTTACGTTTGAATCACAAAATGTCAAAAGCTAGTTTTGCCTTCACAAGTACAGTAAAGTCGAATCCAGCTTCCTTCCCGAAAAGGGTAGTTTTATAATTAATTAAATAAATAAATGGTGATGTTTAGAAATGGATTTTCATTGATGGGTAGTGGGAAGAATGTTGAGAAGCTGAAAGGAAGAAAACCCTTTATTGTATATGAAGTTTAAGAACATGTTTTGTAGCTGAAGTCAACTTTGTAGCCCCTTGTTTCTCTACCAATTTGGTGCAATGAAAGGTGTTTTTGTTCTTAATCTTATGTTCAGCTTCTTGTTGCTTCTTTATCCTTCTACTTCTTTTCCTTTGTGTACAAATTCAGGTAAGTTCTGAACCTAAAAAGTTTGAATTTATTTCTTTTTTTAGGTTTCTAATTTTTCTTTCTGGGTTTTGTCTGCAGAGGCACCTTTCACCTTGAAGACTGCTTTGAAATTTTGTTCCTACAATGGAAGTAGCTGCTGCAATTCCACTGTTGATTCACAATTACAGAAGCAATTTCAAGATATGAATATCTCGGATCCAAGCTGTGCTTCAGTTCTTCAATCAGTCCTCTGTGCTGTAAGACTTCCATTTCTTCACTGGTTTAAATGCTTGATTCATTGGTTTGTATCCTTTTTTATTATTATGATTTTGCAGAGATGCGATCCATTTTCAGCGCAGTTATTCACAATTGATACCGAGCTTCGTACGGTGCCTCTCCTTTGCAACTCTACTGTTTCAACAAATTCATCTCAGTCTAACCAAGCTACAAATGATTTCTGCTCTAATGTATGGGATACATGCCAAAATGTATCTATGTTGAATTCCCCCTTTGCACCTTCCTTGCAAGGGCAAGCCGGAGCACCTGCCAATTCGAATTTCACCAAATTGATTGATCTTTGGCAGTCCAAAACTGATTTCTGTAATGCCTTTGGTGGAGCATCTACTGATAAATCAGTTTGCTATGATGGTGAACCTGTTAGATTAAATGAGACTGGAACTCCTAGTGCTCCAAATGGTTTGTGCCTTGAGAAAATTGGGAATGGAAGTTACTTGGATATGGCTGCTCACCCGATGGATCGAACCGTGCATTCTTCTCCGATCAACAAGGAAAGATTTGGTTGGCGACTATTCCAAAGTTGGATCAGGAGGAACATTGGAGCTTGATGAGTCCAATCCCTTCATAGACCTTACTGATGAAGTTCATTTTGATACTGCATTTGGGATGATGGGGATTGCTTTTCATCCCAACTTCACGCAGAACGGCCGATTCTTTGCTTCATTTAATTGTAACAAGGCTAAATCGCCAGGATGTACCGGAAGATGTTCCTGTAACTCGGATGTGAACTGTGATCCTTCAAAACTAGGTACAGACAATGGTGCTCAACCATGTCAGTATCAAAGTGTTGTTGCAGAGTATACTAGCAATGGTTCCGCGACGCAGCCTTCCTCGGTACACATCTTTATGCACTTAAAACTTCTTTTTTTAGATCCAATATTCTAATTGAATTAAACCTTTTTCAGGCAGAAAATGCTAGGCCATCAGAAGTGAGAAGGATATTCACTATGGGACTTCCTTTTACTTCACAACATGGTGGACAGATTCTTTTTGGACCTACTGATGGGTATCTATACTTTATGATGGGGGATGGTGGTGGTGACGGTGATCCATACAACTTTGCTCAAAACAAGAAATCAGTGCTTGGCAAAATCATGAGGCTTGATGTAGATAATATACCGAGTATGTATCGGTTTTCACTCGTTTATGCCGACTTCGGTCATGGATCAGCATTATTCAACTTTGCATAATTCAGGTGCTTGCTATTCATTTCAACTGACGCTCAATATGTTGTTCCAGGTGCAGCAGAGATTAATAGACTTGGTCTATGGGGAAACTACTCTATCCCCAAAGACAATCCATATAGCGAAGACGAAAACTTGCTGCCTGAAATATGGGCTTTCGGGTTCAGAAATCCTTGGCGCTGCAGTTTCGATTCGGAGCGGCCTTCTTATTTTATGTGTGGCGACGTTGGCGAGGTTTGATTTTTCTATTGATGTCATGTTCCATTTGGTTACCATTTCCAGTGTCTTTGTTTCAATGAGATGCAACTAAAATGCAGGGTGTGTAACATGTTAGATCAATTTCCTAGTTGAGAAAGTTTTTGACAGTTTTGACATTTCTAATTTTATGAATTCACAGGATCTTTATGAAGAGGTTGACATCATCAGCAAAGGCGGAAACTACGGTTGGCGTGTTTACGAGGGTCCATATCGTTTCAATCCAACATCATCACCTGGTGGGAACACATCTGCAAATTCCATTAACCCCATTTTCCCAGTTATGGGATACAACCACTCCGAAGTAAACAAGAAAATAGGATCAGCCTCGATTATAGGAGGCTACTTTTACCGGTCCAACACCGATCCTTGTATGTATGGAAGGTAAGAAAAAGAACTTTGGCCTTTCCAGAAAGATGACAGTCTTTCCGTATCTTAGGCAGGCCGAGGCGAACAATTCTTGCTAATGCTTGTGTGTTTTTATATCAGGTACCTGTATGCAGACTTGTATTCAGGTGCAATATGGGCAGCAACTGAAGACCCGGAAAACAGTGGCAACTTTTCGACGAGCACGATTCGTTTTGGTTGTGCAAGAGACTCTCCTTTACAATGCAGCAGTGTGCCAGGAAGTGACCTTCCAGCATTGGGTTATATTTTCTCATTTGGTCAGGACAATAGCAAAGACATCTACTTGTTAACCAGCAGTGGAGTTTATCGAGTTGTGCCGCCGAGCCGCTGCAATTACACATGCTCGAGGGAAAATGCTACCGCTATCGAAGCACCGAGCCCTAGGACATCACCACTGCCTTCACATTCAAACAAGCTGACACCTATAAATCTGCTATTATCTGCTTTTTTGCTGCTTTTGCTATGTGTTGCCTGAAATTTCAGAACGACTCTATCTGTTGTATTGTTATGTAGTGAGGACAGTTTTTTTTTTCCAAGTAGTCTATAATAAAATTTTATATAATTGTGTTGTGTTTATATTTACGTTGGTGTTATTTTTGTGTTGAAAAGTGTTATAAATTTATAATTTTTTTTATATGTTAATGATTTGTTTTATAGTTATTCATATGTTAATTTTTATACCATTTGTGTATTATTTTTTTAGAGTATTAATTCATTTTAGGCAAAATTTGACTAATTCATGTATGCATGTTATGCAAAGTTTTTTATGATATTGTTAAGTGTAGAAACAGGGAGGAACTTGCTTTCCAAAACAAAAATTGTGGCTAAAGTAGTGTTTGGAGCTGTGGCTACGATTTCAACCACGAAGCCAATAAAAAGAACACTGAGGTTTACGCAATTCGACCTTAGTCTATCTCTGCAGGTCTTGCCCAAAGCAATGATCCCCTATCTTTCTCACAGTACAAGCAATGATTTAACTCCTGACATTAGTTTAACACTCAACAATTTAGCGACCTCACCATTGTATAAAGGCAAGATCACCCTCCCACTATAACACTCCTCGCCCGACCTAAACGTCGGGTCCAAGCTACAGGATGCCACATCCATTGCCGGAACAACTACCGTCAAATATACAATAAATAAATAATCCAAACATACAATCATGTCATAAACACACTTATATTATGATACACAATTAGTTTCAAGTCTCAATCGAGCTTACAAAAGCTCTTTTTTATTTACCTGAGCATGAAATATTGTCAAATTGTAAAGTTTCGAAATTTCTGAGTCGATGTCGTGACGTCAACACTTCTACGTTATGACATCGCCAAATAGTTTTTCACGTCACAATGTTAAGCCACTTGATGTTGCAACGCCACATACTGTTGACGACGTTGCGAGGACAAAGATTGCTCATCGAGACATGGACTCTGTTTTTGATGAAATTTAGGCCATTTGGTACCTATTTCATAACAACTTTTCAAACTTTTCATAACAAATTTTCAAACTTCTCATTTGGTGGATATTTGCATAACTTTACCTGTAACACCTTACTCCTAACCCGATCTTCAGATTCAGGTATGGAGCGTTACAAGTTAAACCATTGAACTGACTATACCATTTGAAAACCAACTTCCTAGTTTGGCGGGTACCAGCTTGCTAGAGTAGTGTCCCAATATTTTGAAAACATATAGTAGGTTGAAAGAAAATTCAGAATAGTATCGTGCAATGTAAAAATATGATATTAGTAAATAGCTTTTGGCGGAATCTTCATAAATATTCAGAAGTTCGAATAAAATTTCCCAATCGAGTTATCACTCGAGTAGTAATTTAAAAATTCATTTAAGTCTGTATGACATAAAATCAAGTTTGACATAAAACCCAACAAGGCTACAAATAAACATCCGAAATTTCAAAATATCATTTTCAAATACAGGTTGATAATTTCAACTGATGGCAACTAATAGATGTCCTAACACCCTAGCAATTACATATTACACCAATACAAGAGATGGCTCATAGTAGGCCACTAATCTGGCTAATTCCTTGCTACGACAATGTCCAACCTAAGAGCCTGATAATAAGAAGAAAGAAACTAAGTAAGGTCATAAGAACTTAGTGAGTTCCAAGGAAGTAAAGTCCCACAATAGGGGCTAACAGACATTAAGAGATTAAGACTTAGACTAACAAAATGGTACCCACATCTGATGGATACAACTCTTTTTGTTCCGAAGTATCCATTGGCAGATACTTCCACAAACAGACTCAGCCCCATGGCGGGCACTATCCACTATTCGAGGACTGCGTATACCGAACACAAGGCACCACAACTCTAATGGTATGGCACCTTGGAGGACTACCCTTTTATGACTGTCTATCGTATTGTTTACATTTTTCATGCCACATTCACACTTGTTTTACACAATGTTCACCTTTTTATCCACATACTTTCTTCCTTGTACTAGCTTCTGATCCTAATTCCGAAGAATTATTTTTCCTATATCTTCATTCCGCTCATTAGATCCATTAAACCAGTTATAACCTCCATACCTCCTTCATCCCTCATTTTATTTCGAACACGTGAGTGTTCCCCTGCAAGGTTGGGTATTCACCAATCATGATTTACACTAAATTTACCAACCTATGCTGTTTTTGGAGATAGAAAGGAAAATATGTCCTACAAGGCACGTTTTCACTGCCACATCAGTGAAAACGCGCCTTGTAGGATGCATTTTCCTTTTAACGATAACTATTCCCACGATAACTTTTTCAATGGCTAAAATAATTCCAAAAGCCATAGTTTTTTCTATACAAACCCCTCAAAACTTCATTCTTTTCAACCAAATACTCAATAGTTAATCCTCAATCATAAATTCTTAATCCTCAATTTTTAATTTTCAATCCTCATTTTTTCCAATTTCCAATTTCCAATTTCCAATTTCCAATTTTCAATCCTCAATTACTTTTTAATTCTTTTTTGAATTTTATTCTCTTCAATTTTATTTTATTTTTATAATTTATAAATAGCAAATTAGCTTATTCGTTTGGATGATAAGCATATCTTGATGTTCAATTACATATGGTAAGAAAATATTATTAAATTATTTAATTTTAAATTGTTAATTATTATATTGTCTAGATTATTAATTTTTTATGTTTATATGCTTAGCTTGAATATCGGATTTTGGAGATGTACATAAACAATTTAAGCTGAAGGTGCACTGTACTTAAACAATTACCATTTTTATTTTTCATTGTTGTAATTTTGAAATAACATATTATTTGAATAAGTGAAACAATCCAGCGAGACATAGCGATATATCGACCGAGCTCGAGGATATCCGACTAGCCTTAGATCAACAAACCCAAGAGGAGGTTAGTTTATGAATTTCTAAGTTTTTTTTTTATTCCAGCATTTGAAATTAAATATTAGGCATGTGCTAAAATTTATAAATTAGTACTTCAGTTTGTATGCATGCCATATGCGGATTCGAGGATTCAAGAATGTGTCCCAGCTGAATTTTTTTCCAATCGCAACATCTGGCACCTGAAAGTGCCATTGATCGTTTTTCAATGGTTGAGATGCATAAATATGATCGAGTGTTGCGACAGTTTGAGTGTACACAACGTATTCTGTTGCCACCCCAGGAACTCAATGACCTGCACAAGATCAACATGTGGGAGATACTCAAGGAAGATTGAAACATTCTAGAAGAAGTATATCAAGATTTGGCATCATAGGTACGATTACTTGCCAATGCGTGAACCATTTCTCACACGAAGTTGGCGACATCTCTAAATTACATGGATTGGTTCAAGCATAACGGCAAGTCGTATCTACTTCTGACTTCAGAAAAAAATATGCAGTGTCACTATAGGAGACTAAGATGAGGGTCCATCAATCCTAGTCGGGAGAAGATGTCGTAGGGGATCAACATCTTCTCCATCTACAACGGAAGACTCGATTGTCATGCAACCTCCCGGTCAGTATGGTTCATTTATTTTTTGTTCTAACCTAGTTTATTTGACACAAGCATCACATCACGCACAATCATTCCTTGCATCAACACCTTCAGCTCTAGTTTATTTTACACAAGCACCACAACACGCACAATCATTCCATGCATCAGCACATTCAACACCAATTTATTCTACACAAGCACCACAACATGTGCAATCATTCCCTACATCAACACATTCTCTAGGGAATTATTTCACACGACCTCCACCCACCACACCATATTACACACCAATGCCTCCAGCAACACCGACACATCTGGTATCGTCGACGATTCCCACATTTTATTTAAAAGTAGCCATGCAATGTAACACCCCTAACCCGTAACCATCGCCTGAATAGGGTTAAGAGGTATTACCAAACATATCGAAACATTTACGATCATTTTACAAACATAAAATGCACTATTATCATATCATAGCAAATCACATACATAGAGTCCATTTTTAAAGGTCTATGAGACCTTAACATGAATTAGAAAGGGGTTGGGACTAAACCGAGCACATACAAATTTTTTTGAAAATAAAATATTTTTCAAAGTTACAGAGGTTGCACGCCAGTGTGGGCAGGCCGTGTGCCACACACAGCATCAGACACACCCGTGTGTCCAAGCCGTGGCAAAACAGGGCATACATACTAACTTGTCCATACGGCCGAAGACACGCCCATGTGCTTGACCCGTGGGCAACACTGACTTAAATCACACGGCTTGTCACACGCCCATGTGTCTGGTCCGTGATGCGAGTCTAACTTATTCCGAAATGCAACCTTAAGAGACACGGTCGAGACACACACCCGTGTGCTCAACCGTATGGGCAAATATAGGCCATTTACAAGGCCAATTTGCCACCCATTTTAGGGTCATTCATACAAACACAAATAAGCATCATTTTATACTCCAAAAGCAACCAAAACATACCAAAAATGACCATCTTTTCTAACCATTCATGAGCATATCAAACATATCATCTTGTGCACAATTTATCTCATAACAACCTCGAACTCTTCTATGTAAAATCCAACCAAAACTTACCAACTCAATATACCAACCATTCATCATAATTATATACAAATTTCAAAACCAAATATTAAAACTAGACTATACATGCCACATAACCAATCTCAAGCATTTATTTACCGAAACAAAATCTGGATAGTGTGATGAGGTCTCTTACAACTTCCAACCCGAACATGTCTTTGAAACTTTATAAACATAGGAAAAATACACAAAGTAAGTTTTGAAAGCTTAGTAAGCCATAAGCAAATAAATCATTTCAATAATGTTTATAATTCAATTTAACTAAGTTGAATTTAACAAATCTCAACCACATATACATTCATCATAATCGTAATTTCTTAAGACCACATTAGGTAACTTCACTAGACTTAATTATGGATGAACATATAAACCATTTTTTCAAATTCATATATCAACCATTAGCTCATTCATAAAATTAATCTTTCACAATTTCATTACATACCAATCGAATCATTGGTCATTTATTACTGATTATTTATAAAAATATATCAATTTCAATTTCTTTTTATACACTTCCAAACTCGAATAACCATAACAAATTGCACATCAATACTATGTTCCGTGTGTCATAATTCTCATGTCGAAACATAGGACCACAATTTCATTTAACGAACATATATAACACATCATTCATTATCTTATATTTCACATATAACATCATTTGAATCATACTCACATTTCATATCAGAATTTCATATACAAATCATACGTACCTGAATCATATATGGCAAAAACACAATTACAATTTTTACATTTCTTATATGATTCATTTGTTCATAGTTCACTTGCTAATATCCACAACTCATTTTCACATAGATCTTATAACAATTAATCATAATCATACTCACTTTCATTGCTCAAATTCATATTCATCTCAACATACCTGATTCGGATACACATTCATATACTCATTTATTTCTCGGAATGCCCGTTGAACTGTTCGAAATAAAATAGTATACTTGGATAGCTCAGAAAACTCGTACAATGCCAACGTCCCAGACGTGGTCTTACATGTAATCAATATCGATGCCTCTGTCCCAGACAGGAGGTTTTACACGAAATCAAATACGATGCCGATGTCCCAGACATGGTTTTACACGTAAGTCTCAAATCGATGCCAACGTCCCAAATTTGGTCTTACACGATAACACATATCGGAATCTTATGTCATGACATATGTATCCTAACTATTCCTATGGTTTGTATAGGGCTTTTCGGACGTCGTAATTCTATCGATTCAAGCTCGTAACTAGTTCTCCAACTCTAAATTCAATTAGGCATATACACATATAATTATTAAAGATCAATTCAGCACATATAACATATATTCATTCAAATTTAACAGCATTTATTTACTTATGAACTTACCTCGTACGGACGCGAACGGACTAGAACGACTAATCGATAACTTTCGATTTTCCCGATCCAAATTCGATTTCCACTTTTGCCAATCTAATTAATATCAAAATTAACTTACATATTCAACATTTCATTCAATTTTCATTCAAGAGCATATAAATGGGCAATTTGCATTTTAGCCCCTAACATTTTACATTTTTCTCAATTTAGTCCTTAATACAAAATAACACAAAATACACAAAATTTCACTAAATCCTTGTTAGGCCGAATTCTAACCATACTACTAGCAGCCCATATTTTTAGTTTATTCACACATTTAACCTTGAATTTTACACTTTTCTCAATTTAATCCTTAATACACATTTTTATCAAAAATCACTTAATTAAACATAATAATCTATCAACAAAAATTTATATTTCATCATCAAACCACAAAAACATCAAGCTAACATCAATGGCAAATATCAAATTCATCATCAATTCTGAAAATTAAAGCATGAGTTTGCTAGCACTCGAAGCAACAATCACAAAAACATAAAAAACCGAGCAAAATCCATACCTCAATTTGAGCTTCAAAGTGCTGAATCTTTAAAGCTTTCAAATGTTTCTTTTTCTCTTCATTATTCGGCCAAAAGATGAACATAATGGCCATTTTATGTTTTTGTTTTATTTTATTTCTTACTAATATGCCATTTTACCTTTTTAACCTTAATGAAATAATATAAAAACTTAAAAATAATTGTCCACTATCGTCCATTCTAGAGGTGTACATGGGCCGGGCGGCCTGGCCCGACCCAAAGGCCCGCCCAAAATGTGGGAGGGTTTGGATAAAAATATAGGCCCGAAAATGGGCTTGGACAAAAAATAAGGCAGATTTAAAAAATGGTAGGGCTCTGTAAGGCATTTTGGCTCGAGCTACCTACCTGAATTCATTAAAGGAAAAAATAATATTTTTAAATATTATTTTCTTATTATTTTCTCCTTATTTTGCTACCATTTTACTATTATGTTTCTATTATTTTGTTGTTATTGTTTAGATATTATATAAAACTTATTTTATTGTTAATTTTGTTATTATTTTAAAGACATTTGTTAATTTTTTATTATTTTAGAGGCATTTGCTTGTTAAGTTGCATCTATTTAAGTGTTATTTAAGTCTACATATTTTTAAAATTTATTTTCAATTTGTTGAAAAATATTTATTTTGATTTTTTAGTATTTTGATGTATTATATATATTTAAAATTTATATAAAATAATATAAAAATTAATATGGTAGGTTGAGCTCTGCCTCGAGTTTTAGCATTTTATATGGGTCGGGCTTGGGCAAAATTTTAGGCCCATTTTTGGGCTACTACCTACCGAGCCCAATGAATGTGCCTAAATTTTAGTTGGGCTGGCCAAATTTTACCATGTACACCTCTAGTCCATTCTATCATTTAATGGCCTAATTTCATTTTAAGGCCTCTACACTAAAAGAACATAGCAATATAGCACTTTAACAAATAGCAAGTCACTTTTTTATTTTACGCGATTTAAGTCTTTTTATCAAATTGAGCACTTAAACTATCAAATTTTCATACGAAATTTTCACACATTTTAATTCACATACTGCAATTACCAAAAATAATATTAAAATATTTTTTGACTCGGATTTGTGGTCCTGAAACTACTATTCTGACTAGGGTCTAAACCGGGCTGTTACAACTCTCCTCCTTAAGGATTTTCGTCCCCAAAAGTCTTACCAAAAAGTAGATTAAGGATTTTCTTCCACATCACATATTTCAAATTCACACATAGCTTCAGAGTTCAAATCTCTTTAACCTCACAACTAAAATTCTGATCTAACTTTCACTGTACATCATCTTTAGTTGAAACTACTTATAACTGTATTAAATTGTTTTCATTTCTGCTCAATTTCTCTGACGATTTTAATCATGTGAATAAATTTCTCACAAAACTCGATCCTGAAGTAACGAAATTCGATAAGTGCTTATAACAACAATAGTCTTTCTTAGTTGCTTTGAAATTCTAAAACATAGTGACAAATAAATATTTTGAGAATTTGGTTTGCATTGCCCGATTTCAATGCAATTCATACTCACACATTACTGTAATCTCTCTCAGAATTATCATATGAGTTTCAGATCTCACCCTAAAACAATGATAATTGACACCATAGACAGGCTTACCAACACAAAATGGATAACTCAGCTGTTTTGTCAAAAGAGAAAATCCATACGTACGGAGAGACTTCTTCAAACAGTTAACAATAATTTAGATAACATCTATTTTTTCGATGATAGGAAAAATCCCGATGCAAAAATTCATCAAAACTCTATTTCGTTACTACACAGATATCACCACATGTTGTAACAGCCCCGAAGACACTTAATAATCAATTTTAACCTGTTGATAGCTCAGGCATCTGAACACAAGATCAGAAATATCACGTTTCTTACACATTCATCAATACCACTATTTCATATTATTATGCATCTTGATACTCCCATATGAACAGTCAAACTACCACTGTGAGCTACCTATAACAGTTGTTGTACAATCTCAGAACTTTTTGGTATACTCACACTTTGTCAAAGCAACAATTAATCATCGGTTCCACATTACAAATTCTGAATCAGAAGTCTATTTACGTTGAACCCTTTTTAATTTGCAAATCTCTAACACATATCTGAGCTTCATAAATTTCTGAATAAACATCAATTTAGCTTCTAACTTATCCACTAACTATCAATCGCGTATTCATTTCTCGTAAAGCATATGAAAGTTTTTTGCTCAAAACATCCATAACTGTAATCATTTTCCCCAGATTTACTAACTCAAAACCCTTACATGGTTTAAACTATCTTTGCTATTTCATATTCAGACCGCTCAGTCACATCAAATAAATTACATTACTAGCAAACAATCAATGTCGCTAACTATCCCACAAAAGTACAATGTCAACCGTTTCTAATTCGCGTGCCGAATAACACCTCTCATGTAGCTTTAACTGTATGGAATCACAAGATATCATTATACAATCTTGTATTAAAACACTCTTCAAACCATTTAATGACTCATGACTGAAAATCATAAACTCTTTACCTGACTTAGACTGAACCAGAACTGATGTTTCAATTAACAATGTCTTTTCACAAATAAGAACTTCAAGAATATTTCTCAAGAAAACCATTTCGATAGATATAATTCTGTATCTTGTCTTCAAGAATACGGATTCTTCTTTCAGACTATCCCTCAATTTACACATGTGCATTCAAAGTTTATTTCCAGTTCGATGGATAGATTCAAACACATATAACCCAATTTTCTTTTCAATCAAATAATTCAAATCATACTAACTACTGAATCGATCTTTTCGAAGAAATATTTTTTCTCATTAGAAGGATAACCCCAGACATATCATTATACAGATTGATCTTGAACCTCTATCATTTTCACTTTTATCAATGTCAAACTTTCACGAGAACTAGAAAAGAGTTTATAATAAAGCTGTCTCATCTATTGATCATCGAAGTTTTGAATTATAATGAAGTCACCTTTATTAGATAGAAATCATTGGGCCTTAATAAGAACGATGTCTTCACCCTATAAATAGATATTATCCCGGCTGTTAATGAAGCATTTGAATACAGAAAAGAATCAAATATGGTTTTAATAGTAATCTCTGTAGAAACACAACTTCTATAACTCTGAGGACGGTACCACTGTACTCTCACATTTCAAGATAGAAATTATAATTACAATAGACATAGTCATCTTTGTCAATTAGAGATCTCTTACAAATAATCACATGGAATCATAAGAAAACTGGAATTGCAAAATTTCAACATATGGAGTTACATAGGATATCTAAAAATTACAACCCATATAGAATGATATAAAATTCTGATGATATCCCAGAAAATGTCCAGAAAGAACAATGTCACTCTTAAATACTGAAATCCACCGTAACAGAAGCAATATAATCTTCACATATATTCAATAGAACAATAACTAGTAGAAACAGAATATTAGCCTCATACAGATTTTACCGTCGACTTTCATATCCACACAAGAAACAAATTATCATAGAAAGACATAACAATGTCGAACATGTAAAAGTCTGGTTTAGACCCTGGTCGAAACAGTAGTTTCAGGACCACAAATCCGAGTCAGTAAAATATTTTAATATTATTTTATGTGTCTGCAGTATATGATTAAGCATGTGTTAAAGTTCCATGAATTAATTCGTCTGTTTGTGTGTTTAATTTGAGTAAATGACTAAATCACACAAAGTGTAAAAGTGACCCATCATTTGATTAATGGCTAAATTGATGTGGCTTTTTAAGGTGGAGGCCTTAAATTGTAAATTGGCCTTTTAGAAATGTAGTGGACGGACATTAATGTGATAAATGCCTTTTTTTATTTGGTAATGGTTTATTAAATAATAAATATTATAAGTTATATTATATAAAACAAAAACATGAAAAAGAAAGCCATAATGCTTATCTTTGGCCGATATCAAAAAGAAAAAGCAAAGAAGAAGAAGGTTAAGTTTCGGTTATGTTCAAGCAAAATTAAGGTATGTATTAGTCTCGATTTTTGATAATTTCTACATTTTCGTAATCGTTGCTTTGTATACTTCAAAACCCATGTCTCAATTTTATGAATTGATGTTGTTTGTGAGATGTGCCATTGATGAAATAGTAAGCTTTGTGATGATTTTTGGTGTTAAATGAAAGATATGTGTTTAATGAACAAGTGTTGTTCTTGAATTTTTGATGAATTTAGCTAAAGAGGGCTAAATTGTAAAAATAGTATTTTGAAGGACTAATTTGTGAAATAAATGAAATGTGATGACTTATATGAGCATGGGTGACATTCGGCTAAGCATGAGTAAAATGAAATTTGGTATATTTTGTGATTTTGTGTAATAAGGACTAAATTGTCTAAATATGAAAATGTAAGGGCTAAAGTGTAAATTACCCTAAATATGTGTATTTGGATTGAATTGAATGTTTTGGTAAATAAAAGGGTTAAATTTGAATATGTATAGATCAAGAATAGAAGAAAATGAGCTTAGATCGCGGGAAAGCGAAAGTAACCGAGTAGCCGTATCTGTTTGTAAAAACCGAACTCGAGGTAAGTCATATTGCAAATAAATGTAATTGTACTGAATTGAGTTTACATGTCTATCAATGATAATGACTGCTTATAAGATGCTATATGAATTTTGGGATAAGGTCGATATAGTGATAAGTCTGAGAAGTTCCGTATGAACTTAGGAATACAAAGGTATCTGTTCTGTTTTATCATGTAAGACCACGTCCGGGACGTTGGCATTGATTTGATTACGTGTAAGACCATTTCTGGGACAGTGGCATCGATATCTAATTACATGTAAGACCCTGTCTGGGACAATGGCATCGATATCGATTACGTAAGATCGGGACAATGGCATCGATATCACGTGTAAGACCACATGCGGGACGATGGCATTGATATCTGATTATGTGTAAGACCCTGTCTGGGACAGTGGCATCGATATCTGATTTCATATAAGACCACGTCTGGGAAGTTGGCATTATATGACTATTTTGAGCACTCTGAGTATTCGATTTAGTTCTAAGCGGTTCGATGGGCAAGCCCAAGAAATGAATAACTATGTGAGTTATATACCCATTTCAGGTACGTTTGGTTTGTACACCAAGTGTGTATAAAAGGTAAGTACCTACATGAATTTGATTTGAAGAAAAGTATGTTTGAATATGAGAATTTGAATGAGATGTAAGAATGGTTATGAATGTGGAAAAAATGGCCAAGAATATGGATCAAAGCATATATGTGAGAAATTTGCTAGGAATATGAATTGTACCAATGTTTCTACATGCTTATATGGTCTACATATTAAGTTTATTGTATTATGACTTACTAAGCTTTTGAAAAGCTTACTCTCTGTGTGTGTGTTTTCTTTGTTTTATAGGTCGTCAAGCTACTGAAGGCTCGGGACCTTCAAGGATTATCATCACGCTACTAAACTTATTTTGGTACCCTTTTGAAAGTGTATATAGCTAATTATGGCATGTATAGGCTAGATATATGTATATGTTTATGAAGTGAACTTAACCATGTGTTTTGGAAGGTTTTGAATTGATAAAATGCTTGAATGAATGGGGTATGTGAAGCATGTTTTGGTATGGTTTGATGCATATGAAATGGTTAAGTTTTGGCTAAGCAAATGGATGATCTATACTTGTAATGATATGAGTTTTAGTTTGTAATTTGACATGAATGAGATTGGCATTGAATGTATAGATTGAATGGTCAATTTGGTATGTTTTTGGTTGCCATATATGCATGATAGGTGATGGAAAATGCTAGTTGTAGGTATGACCCATTTGGGTGGAATTTTGGTCTTGCAAATGACCTATAATGTCACATGGCCATGGCACATAGGCGTGCCTAGTGACCGTGGGGTAAAGTCTGTATATGGTCTAGTGGGACACGGCCAAGGCACACGGACGTGCCTGGTACCCGTGTGGTATTTGGCAAGATCGACCACGGCCAGGGTATACGGACGGGCCTGGTGGCCGTGGTACATAAGTCAGTTTCAACCACGAGTAAGACACACGGTTGTGTCTTGTAGCCATGGGTGGGGCACGGCCTACCCCCACAGGTGTGTGTCCCCTGTATTATAGAAAAGTTTTTAATTTTCCATGAAATTTTGCATGAGTTTCGTTTTAGTCCCGATTCGATTTATAAGCATGCTTAGGGTCTCGATGACTCACTTAAGGGACATTATGTGTATGATAGATGAATGAAATGTATGAAATGTTATAAATGTTTTCGATCTATCCGGTAATGCCTTTGACCCTATTCTGGCGACGATTTCGGTTTAGGGGTGTTATAGAACATAACCCAAATAGATCAACCATGCTTTCATTTATCAATACATTTAGCTGGTGTTCTCATACGATAAGAATTTTCTTTCTAAAATTAAATAGTCACATATGCTTCTAAGGATAAATATACACATAGAATGCCTAGAAGGAATCATAGTAACTGCCCGACTATAACCATTGCATTCAACCATCAATACAATTCAATCATTATTCAACTGTCTAATTCTGCCATCATAAATTTTCACATTATCCCTTCGCTAACAAAAATAAATTCAGAAAAGCTTCCAGATAATACTTTATTTAGATAACATAGCTGAATACGTCATTTAGTCGGAATTAACTTCTTCTTTACTAGTGACTCTGCATAATCTGAATAGTCTTCAGAACTATCCAATATCTCTTTTAGTACTGTTTTCATTAGCTAATTCATTCTCTTTTCTGACTACATTACTAATTTTTCAAACACGGACTTCTATAACTCCACACTCATGAGCTTATTCAATCCAAATCTTACAGATTTCATTATAACATTTCACTGACAAGGGGGTGAGGGTAGTAAAGCCTCAAATTTAACTTACATATACATGCACATAACATATACTATCATAAATAGCCAGCTCATTTTTAAATTTCACATTCTCAAAACATTTAATAATCACTAACTTATCAACACTTTTGTACTTAACATATTGGTAATATGCAAACTAATATCACTAATTCATAATCAAAGCATTTCATATAGTAGTCATAGGCCACATATCACAACTCATATACTCATATCATTACTGCATTTATCAATAACAAAATATCTTGTATTCCTATTTATACCCTTATGAGTCTTAACTCATCATCAACACATTTTCACTCAAATATTTGAGTATTTACTCCTATACTATCAGAATTAGCTCTGTTGGAAAGCATATATGTCTCATCAAAACAATTTTAGTCAGTGTCGGGAGATATCACACTATCGCAGGTTATATATATGGCATGTATAGCTAGACTCACATACGCTATGGTAGTCCTAGAACTGACAAAACCGTAACTCTGATACCAATAAAATGTAACACCCTTAACTCGTGACCATCGCCGAAATAGGGTTAAGAGGTATTATTAGACATATCAGAACTTTTACGATCATTTCACAAACATAAAATACACTATTATCATATCATAGCAAATCACATACATAGAGTTCCTTTTTAAAGGTCTATGAGACCTTAACATGCATTGGAAAGGGGTCAGGACTAAACCAAGCACATACAAATTTTTTTGAAAATCAAACATTTTTTAAAGTTACAGAGGTCATACACTCGTGTGGGCAGGCCGTGTGCTTTACACGGCATCAGACACACCCATGTGTCCAAGCTGTGGCAAAACAGGGTATACATACTGATTCTGACTTGTCCACATGGCCGAAGACAGGCTCGTATACTTGACCCATGGGCAACACTGACTTACATCACACGGCCTATCACACGCCCGTGTGTTTGGCCCGTGTGCGAGTCTGACTTATTCCAAAATGCAACCTTAAGAGACACGGCCGAGACAGACGACCGTGTGCTCAACCGTGTGGGCAAATATAGGCCATTTACAAGGCCAATTTGCCACCCATTTTAGGGCCATTCATACAAACACAAATAAGCATCATTTCATACTCCAAAAGCAACCAAAACATACCAAAAATGACCATCTTTTCTAACCATTCATGAGCATATCAAACATATCATTTTATGCACAATTTATCTCATAACAACCTCAAACACTTCTATGTAAAATCCGTCCAAAACTTAACAACTCAATATACCAACCATTCATCATAATTATACCAACTTTGCATTACAAAACATAGATTAAAAATTACCATGTTCACATCCATTAACAAGCCATATCACATGGATTATATATATATACACAAATTTCAAAACCAAATATCAAAACTAGACTATACATGCCACATAAACAATCTCAAGCATTTATTTACTGAAATAAAATCTGGATAGTGTGATGAGGTCTCCTACAACTTCCAACCCAAGCATGTCTCCGAAATTCTATAAACATAAGAAAAATACACAAAGTAAGCTTTGAAAGCTTAGTAAGCCATAAGCAAATAAATCATTTCAATAATGTTTATAATTCAATTTAACTAAGTTGAATTTAACAAATCTCAACCACATATACATTCATCATAATCATAAGTTCTTAAGACCACATTAGGTAACTTCACTAGACTTAATTATGGATGAACATATAAACTATGTTTTCAAATTCATATATCAACCTTTAGCTCATTCATAAAATTAAGCTTTCACAATTTCATTACATACCAATCGAATCATGGTCATTTATTACAGATTATTTATAAAAATATTTCAATTTCAATTTCTTTTTATACACTTCTAAACTTGAATAACCATAACAAATCGCACATCAAAACTATGTTTCGTGTTTCATAATTCTCATGTCCGAAACATAAGACCATATTTTCATTTAACGAACATATATAACTGATAGTTGTTTTGTCAAGTTTTAAAATTTATAAAGAGAATGATCGAACCTGGAAACTAACTCTGACAATGATTAAAGGCAAGTGTACCTATCGAACAGTAGTATAGTTTAGGCAAGACCAGATTGTCGAACCCAAAGGAACTAAAAGTACTAATACTTTCTTTTTATTATTTAGCCTAAAATAAGAGAAGTTGCTTTAATCTAAATTAATGACTACTAAAATAAAAATGCAAAGACAGAAAGAATGAATTGGAAAATAACTTGAAGAGTAACTCATTTGATCACGATGATACCCTCAAGAAGAATCTACCTAGACTTCACTTGTTATTTAACACTGAACCATACAATTTATTCACTTAGTTTGATCCGTAATACTCCCTAACGTATATTAAACCCTCTTCGAGGTGAATAACGTCTAACCCTAGGTTAATTAATGAAAATCTCTTTCTCAAATAATAACCCCCTAGAATAGCAGTAAATCGATCTATGGACTCCCATATTAGGTTTCACCCTAATCCAGAAAAATCTCGTCACCCTACCTCTAGGCGTGTGATCAACTCCGTTTTATTATGCTAGATCTACTCTTAAGTAGTGTCTATTCCTCCTCCACCTAAGCACATTTGATTTGGATTAAGTATGCATAATTAAGAACAAACTAAGTATTTATCATATAATTAAGAAAACAATAACAAGATTCATCTAGGTTTCATCCGCTTCAGGTATCTGAAGAGTTTAGTTAATAACAAATAAAGAAAACATCTTAAGAGAAAAGATAAAACAAAACATAAGAAATCCCTAAAACCCCCGGAAGGAATTGAAGAAGAAATCCGCCGTCTTGAGTAGAATTCCGGCTCTATGAGATGGATCAACTGGCTATCTTCGAGTAATTCCCACAAATTTGACCTTCTGGCTTGGCTCCTTGGCCTAGCTAACCGCCCCCATTCAGGTTACACTTAGGGTGTTTATATAGACTTTTGGAATGCTTTACTTGGCCTCTAAGTGTCCCAATTCAAGTATACTTCCTACTCGGTGTTTGAATAGGCTTTGGAATGTGTTTCTTTGCCCCAAAGTATCCAAATCTGAGTGAAATTGCTCTCTCCCGCGGTAGGGGCACGACCATGGTACATGCCCGTGTAAATCGTTTTTAGGTTGTGTCTCAATTATGTCGATTGGGGCACGGCCGTGTAAATCATGGCATGGCCGTGTCTTAGTTATTTGTCAAGGCACGGTCGTGTGGCTTGAAGTCCAGGCCGTGTCGATTTCCTCATTGGCCCAAATTGGTCTGTTTTAAGCTTGTTTCTCGTTCTTTTTGTCCTCGGGTGCTTTCCTGAGTATAAAACATCAAAAGAAAGGATTAAGAGCACCTTTTTACATAAATGAAGGTCTAAATCATCCAAAAGCATACTAAATGTGGGCTTAAAATATGTTAATTTTACGGTTTATCAAATACCCCTACACTTAAGCTTTTGTTTGTCCTCAAGCAAAATTCTCAACTTACAATTAAAAAAAACTTTCCATAATTCACAATTCCTATCAACAATGCCTTATCATAATTCACAGATAATTTATACATGGATAATTTAACTCAAAGACTCTTAAAGGCTCAAACAATTCTAAGTCATAAATTTGTAGCATAAAAACATAGGCGTCTCCCCTTATCTAAATAATTACCTTTAATTCAAAACTGACAAGGAATGACATCCTCACTGAAGATTCACTCAAACCATTCGAAGTGTTTAAGTTTCAAGAAAAAGCACTCATAAGTCGAACCTGAAAAGTTAATCCCATAGGCTTGCCTGAAAATCAAGTCTCCACCACTGTAATATGAGATGATACACAAATCAAAATGTCTTTGACAAGGTTGTAACGGGGCTTAGGTTAAAGGTGTGGATAAAGGCTAAATTAGAAGGTTTAGAATCGAGATTGACCCGACCAATTATCTAACTAAAAATAATGAACTTGAAAATAAATGATTACATCAATTGAAACTTTGAAACTAATAATACTACGAGCTTTTTCTTTGATAATTGAAATTTAAATGTACAAGCTCACTTTTTATACTACTAATGCTGAATATACTTCGATTTCAATTTTTTTTCAAATGGAAACATAATAAAGAAAACTTTATCAACTGAATTAAACTAATTCGGTAACTGATCAAATCAATTTTCGATAGAAGGGTAGTCAAAAGAATGGTGGTAACAAATACAAAGGGTTTTGGGTTAGTATTAGCAGGTAAATCAATAAAAAGAGTTGTTAGGATCAAAATGGGTTCACTAAGGGTTAATTTGTGAAGGTAGGATTTTTAGTGGAGTGAATGGGTTAAAACCTAGGTGCCTTTATCATCTAAGTATATCAAATCATTAATGTGGTCTCAATATGTATAATCAAGGCAAGTTCTAGAATAATAATTCAGTGTTGACACACTTATAATCAATAAAGTGAGCATGAAAAAGAATATATGCTCTATAAGGCTCAAATCTCACAAAAATTATGGGTATTTGACATCAATCCTGTAAATTTCAATCTTCAAGGTAATATTCAAATTCAGTTCAACAACCTAGAAATTTTTTTTTTTGATTCTTGAAAAATAGACTTATCATACTTGATTCTCTAATACTTCAAATTTAATCATCAATGCACAATTATCAATGACTTACTCAAAAACATATCGATAAAAATCATAAATCATTAGAAACTTCACCTTAATTAATAATATGGGAAAATTACTTAGGAACAAGACTAAAATTTAGGATTTTGGAATAATGCAAAAAGTTAGGTACTTTTACCCCCCACACTTAAGATGAACATTGTCCTCAATGTACAAAGATAGATAAATAATTATGTAATAAAATCAAAAGAGAAGGGGAGAAGTAACACTTCCTGAATTTTGGATGATTTCCTTGGAGGATGGTAGATGTCGTGGTGACGGATGAATTGTATAGTAGTGAAGTGCTCCTAATGATGTGTTTGATACTGCTAATTTATCAATGAGAAATCTTGGAGGCGTAATTAAATAACTGTTAGGAATACTCGAAGGTTAGATGTGGATGATAATCATGATAAAAGTTGTCAATGTATGAGGAAATTGTTCAAACGTAAGACAAATCGAATATTAAAATAACGAGAAAAATAAAGTAAAAATTTAAAATAAAGAATAGAAAATCTAGATAAAAGGACTCAAAGGTCCTCATCATTGGCTGGATCCTGGGGTGGTGTTGGTGATGAGATATGGAGGGGCTGGCATATCTATTGGAGGGTGGCCTTTATCCCATCAAAACGTCGAGTGTTGTCAGTGAAATACTGCTCGAACTGGTCAAGGCGTGCAGAGATATTCACCAATGAGGTTGCTTATGGGATGGCCACTGGCTCAAAATCAGTGCCTCTTGTGATGGTGGTGGGACATCATTAGTAATGTCCTCGGGCTCCCTCTCGTCTGTGGGTGTCACTAATCGATATTGAGGGGGGTTAGTCCCTCGACGATGTTTAATCATCCTCATGTGTAGCATTGTTTGGATGCCTTGAGGTGCCATCTGCCCAATCATCGTGAGGGAGGATCTCTGGTCGTCGATGTTAAGAAGATCGAAGTGTCGAACCAACCGTGTTATATATGGGCCCATCGATAGAATTCTCTTTCTGTGCGCCTCTGTTTGATGCTGCATTGCTCCGGCAACAAAGTATGCAAGGTCGAACACGTGTCCTTCCGACATACAGAATAAGTAGTATACATCGTGTCGGTTTACCATGTCGGTGCTCTCACGATGACCTCGTAATGGTGTGAGTGAGAATGGCGTGAATGTACCTCAAGTATGGGGTGAGAGTTGTCGCTTTGGAGCGGCTGGGGTCGTAGACGCCAGTGGTGAGGATAAGCTACGCCAGCAGTAGATGGGAGTGCAGTGGAGCTGCTCGGTTTAAGTCGGAGAGTGGATTTTTTTCTATAAATTATGGCGTATAGAGTTTGAGTGTCGAGCTGAATTACGGTACGCTTAGTTGATGTACCGTGCTCTCTAAACGGAATTAGACTGTACCCGGGTCGTCAAACTATGCCATCACTGTCTGCAAGGCGAAAGTGGTGCAGAACTCTAGTGTGAGCTCCAAGTATGTGGGCTCGATATTGAGAAAAACTATTCCCACGGGTCGGTCGAGATGAGGGCTCGAATATCGACTGCGAGCTCGACTTTTTCCAGTGAGTCCCAATCGATGCACCTACCGGTGCTGAGAGGTCTATTCTGGATTGCCTTGTAACACTCTTCCTAAGCTTCCTAAGGAAATCGTAGGAATTGATGTCGTAGCTCAGAAGAAGCCCTTGCGGAGGATGATCTGGACCTTTTCTTTTCTTGCTTGGGGTGGCTGTGGATCTTTTTGGTCGTGATGATGACATGGTACCTGAAAAAAGAAAAGGTTTGTACCACAATGTAATCCAGGTTCAAGATATTTGAACAAGCAACCAATTCAAAATAAGAATTTTTAATGAGAAATAACTAATAACACTATCATTATCGTGTTGCAAATATATATGATATTCATGAAATATTGAAATAAACATGAGAAAAATCACACTTAAAACTGAAAAAAATAACAGTCAATTACTAACTAGCACTATCACTATGATGTAATAAACATGAGAAATTCATACTTAAAACTAAACAAAAAGTATAAATAAAATAAAATAATATGAAATTTAGCAAACTTTAGTTAAGAAAGTGAAATAATGGAACGAACCAGGGGTGATGGTGGTGGTTTTCTTTCGGACACGGGTTGAGCACGGCGGTGGCGTGAGTTTGCAGCACGAACACGATGGTGGCAGGGGCGTGGAGTTCGGCGGCATGACGGTGTTGCGGGCATGGGGTGGTTTGTGGTGTGTTTTTAGGGAAGAAATGAGAGTTGAGGAGGTTTTGGAAAGGTGGGGAATATGGGTGTAGTCAGATTTTTGGAGGAAGAATGTTGAAAGTTGTTTTTAGGGTAGCTTTTGGGAAAGTGACGGGTTCATTTGGTTAAATAGGGGAAGGGACACGGGCTAGTGCCACGCCCGTGCTCTATTTTAAAGTGTCCATGTTTTTTACAATTTTTAGGCGTGTTCATATGTTTGGCCACGGCCGTGGGTATATGTGGCATACCCGTGTTTTGTTCACACGGTCCTGTAGAATGGGCGTGTTCCGCCCGTGTTCAATAAGTCAGTATGTTGGCACGGTGAGGTAACACGGGAGTGTGTAGCCCGTGTGTGGTAAGTCAGTATTTTCACAAGATTGTCAGGCACGGGTGTGTCTAGCCCGTGCTCGATAAGTCAGTAATCTCGCACGGTTAGAGGGAACGGCCGTGTCTCGCCCGTACTCAATAAGTCAGTAACCTCGCACTAGTAGTTGGCATGGGAGTGGCCTCTTATCGCAGGCCGTGTTTGGAAAATAAATTCTTCTTTTGTCGTGTACGATTATTGGCTCGCCTGTGGTTTGTTTCCTAGCTTCCACACGGCAATGGGCACGCCCGTGTATAAGGCCGTATGGTCTAAAACCTGCACTTTATTAGGTTAGTTAGATACTGACCAGTTAAAAGTATAATGTTAGGGAAGTTAGTGTTCGAGCTGCCTCCCGAGAAGCGCTTGTTTATTGTCTTAAGCTAGACTTTCCCTGTTTTTGGTTCTAAAAAGGTTCATGGAGCAGAAGCTCCTCTCTCATATCTCTAAAATCTGCACAATTATAAATTTTGAGTCGGTGACCATTTACCTTGAATGTGCCCTTAGTGGGGTGAGTTACCTCTATTATGCCGTATGGAAAAATTGTTTTGATCATGAATGGGCCTGACCATCTAGATTTCAGCTTCCCAAGAAATAATTTAAGCCTTGAGTTATACAGTAGGAACAAGTCTCCTACTTTGAATTGTTTTGACTTCTTTAGGTGAGAATCGTGGCACCGCTTTGTTGCCTCTTTGTATAATTTCGAGTTTTCATAGGCCTTAGCTCTCCATTCGTCTAGCTCGTTCATCTGCATCATTATTTTCTTTCCTGCAGTTCTAAGATCAAAATTTAAAAACTTTATGGCCCAAAAAGCTTTGTGTTCTAACTCGAATGGTAGATGACAGCTTTTCCCGTATACAAGTTTGTATGGGGATGTCCCTAGAGGGGTTTTAAATATTGTTCTATAGGCCCATAAAGCATCATCTACTTTTAATGCCCAATCTTTTCTATTCGATTCAACCGTTTTTTCTAGGATGTGCTTAAGTTCTCGGTTTGCTACTTTAACTTGCCCACTAGTTTGAGGGTGATATGGGGTAGCTGTCCTGTGGTATACTCCATATTTTTTTAGAATTTTTTCAAATTGAGTATTACAAAAATGAGTACCCTTATCACTAATGATAAATCTAGGTGTCCCAAATCGAGAAAACAGTTTCTTAAGAAATTTAACTACTACCCTAGCATCATTGGTAGGTAAAGCTTCCGCTTCTACCCATTTTGACATGTAATCAACTGCCACTAGGATGTATTTATTTCCAAATGAACTAGGGAATGGGCCCATAAAATCAATACCCCATACATCAAATAATTCACATGATAACATATATGTTTGAGGCATTTCATCACGTTTAGAAATATTACCTGTTCTTTGGCATTTATCGCACGAGATAACATACCTGTTGGCATCTTTAAATAAAGTTGGCCAATAAAACCTGATTCGAGTATTTTATGTGCTATCTTAATGCCACTGTAGTGTCCTCTTGAGGGTCCTGAATGGCAATGTTCCAGGATTTTGCTTGCTACGCCTTTGTAATGCATCTTGAATTACGATCCGCACATATACGAAAGAAAAGGATCTTCCCAAAATAGTTTTCACATCAAGAAAGAATCGTTTCTTTTGGTGATGTGTTAGTCTTTTTGGCAAGATGTTAGCTGCTAAATAATTCGTAATATTTGCAAACCATGGTACCTCAGAATGTGTTATAGAAAAGAGTTGTTCTTCGGGAAATAAATTATTTATCTCATTTTTATCGAGCTATCTGATATGTGGATTCTCAAGTCTGGAGAGGTGATCTGCCGCAATATTCTCAGCTCCCTTCTTATCTTGTATTTCCAAGTCAAATTCCTATAGGAGTAAAATCCATCGTATGAGTCGAGGTTTTGCATCAGGTTTGTTTAAGAGATAGCAAAGAGCTGAATGGTTAGTGTAAACGACAACTTTAGACAATATTAAATACTGCCTAAATTTGTCAAAATTAAAAACTACAGCTAGTAATTCTTTCTCTGTGGTGGTGTCGTTTTCATGTACGGGTGTTAATGCTCTTCTAGCGTAGTAAATTGGCTGAAAATGCTTGTCTCTTCGTTGTCCCAAAACTGCACCTACTGCAAAATCACTTGCATCACACATTAGTTCAAAGGGTAAGTTCCAATCAGGTGTAATTATAATCGGTGCATTTATTAGTTCATCCTTAAGGACATTAAATGCATCTAAACATTCCTGATTGAAATTGAAAGGAACATCTTTTTCTAGTAATTTTGTCAAAGGCTTAGCTATTTTAGAAAAATCTTTAATAAATCTTCTATAGAACCCTGCATGCCCTAAAAAGCTTCTAATAGCCTTAACTGAACTAGGGGGAGGTAATTTTTCTATGGTTTCAACCTTTGCTTTATCTACCTCAATCCCTTTACTAGAAATCTTATGTCCTAATACAATCCCTTCTCTAACCATAAAGTGACATTTTTCCCAATTTAAAACAAGGTTTATTTCCTCACATCTCATTAGAACTCGTTTTAAATTTTTAAGACAAAGATGGAAAGAATTACCAAATACCGATAATCATCCATAAATACCTCCATGATGTCTTCCATGAGTTCGTCAAAGATTGCCAACATGCAACGCTGAAAAGTAGCAGGAGTATTACATAATTCAAAAGGCATTCTACGATAAGCAAACGTACCATATGGGCATGTAAATGTTGTCTTCTCTTGATCTTCAGGAGCTATGGGAATTTGGAAGTAGCTGAAAAGTCCGTCCAAGAAGCAGGAGTACATATGCCGGATAGTCTTTCTAACATTTGATCTATGAAGGGTAGAGGGAAGTGATCTTTTTCGGTGGCATCGTTGAGCTTTCTATAGTCTATAGCACTCTCCATCCTCAGAATCGTTCTTGTGGGGATTAATTCATTCTTTTCATTGGGCACCACCGTCATACCTCCTTTCTTTGGAACTACCTGCGAGGACTTACCCAAGTTTGTCGTAAATAGGATAAATTATTCCTGCATCTAAAAGTTTAATTACCTCAGCTTTGACCACTTCTTTCATGTTGGGGTTTAGCCATCTTTGGGGCTGATAACACTCTAGAATGTCATGTTTTTATGTGCTAATTGCATATTAATTTTGAGTGTGATTCTACTAATTTGGGCTATTTATGGACTTTTATCTCGTAGGGACTAAATTGGAGACCAAAGCAAAATTGAGGGCCAAAACTATGAAATTAGAGATAAAAATATACCAATGCGTAACAAAGGGAAAATATGGTGCCAAAAGTGCAAACATGGAGGGCAGAGGGATTGAAGAGACTTTACTTTATCAAACTCTATTTTAATTATATTAGGATAATTAATATTAGGATAATCCTTTAGGATTATTTAATTTCTTAATTTATCTCTATTTATCTTCAATTAAATTGTAATTATCTTTGGGAGTTTGAGTAGAACTAGTCCATTTACCCGAGCACTATAAATAGGGGATGAAGTGACTCATTTTGGGGTTCATCTTTTCTATACACTCTTCTCCCATAAATTTTTGTGCTTCCTTTATTATTTTCCTTCAATAAAATTCTCTTTTCATTCTTATATATTTATTTATTTTTCCACCACAAATATGAGCCACTAAAATCCATCTAGCAGAAGGTCGCCAAATGCCCCAAAGAGCTTCTTGAGGCCTAGAGTCCGCACTTAACTTTCTCACCCGTGTATTCATCGTTTCTCCACATTACGGGCCGACGCTCCGTCTGTGTCCCTTTAAAAGTAACCCTTTCAACGATGCAAAGGCGGCCACTTTGTGTGTTTTGGGAGGATTGCACCGTCGGTTCGTGAGCTTCTGCGTCGACGAGGTTAGCGAGCCCAAGAGACAAAATGGTGGATTCACCATTGAGAAACGTTGATCTAGCGAGGTGACTCCACAAAAGCAATCGCAAGCTAGAGTCGCCCCTAAATCCGTAAGTTTAAACTCTTGGAGTTGGTGGTCATAGGTGTCTTCTTCCACTATAAGCGGCTTACTTGGGCAGAGAAGGGTCATCCTAAAGCCAAGGCGAGCCCAAGGAGGAACGAGACAACCGAGGTGGAATCTCTCCACATAAGAAACTATTCTCTACACCCTTTCTTTTTATTTTCCTCATTTTAATTCTCGTAATTTATCCTCGTAATTTGAATTCGTCTTAAATTCTTTTTTATTTCTAGATCAAAAATTATTAATTCTATTTTTTATTTTTTCAGGAACGCAGGTTTTCTTGGGCACGATTCTGCCCAGGATATCGAGAAACAGGCATTTGTAAAATCCGATCCTTGTGGGCTCGACCCTACTTGCCCTTTACTGTTATTTTCATTACTTTGCAGGGAGTAGGACATATTTTGGTGCATTCAATGACGCATCAGGGGCTGCACACATGGCTTGTAATCTTCTTCCATTAAAATTTTTTGGGTGCAAACGAGGGGCTTATACCGTTTATGTCAGAGATTTTCCAAGCTATGGCTTTTTTATGTTCTCTTAGTACCTTTATCATCTCCTCTTTTTCCTTGGGTTCTAGTTCTAAAGAGATAATTACCGGTAGCGTAGAATTGTCCCCGAGGAATGCATATTCTAAGTGTTTTGGTAACTGTTTCAATTCCAGACTGGGTGACTCATCAATGGAGGATTTCTGTTTTATTTCGTCATTGTTTTCAATGCTTTCTTCTTTCATTTGCCTGAATGATGATGTATTCAAATTCATCTCATTGCCTTCATCTTCTCCCCCATCTTCTTGAGTCAGACACAGTTCCATCGTGTTGTCATGTATGATTTCTTATAATGAATTTCGAATAATATGATCAGTAGTATCAACAAAATAACATGAATCATCTTACTCTTTAGAATATCGCATGGCATCATAAATTTGAAAAATAATTTCTTTATCGCCTATCCTTAATGCAAGTTTTTCATCACCTGCATCAATAATAGCCTTAACAGTTGCTAAAAAAGGATGCCCTAGAATTAAAGGAACATTAATGTCTTCTTCTATGTCTAACACAACAAAATCAATAGGGAAAATAAATTTATCAATTTTTACCAAGACATCTTCGATAACTCCTCTAGGATATTTAATGGATCTATCGGCTAACTGAATACTCATCCTAGTGGGTTTTGGTTCCCCAAGATCTAATTGTTTAAACATTTTGTAAGGCATTAGATTAATACTGGCACCTAGATCAGCTAATGCTTTCTTAATATTTAAGCTACCAATTAAACAAGGAATCGTAAAACTTTCTGGGTCTTTTAATTTGGTTGGTAACTTGTTTTGGAGGATGGCTGAGCATTCTTCATTAAGTTCCACCGTCGATACTTCTTCAAGCTTCCTTTTATTCGTCAAGAGTTCCTTTAAGAATTTTGCATACTTCGGCATCTGTGAAATAGCTTCAACAAAAGGAAAGTTAATATGTATTTGTTTAAAAAGTTTAAGAAACTTACAGTATTGGGCATCTAATTGTTCCTTCTTTAACTTTGATGGATAAGGGATTGGTGGTTTACTTTCTTTGCTTATTGGATTTACATCCTCAATTCCCTCATCTTTTATTTGTTATCTTCGTGTGGAATTTGTTTCTTTGGTTCAACTAATTCCTTTCCACTTCGTAGTGTAACTGCTTTTACCTATTCTGTTTCTTTAGAAAAAATCTCTGCCCGTATTTCACAGATCATCTCAGTAAGTAGTCCAATCAACTTAGTGAACTCTTCGAATGATTCAGTAAGTTTTTCAACTGAAGCTTGTTGATTTTTAAGTGTTCTCTCAGTATCTTGGAAATGGTTTTCTGTGTCTGTCATGAATTTTGTCAGGATATGGTTGATTTTGGAGATTTTTAGGAGGTTGTTGTCTTTGATTTCCTTGGTTTCCTTGACCTCCCCATGAAAAACTTGGATGGTTCCTCCAACCTGGATTGTAGTTATTACTATAAGGATTATTATTAGATCTAAAATTATTACCTATATAGTTCATCTGTTCGCTCTCTGCGTCCGGTTGGTAGGGTGAGTACTCAGGATTCGCCATAGTTCTACTTGCGTTGCACTGCATGAATTGGTGTACCTACGAAGAACACAAACTATCAAGCTTTTTATTCATCATCTCTACCTGTGTTGATAGCATGGTCACTGCATCGAGGTTGTAAACTCCGGCTGATTTTGTCAGTTTTATCCTTGTAATTTGCCACTTGTAGTTATTCAGTGACATCTCTTCAATGAACTCGTAGGCTACTTCAGGAGTTCTGTTGTTCAGGGTTCCACTGACGACTGAATCGATTAGTTGCCTTGTTGAGGGGTTTACACCATTATACAAAGTTTGGGCTTGTAGCCACAAGGGTAGACCATAGTATGGACACCTTCTCAAGAGATCCTTGTATCTCTTCTATGCATCGTATAATGTCTCTAAATCCATTTGCACAAAAGAAGAGATATCATTCCGTAATTTGGCAGTTTTGGCCGGTGGGAAATATTTTAATAAAAAATTTTTGGTCATTGGTCCCATGTAGTGATTAACCCTCGAGGTAACGAGTATAACCACTGTTTGGCTTTATTCCTTAATGAAAAGGGAAATAACCGAAGATGAATGGCATCATGAGAAACGCCATTTATTTTGAAAGTATCACAGAACTCTAAAAAATTGGCTATATGAGTATTTGGGTCTTCATCCTGCAAACCATCAAATTGAACAAATTGTTGAATCATTTGTATTGTGTTAGGCTTTAATTCAAAATTATTAGCAGCTATAGCAGGCCTAACAATACTAGATTCAGCTCCTGTACATAGTACGCGGAGCATTATTTTCTTCCATATCTCATGGTGGATTATTCTTGTTCATCCCTTCAATAGGATTGGATCTGCCTTCTCGCTCTTCTTCTGTGTAATTTAGGACTCGCCTAATTTCTATGCGATTCCTACGAGCGGTAGCTTCAATATGACTATCGTATACTAGAGGTCCTATCGGGTTCCTTCTAGTCATAAACTAGAGGTACCTGCTAGGAAAAAGGAAGAAATAAAATTAGCAAAATAAAATAAAATAAAATAAAATAAATTGCGAAAATAAAAAATAATAATGGCTAAAGTAATAAAAATAGAGCTTTCTTAATATTTTAGTTCCTCGGCAACGGCGCCAAAAACTTGATCGTTGTTTTGTCGAGTTTTAAAATTTATAAAGAGAATGATCGAACTTGGAAACTAACTCTGACAACGATTAAAGGCAAGTGTACCTATCGAACAGTAGTATAGCTTAGGCAAGACCGGATTGTCGAACCCAAAGGAACTAAAAGTACTAATACTTTCTTTTTATTATTTAGCCTAAAATAAGTGAAGTTGCTTTAATCTAAATTAACGACTATTAAACTAAAGATGCAAAGATAGAAAGAATGAATTGGAAAATAACTTGAAGAGAAACTCAGTTGATCACGAGGATACCCTCAGGATGAATTCACCTAGACTTCACTTGTTATTTAACACTAAACCATACAATTTATTCACTTAGTTTGATCCGTAAGACTCCCTAACGTATATGAAACCCTTTCTCAAGGTGAATAACGTCTAACCCTAGGTTAATTAATAGAAATATCTTTCTCGAATAATAACCCCTAGAATAGCAGTAAATCGATCTATGGACTCCCATATTAGGTTTCACCCTAATCCGGTAAAATCTTGTCACCCTATCTCTAGGCGTGCGATCAACTCCGCTTAATTATGCTAGATCTACTCTTAAGCAGGGTTTATTCCTCCTCCACCTAAGCACATCAGATTTGGATTAAGCATGCATAATTAAGATCAAACTAAGTATTTATCATATAATTCATAAAACAATAACAAGATTCATCTAGGTTTCATCCCCTTCAGGTATTTGAAGAGTTTAGTTCATAACAAATAAAGAAAACATCTCAAGAGAAAAGATAAAACAAAATATAAGAAATCCCTAAAACCCCCTGAAGGAATTGAAGGAGAAATCTGCCGTCTTGAGTAGAATTTCAGCTCTTTGAGATGGATCAACTGGCTATCTTCGAGTAATTCCAACAAATCTGACCATCTGGCTCGGCTCCTTGGCCTAGCTAACTGCCCCCATTCAAGTTACACTTAAGGTGTTTGTATAGACTTTTGGAATACTTTACTTGGCCTTTAAGTTTCCCAATTCAAGTATACTTTCTACTCGGTGTTTGAATAGGCTTTGAATGTGTTTCTTTGCCTCAAAGTATCCAAATCCGAGTAAAATTGCTCTTTCGCGGTAGGGGTACAGCCATGGTACACGCCCGTGTAAATCATTTTCAGGCCGTGTCTCCATTTTGTCGATTGGGGCACGGCCGTGTAAATCATGTCATGGTCGTGTCCTAGTTATTTGTCGAGGCATGGTCATGTGGCTTAAAGTCCAGGCTGTGTCAATTTCTTCTTTGGCCTAAATTGGTCCGTTTTAAGCCCGTTTCTCATTCTTTTCATCCTCGGGAGCTTTCCTAAGTATAAAACATGAAAAGAAAGGATTAAGAGCACCTTTTTACATAAATCAAGGTCTAAATCATCCAAAAGCATACTAAATGTGTAACAGTCTGATTTATACCCTAGTCAGAACAGTGGTTTTGGGACCACAAATCCACGTCCATATAATGTTTTAATATTATTTTCTGTGCCGTTGATATGTGAATTAGCATGTGGTAAATTTTCGTAAGCGAATTTTTCTATCTGTGTGTTTAATTTGACAAAAGGATTGAATTACATTAAGTGTGAAAGTTGCTTGCTATATGTTAAAGCACTTATTTGTTATGGCTTTGAAAAGAACGAGGCCTTATGAGACAAATGAAACAATAATTAGTTAGTGGATGACTAAAAGTCATTAATAGCCTTGTGAATATAGGTTATAAATATTTTATAATAAGGCTAATATGGTAAATTAGTATTAATATCTATAATAATGGATGAAACAAAGGAAAGATGATAGTTGTCATCTTTTATGAGTGCCAAATTTTGAAGGAAAGAAAAGAAAGAAAACAAGCTAAAGTTCGGCTAGCTTTAAGCAAGATTAAGGTATAAATTTGATTCGATTTTTGATAATTTCTATGTTTTCGTAATTGTTGCTTCGAATGCTTCTAAACCCATGCTTCAATTTTGAAAATTGATGATGTTTATGAAATGAGACTTTGATGAACTCATGTGATTTGTGATGTTTAATAGTGAAATATGAAAGATATGTGTTTGATGAACATGTTTTGTTCTTGAAGTTTTGTTGAATTTAACTAAATAGGGCTAAATTAAGAAAATGGTAAATGAAAGGACTAAATTGAAAATTTAATGAAATATTTGGGCTTATATAGTCCCTAGAGAGGTTCGGCCAAGCATGTGTGTGTGTGGATTTTGTGGATTTGATGTTTTGTGAAAAATAGACTAAATTGTTAAAGTGTGCAAATACGAGGGTTAATTTGCAAATACCCCTAAATGTGTGTCTATGGATTGAATTGAATGGAATGGTGAATAAAAGGGTTAATTCTGAATATGTTTAGATCAATAACCGAGGAAAATGGATTTAGATCGCGGGAAAGCGAAAGTAACAGAGTAGCCGTTTTCGTTTCGTTAAACTGAACCCGAGGTAAGTCACTATGCAAATAAACTTATCTATATTGAATTGAATATATGTATTCATATGTCTATCGATGAAACTGAATGAGTATGAGATGCTACATGCGTGAATTCTGAAATAAGTTTGATATAGTGATAAAACCAAGAAGTCCCGTATGAACTTAGGAATAGATAGGATTATCTATGTCATGACATAGGTATCTATTCTATTTTATCATGTAAGACCACGTCCGGGACATTGGTGTTGATTTGAAATTTTGTGTAAGACCACGCTTGGGACGTAGGCATCGATATGAACTTTATGAGTAAGACCATGTCTGGGACATCGGTATCATATTGACTCGTGTAAGACCACATCTGGGATGTTGGCATCGTTATAATCTGTACATGTAAGACCCTGTCTAGGACAGTGGCATCGATATACGAGTGCATGTAAGACCTTGTCTGGGACGTTAGCATTGTACTACTATTCTGAACTTTTTGATCATCCTACTAGGTTCCTAGGGGTTCAACGGGTAAGTCTGCAATACGAATGGTATATCCGAGCTCTGATCAATAAGTAAGTGATTATCCATTTCAAGTACGTTGAATGCAAATTAAGTGTGTATAAAAGGTAAGTACCTATATGACTTTGATATGAAGAAGAGTATGATTGAAAATGAGAATGTGAATCTTAAAATGTTGCATGTGGCAAATGTGGCTATAAGTTATGAACCAAGTTATATATGTGATAGTTGCTAAGTGATCGATATTTATATATGTGCCAATGTGTTTAATTGCATATGACTTACTAAGCTTTCGAAAAGCTTACTCTGTGTGTGTGTGTGTTTTCTTTGTTTTATAGGTCGTCAAAGCTACTAAGGCTCGGGATTGTCAAGGATCATCATCACACTACTAAACTTATTTTGGTACCCTTTTGAAAATGTATATGGCTAAATATGGCATGTATAGGCTAGATAAGTGTATATGTTTATGAAGTGAGCATGGCCATGTGTATTGGCAAGTTTTTGAGTTGATAAATGTTTGAATGAATGAGTTATGAAGCATTTATATTTAGTATGTTTTGATGCATATGGAGTGGTTAAGTTTTGGTTAAGCAAATGGATGATACATGTTTGAAATGAGGTAGGATTTAGTTTGCAATTTGGTATGGATGGATTTGGTATTGAATGTATGGATGAAGTGAACCATTTGATATGTTTTGGTTACTATATGTGTATATCATGTTTTGGTATGTATTGCTTGTAGGTGAGAACCAAAATGGGTGGCATATTGGCCTTGTAAAATGGCCTATAATGTCACACGGTTGAGGCACATGGGCATGCCTAAGACCGTGGGTAAATTAGCAGATTGTGGCTTAAATTGTACATGGCCTCGACACGGGTGTGATTGGTGGCCGTGTGAGAAATGGCAGTATGTGATCTAGTGGTACACGGCCTTAGCACACAAGCGCGCTTGGTGACTGTGTTGGTTTTGGCAGTATATAGCCACGGGGAAGACACACGGGTGTGTCAAGAAACCGTGGGAGAGGCACGGCCTACCCCCACGGCTTTGTGTCCCCTGTATTTTAGATAAGTTTTAAATTTTCATGAAATCTGGTATGTGTTTTGGTTTAGTCCCGATTCGGTTTATAAGCATGCTTAAGGTCTCGATGACCTACTTAAGGGACATTATGATTGATATTGATGAATGGTTGAACGATTATTTCTGTAAATGTTTCCGATCTGTCTGGTAACGCCTTTAACCTTAATCCGTGATCGGACACGGGATAGGGGTGTTATATTTGGTTGGTATCAGAGCTACGATTTAGTCAGTTCTCGGACTAACGTAGCGTGTCAGAGTCTAGCTATACATGCCATAAATTTGAACTGTGATAGTGTGATGAATCCTGACGTGTAAAATGTGATTTCTGTATAGCAATGGATCCCGAAAGAGCCGTAGCGATGGCGTGAAAGTAATGCGCTTTGCCCCATGCGGAAGGAATGAGCCTTCTGATTCGAGACCGACTACGATCAATTAGGAGGGAGAAGCTAAACAAGCTTTCTTCCTAATGATGAGTGAGTGGTTCACTCAGTTCGTAAAGAACAACCCGACTGTTTCGCAACCTCCGCCCCTGGTTAATCCCCCTCAGACATCCAATACACCTCCGACTGCAAATCTAAATCTGTTGAGTAAGCCTCCGGTTGACAAGATCCGTAAGTATAGAAATTTGAAGAATTACGGGCTACTAATCGATGATCTTTGAAAAAGTGAATTGGATTAAAAATACTATTCGGGTATTTGATGAGATGTCTCTGACTCTGGGAGAATGCATAAAGTGTGTTGTATCGTTACTTCGAGATGCGGCTTATCAATGGTAGAAAACCTTAATTTATGTTATTCTGAAAGAACAGGTTACATGGGATTTCTTTCAGACTGAGTTCAGGAAGAAATATATCAGTGAGAGATTCGTCGATCAGAAACGAAAAGAAATTTTTGGAACTAAAGCAAGGCCGTATGACTGTTACAGAATATGAATGGGAATCTGTCAGGTTGAATAAGTACGCTCGTGAATGCGTATCATCTGAAGCTATAATGTGCAAAAGATTCGAAGATGGTCTGAATGAAGATATTCGTTTGCTAGTCGGGATTTTAGAAATAAAAGAGTTCGTTGTACTCATTGATCGAGCTTGCAAAGCTGAGGCACTCGAGGAGGATAAAAGAAGAGCTGAGTCTGAAGCTCGAGATACAAGAAAGAGGTTTCAAAATAAATCATTTCAGTCTGCTTCAAGGAGATACATAGATGATCAAAGTCGTTCCCGAGAAAATGCGAGACATTTGAACAGAAATAGAGCTAGATCGCAAATGAGTTCCAAAAACCCAGCAACTTCAGTGGCTAGGGTTGGTAATGTTCGATCTGAGAAAATTGAATGTAAACATTGTGGAAAAAGACATCCGAAAAGCTGTAGATTAAATGACAGAGCTTGCTTCAGATGTGGATCGCTTGATCATTTTATCCGTGATTGCACTGAGCCCATCAAACCGAGGTCGCTCGTAATCCGAGATTTGATAATGCACCTGCGAGAGGTAGACCTTCAAAGAATACGAGAAATGTTAGTGGTAGCCAGAGGTGCACGAGAGACACTGTGGTAAGATCTAAAGCTAGAGTGCCTGCCAGAGCATATGCTATCTGAGCTCGTGAAGAAGCTTCACACTGATGTTATAACGGTACTTTTACTCTTTATAATACTTCGTGATAGCTTTAATAGACCACAGTTCTACGATTCGTATATATGCATGAATTTAGTATATAGTAAGACTTTGCTTGTAGAGTCTCATCGAATTTGCTATAAAAGTATCGAACCCTTAGGTAAAAGTGTCCTGGTTGACAAAGTATGCAAGAACCGTCTGCTAATGTTTTGAGATATATGTTTTCTTGCTGATCTGATGCTCCTGCCATTTGATGAATTCAATATCATTCTGGGTATGGATTGGTTGTTTATGCATGATACTATTGTAAACTATAAAAGAAAGATTATAGATTTACGAGGTCTGAATGATGAGACTGTACTGATTGAGTCTAGTGATTTAAATGGATTGCCTACTGTGATATCCGTTTTGAAAGCTCAGAGTTATGTGAAAAAGGGGTATGAATCATATTTTGCTTATGTGATTGATTCAAAAGTATCCGAGAAGAAAGTTGAATCAGTACCTATTGTTCGTGATTTTTCTAATGTGTTTCCTGAATAGTTACCGGGTTTACCTCTGATTCGTGAAGTTGAATTTGGTATTGAATTGTTGCCTGGTACGACACCTATTTCGATAGCTCCGTATAGAATGGCACCAACAGAGTTGAAAGAGTTAAAGTCGCAATTGCAAGAGTTGACCGATAGAGGGTTCACTAGACCGAGTTTCTTGCCTTGGGGTGCACCTATTCTGTTTGTAAAAAAAAGGATGACACGATAAGAATGTGCATTGATTACCGTCAGTTGAATAAGGTGACCATAAAGAATAAATATCCATTGCCTAGGATTGATGACTTATTCGATCAGTTAAAAGGAGCTACTGTATTTTCAAAGATTGATTTGAGATCGGGATACTACCAATTGAGAGTTAAAGATTCAGACATTCTGAAAACTACCTTCAGAACGAGGTACAGGCATTATGAGTTTTTAGTTATGCCATTTGGACTAACCAATGCTCCTACTGTTTTTATGGATCTAATGAACAGAATTTTTAGACCGTACTTAGATCAATTTGTTGTAGTATTCATAGATGATATACTGATTTATTCACGGAATGAAAATGAGCATACTGAACACTTAAGAATTGTGTTGCAAACTCTGCGAGAGAAGTAATTGGACGCAAAATTTAGCAAATGTGAATTCTGGTTGAATGTCAGTTTTCTAGGGCATATTGTGTCAGCCTCTGGGATTCGTGTTGATTCGAGCAAGATTTTTTCTATTTTGAATTGGAAATCTCCGAAGAACGTGTCCGAAGTTCGTAGTTTTCTGGGTTTAGCTGGAATTATTGCAGATTTGTAAAAGGCTTTTTGACAATAGCTACTCCGTTGACAAGATTACTTCAGAAAGATGTCAGATTTGAATGGTCTGATAAGTGTTAGAGAAGTTTTGATCAGTTGAAAGCTTTGTTAACAGAAGCTCCAGTGTTAGTACAATCCAAATCGGGCAAAGAATTTGTTGTTTACAGTGATGCTTCGTTAAACGGTCTGGGATGTGTTTTGATGCAAGAAGGCAAAGTTGTAACTTATGCCTCGAGACAATTGAAGCCTTATGAAAAGAACTATCCGACGCACGACCTTGAATTAGCTGCGATTGTGTTTGCACTTAAGATTTGGCGCCATTATCTGTGTGGTGAGAAATGTCACTTGTTTTCAGATCATAAAAGTCTGAAATATCTAATGACCCAGAAAGATTTGAACCTGCGCCAGAGAAGATGACTTGAATTGTTAAAAGATTATGAGCTGGTGATAGATTATTATCCGGGGAAAGCAAATGTGGTTGCTGATGCATTGAGTAGAAAGTCATTGTTTGCACTACGTGCTTAGAATGCTCAGTTAGATTTATCTGATGATAGTTCTGTGACAACTGAATTGAGAGGGAAACCGTTATTTGTACAGTAAATATGTGATGCTCAGAAGGTTGATAATGAATTGTTGTTGAAATGAGCTCAGTGTGAATTGAATTCTGAATCTGAATTTTGAGTTGTCGATGATTGTTTGAGATTTCGAGATCAAATTTGTGTTCCAAGAAATTCGGAGCTGATTCAATTGATTTTGGGTGAAGCACATAACGAGCGCACATATTTCATCCCGTAGTTCAAAATGTATCAAGATTTGAAACGACACTACTGGTGGTCTGGTATGAAAGGGGACATTTTTTACTTTGTTTCAAAATGTTTAGTTTGTCAGCAAGTAAAAGCAAAACATCAAGTTCTATCTGGGTTGTTACAACCAATTCTGATTCCTGAGTGGAAATGGGATAGAGTAACTATGGATTTTGTTTCTGGTTTGCCTATAACTCCAAAAAAGACAGATAAAATTTGGGTCGTAGTTGACCGCTTGACAAAATCTGCCCATTTTATTTCGATAAGATCTGACAATTCACTCAAGAGATTAGCCGAGCATTATATTTCTGAGATTGTGAGATTGCACGGGGTGCCACTATCTATTATTTCAGATAGAGACCCGAGATTCACATCGAGGTTCTGAAAGAAATTGTAAGAAGTTTTGGGCACGAAATTGCATTTCAGTACAGATTTTCATCCGCAGTCGGATGGTCAATCTGAGCGATTCATTCAAATATTAGAGGATATATTGCGATGCTGTATACTTGAGTTTATTGGTTCGTGGGAACAGTATCTGCCGTTGATCGAGTTTGCGTGTAATAATAGTTTTCAGACGAGCATCAAAATGGCACCTTATGAAGCTTTGTATGGACGTAAATGTTGTACACCTCTGTATTGGATTGAGCTTAGTGAAAATAAGCTTCATGGGGTCGATTTGATAAAAGATACCAAAGAAAGTGAAACTGATTCAAGATTGTTTGAAAGCAGCATCTGATCGTCAGAAGTCCTATGCAGACTTAAAACGAAAAGATATAGAATTTGAAATCGACGGCAAAGTATTTCTGAAAGTGTCTCCGTGGAAGAAAGTGCTGCGATTCGGATGTAAAGGCAAGTTAAGTCCGAGATTCATCAGGCCGTATGAAATCATTAAACGTGTTGGGCCTGTTGCATATAGATTGAAGTTACCCTCTGAACTAGAAAAGATTCATAATGTATTTCACGTTTCAATGCTCCGTAGATATCGGTCTGATCCATCACATGTGATTACCCCATCTGAAATTGAAATCCGATCTGATATGACCTACGAAGAGGAATTGATCCGTATCTTAGCTCGTGAAGTGAAAGAGTTGAGAAATAAGAAAATTCCATTAGTGAAGGTACTCTGGCATCGTCACGGTATAGAAGAGGCTACGTGGGAGCCTGAGGATTCAATGAGACAACAATATCCAAATCTATTTAACGGTAAGATTTTCGGGGACGAAAATCCCTAAGGGGGAGAATTGTATGTGATCGATTTATACCTAGTCGTAAGCGGTGATTTCAAGACCACAAATCTACGTCCGTATAATATTTTAATATTATTTTCTGTGCCGTTGATATGTGAATTAGCATGTGGTAAATTTCCGTAAGCGAATTTTTCTATCTATTTGTTTAATTTGACAAAAGGATTGAATTGCATTAAGTGTGAAAGTTGCTTGCTATATGTTAAAGCACTTATTTGTTATGGTTTTGAAAAGAAGGAGGCCTTATGAGACAAATGAACCAATAATTAGTTAGTGGATGACTAAAAGTCATTAATGGCCTTGTGAATATAGGTTATAAATATTTTATAATAAGGCTAATATGGTAAATTAGTATTAATATCTATAATAATGGATGAAACAAAGGAAAGATGATAGTTATCATCTTTTATGAGTGCCAAATTTTGAAGGAAAGAAAATAAAGAAAACAAGCTAAAGTTCGGCTAGCTTTAAGCAAGATTAATGTATGAATTTGATTCGATTTTTGATAATTTCTATGTTTTCATAATCGTTGCTTCAATGCTTCTAAACCCATGCTTCAATTTTGAAAATTGATGATGTTTATGAAATGAGACTTTGATGAACTCATGTGATTTGTGATGTTTAATAGTGAAATATGAAAGATATGTGTTTGATGAACATGTTTTGTTCTTGAAGTTTTGTTGAATTTAGCTAAATAGGGCTAAATTGAGAAAATGGTACATAGAAGGACTAAATTGCAAATTTGATGAAATATTTGGGCTTATATAGTCCCTAGAGAGGTTCGGCCAAGCATGTGTGTGTGTGGATTTTGTGGATTTGATGTTTTGTGAAAAATAGACTAAATTGTTAAAGTGTGCAAATATGAGGGTTAATTTGCAAATAGGCCTAAATGTGTGTCGATGGATTGAATTGAATGGAATGGTGAATAAAAGGGTTAATTCTGAATATGTTTAGATCAAGAACCAAGGAAAACAGAATTAGATCCTGGAAAGCGAAAATGTAATGAGTAGTAGTTTTCGTTTAGTTAAACCGAACCCGAGGTAAGTCACTATGCAAATAAACTTATCTATCTTGAATTGAATATATGTATTCATATGTCTATCAATGAAACTGACTGAGTATGAGATGCTAAATGCGTGAATTCTGAAATAAGTTTGATATAGTGATAAAACCGAGAAGTCCCGTATGAACCTAGGAATAGATAGGATTAGCTATGTCATGACATAGGTATCTGTTCTGCTTTATCATGTAAGACCACGTCCGGGACGTTGGCGTTGATTTGAAATTTCATGTAAGACCACGTCTGGGACGTAGGCATCGATATGAACTTTATGAGTAAGACCATGTCTAGGACATCGGCATCATATTGACTCATGTAAGACCACGTCTGAGAAGTTGGCACCGTTATAATCTATACGTGTAAGACCCTATCTGGGATAGTGGCATCGATATACGAGTGCATGTAAGACCTCGCCTGGGACGTTGGCATTGTACTACTATTCTGAACTTTCTGATCATCCTACTAGGTTCCTAAGGGTTCAACAGGTAAGTCTGCAATACGAATGGTATATCCGAGCTATGATCAATAAGTAAGTGATTATCCATTTCAGGTACGTTGAATGCACATTAAGTGTGTATAAAAGGTAAGTACCTATATGACTTTGATATGAAGAAGAGTATGATTGAAAATGAGAATGTGAATCTTAAAATGTTGCATGTGGCAAATGTGGCTATAAGTTATGAACCAAGTTATATATATGATAGTTACTAAGTGATCGATATTTATATATGTGCCAATGTGTTTAATTGTATATGACTTACTAAGCTTTTGGAAAGCTTTGTGTGTGTATTTTCTCTGTTTTATAGGTCGTCGAAGCTACTGAAGGCTTGGAATTGTCAAGGATCGTCAGCACACTACTAAACTTATTTTGGTACCATTTTGAAAATGTATATGGCTAAATATGGCATGTATAGGCTCGATAGGTGTATATGTTTGTGAAGTAAGCATGGCCATGTGTATTGGCAAGTTCTTGAGTTGATAAATATTTGAATGAATGAGTTATGAAGCATATATATTTAGTATGTTTTGATGCATATGGAGTGGTTAAGTTTTGGTTAAGCAAATGGATGATACATGTTTGAAATGAGGTAGGATTTAGTTTGCAATTTGGTACGGATGGATTTGGTATTGAATGTATGGATGAAGTGAACCATTTGATATGTTTTGTTTACCATATGTGTATATCATGTTTTGGTATGTATTGCTTGTAGGTGAGAACCAAAATGGGTGGCATATTGGCCTTGTAAAATGGCCTATAATGTCACACGGTTGAGGCACACGGCGTGCCTAAGACAGTGGGTAAATTAGTAGATTATGGCTTAAATTGCACACGGCCTCAACACGGGTGTGATTGGTGGCCGTGTGAGAAATGGCAGTATGTGATCTAGTGGTACACGGCCTTAGCACACGGGCGTGCTTGGTGACCGTGTTGGTTTTGGCAGTATATAGCCACGGGGAAGACACACGGTGTGTCAAGAAACCGTGGGAGAGGCACACCTACGCCCACGGCCGTGTGTCCCCTGTATTTTAGATAAGTTTTAAATTTTCATGAAATCTCGTATGTGTTTCGGTTTAGTCTCATTTCGGTTTATAAGCATGCTTAAGGTCTCGATGACCTACTTAAGGGACATTATGATTGATATTGATGAATGGTTGAACGATTATTTTTGTAAATGTTTTCGATCTGTCTGGTAACGCCTTTAACCCTAATCCGGTGATCGAACACGGGATAGGGGTGTTACAAAATGTGAGCCTAAAATATGTTACTTTTACGGTTTATCAATAACACATAATTCATTATCTTATATTTCACATATATCATCATTTGAATCATACTCACATTTTATATCAGAATCTCATATACAAATCATATGTACCTAAATCATATATAGCAAAAACACAATTACAATTTTTACATTTCTTATATGATTCATTTGTTTATAGTTCACTTGCTAATATCCACAACTCATTTTCACATAGATCTTATAACAACTAATCATAATCATACTCACTTTCATTGCTCAAATTCATATTCATCTCAACATACCTGATTCGGATGCACATTCATATACTCATTTATTTGTCGGAATGCCCGTTGAACTGTTCAAATCAAATAGGATACTTGGATAGCTCAGAAAGCTCGTACAATGCCAACGTCCCAGACGTGGTCTTACATGTAATCAATATCGATGCCACTGTCGCAGACAGGGTCTTACACGAAATCAAATACGATGTCGATGTCCCAGACATGCTCTTACACGTAAGTCTCAAATCAATGCCAACATCCCAGACGTGGTCTTACACGATAACACATACCAGAATCCTATGTCATGATATATGTATCCTAACTATTCCTATGGTTCGTACAGGGCTTTTCGGACGTCGTAATTCTATCGATTCAAGCTCGTAACTAGTTCTCCAACTCTAAATTCAATTCTGCATATACACATATAATTATTAAAGATCAATTTAGCACATATAACATATATACATTCAAATTTAACAGCATTTATTTACTTATGAACTTACCTCGCATTTGACTTGAGCAATTTGGAACGACTAATCGATAACTTTCGATTTTCCGATCCAAATTCAATTTCCACTCTTGTCAATATAATTAATATCAAAATTAACTTACTTATTCAACATTTCATTCAATTTTCATTCAAGAACATATAAATGGGAAATTTGTATTTTAGCCCCTAATATTTTGCATTTTTCTCAATTTAGTCCTTATTAGAAAATAACACAAAATACACAAAATTTCACTAAATCCTTGTTAGGCCGAATTCTATCCATACTACTAGAACTTTAACAAATAGCAAGCCACTTTTTCATTTTACGTGATTAAGTCCTTTTATCAAATTGCGCACTCAAACTATCAAATTTTCATACAACATTTTCACAGATGTTAATTCACATACTGCAATTACCAAAAATAATATTAAAATAATTTTTGAGTTGGATATGTGGCCTCGAAACTACTATTTCGACTAGGATCTAAACCGACTGTTACAACACCATATAAAGATTCGTCGGTAGTGTCACAAACACCCCTAGCGTCGTTGTTCTACCGAGGTGGGTCATCCTCACAATCGCCAACTCAAACATGGGGGATGTACGATGGGAAACTAGGACACGGTCGTACTCAGCCACGAAGGAAGGAGATGATCGAGGCAATCAACCCTAATGTGCAGGTGAAGATAAAGATGAAGTCGATGAGGAGTCGCCAACCCAAATAGTAAGACGGAACCCTAGGCATTCCCGACACCCACCCAATTGTGGCGCACATTAGGGACACCAATGATTATGTTATTTGTAATTTTTTGAAATTGTATACTTTATTTTACATTCCAAATTATACACTTATTTACAATATACGAAACAAATTTATTAAATTGGTTTGCTTTGTACCATATCATATTGTGAGTTTAAAATTTACAATTATTTCTGTTACTTTTTCATTTACGTTTTTCACCGTCCATTTATTAAATACAATATTTTGATAAAGCAAAGAATTTCTCATATTTCCAAACATTATACGTGCGTTCAAGTTTGTAAAATTCGTCAACGTAGGTCTTGCAATCTACACCTAAGCCAACATGATTGCTTCTAAGCCCTTGCAACCCGAGATTTTTGAGATAAAAAAATTCCCTTTTTACCCCACCCCATCCCCTATATAAATGCACACTCTCATCCCCTACTCACCCATATATCAGTCTCCTTTAATTTTTTTTTTTCTTATGTGTTAAAATTTTTCGGGTATAAATATTTTGTTTCTTTCTCACTTTGAGGGACACATAGTCATAGTTTTAAGCTGTGTTTGAGTTCACGGTGATATCATGGAGCTCGATAACCTATAAAGTTCACCTACCATGTGAGTATGGAGCCATCACCTAAGAATTCGGGATCACTTTGTGACTCAAGGTCCAAGTTGATGGTGATTATATCGTATTGGGTTGAAGTGTAACTACGACTTCAAGTTCACAAAGGTTATATTTCAAAGGATGGAGCATAATTGGGGTCAAAAGATGGAGCAAAATTGGGACCCTAGTTGACGGTGGTTATGCGGGCACAACAACTAGTTTCACCTCGTCGGAGGAGTATGCTTTTCAAAACCCATATGGAAGTGCAAAGAAGATAAACGCATGGGCCTTCCAGTATAATCAAGTAATTCATGTTGTTCATCTCCATCAAAGGTAGTGATCCTGTTAGTAAAACCTGTTACACCCCAATTATGTCATAGGTTATAAAAACGGGGTCATTGCCTTTGGTGGACATGTATAAAATAAAATATTTGATTATACTAAAACATCACTGCATTTTTTTCCTCATACTTCTGTTTGGGTTTTATAAAACATCCTCCTCTGACAAGGAAAAACTGATTGTCGTGCTCGCATAACCACTACCAACTGGGGCCCATTTATGCTTCATCCTTTAATAGCATAACTGTAACATCCTAAAATTGGGGTTATTTGTGATTGATTTAGATTGCTTGTGATTGGATTGCTGTGGTGTTATTCGTGGTATAATAGGACTTAATTATGAATCTTGAGTAGGCTCGAGTAGTAGGAAAATTCCATTTGTAAGCTTTAAAGATAGGGAGCCTTAGTAAGTAGGGGTTACAAGTTAAATGCGGGAATATTAGACACTAAAAAGGCCTTGGAAAAGTGGCAAAAGGGAGGCCACTTAGGAGCTGGAATTGACACCACAAAAGGAGCAAAGGGAGCCTAGGTTCGAGTTGCGAATTCTCCTTTTGCTCTTTATTTTGGATGACAGAGAGAGAGAGAGAAATGCTCAATTTTAATTTCAGGATAATAAGAATTTAATTGGATTTTATGTGAATAATCTAAAAGGGTGGCAAAGAGAAAAGAAGGAATTTGACTTATTCAAATTCTTTTGAATATTTTCAAATGATTGGCGGGGAGGAAATTATGAATTTGACTAATTCAAACTAGTTTGAATTAGTGGTCGAGAAGCTTTGTAGGTTATAGTCTGAATTTTGGAGTCTTCAAGGGGAGTGCCGAATGTTCTTAGGCATTTTTGGTGCATTTTCGGTCAGCTTTAGTCTAGTGCACCTAGCCAAATTTTCAATGTGAGTTCTCTCATTTTCTTCCTTGAAACCAAAAACCCCCAAACAACATATACCCTTGCCGATTTCTCCTTTGGTCTTTTAGTCAAAATATTGCTATTGTTTTCTTTTAATCTCTCCTAAGCATCCTCTCTTCTTTTTGGTTTCATTTTGGTTGGTGGCCGAATATCATTTCTTCCATCATTGTGCAAGCTGAATTTTCCCCTTTTACTTCTAATCTCCCATTGCCGATTTTTCCTTTCTTCTTTAACTACATTCCAAGTGCTTCTACTCTCTAAAACTCTAGCCGAATTCTTTTCTCCCTTTTTGATTGGTGTTGGCCGAATCTCAAGCAAAGGTGTTCTCTTCTATCTTTTTCTCCAATCAGTTTTAGAGGAAGGTATGTGCTCAAGGTCGAATGCCTATTTCTTCTTCTCTCTATTCTCTGTCGACTTTTACAAGGGTAAGAGCCGATTTCGGCATTGGATTGCAAGTGTGAATCACCTGATTTAGGAATCGGTTTGGTGTAGGGCCTTCGAGGTTTTGGAAACAATCTAGTGAAGCCGTCATCTTTTAATTGGTTGGTAAGTGGTGGTAAGGATTTGTTAATAGTCTAATCTTTTTAGTATTGTAAGCCGAAGGCTATTAATGTGGATAACTGCCGATTGTAGGAAAGTAGAAACACATAGTGTGTGGTGGCTGATAATCAACGGGCGTTTTAGGTAAGGTTTCGGGTTCAAGTGTAACCCTGTGGAATTATTTTGGGTTTGGCCGAATGGTCTATAACACTAACCTTATGTTTGGCCGAATATAGGAGCAAGGATACCTAGTGTGGTCGATTGACTCTTCAGGGATTTAGGACTATCGTGGGTAACAGGTGTGTACATACACACTTTATAACTAACAACCGTGCTAAATACATTATGTATGCTAAAGCTGGATTGATGTAGATTTGGACCTAATACCATAAAGGTATAAGCAAGGATTCGTAAGTCCTTGTCCATTTGAGATAACTATATGATGCATGATTGATGCAAGGCATATTTGGTATATGTGGCATATAAAGTTATGGTTATTGATAAATCCAGTGTATGTTGCTAAATAAACATGTTGGCATGATTTCTGTTAAATGCATATCATTAATTGATGTGGGTTAAATGAGTGGAGGGGGAAGTGATATCCATGTCTACGGACACCAGTGGTTTGGTACCACATTTCGTGACTAAAGTCACCAGAGGTTTGGCACCTCATAGCGTCTTGTCCCAGTGGCTTAGCACCACAGTGGGTTGGCCCCACAATTGATATTATGGGATCGTCGCCAGTAATTTGGTATCACACGTGGGTTGGCCCCAAAACTTGTTATATGTGACTTTGGGTCACCAGTGGTTTGGCACCACCAGTGGTTTGGCACCACAATATTGATGGATATCGTGACTTTGAGTCACTAGTGGTTTGGCACCACCAGTGGTTTGGTACCACACGGGGTAGAGAAAGGTGTTTTGGATGGCTAGGTTGGGTGCATGTTAAACTTAGTGCATGTTAACTTAGTTATAATTTGTGTATGATGTTGCATTAAACTGGGGGAAGGGTTACACATTGAGTCTTGGTGACTCACCTTCTCCTTTAACTTTTTCAAGTGACTCGTAGATCGTGGATGAGGAGCCGGATGGACTCGAGGTGGCCATGCAGTGAGGATGTGGATTAAATGAATTTTAAGCTATTTTTATTTTATTGTCGGTTTTATTTGTTCAAGTTGTAATAAGGCCTCCTAAGATTTTACTTTGATTATTTTACATGTTTTGGATAATTTGTTTAAACTACTTAGTGACTTTAAAATGGGTACACACGTTTTCTTAAATTCAAACGTAAATGTTTTATTGTGCCATCGGTACATTTGATATCAAGAATAACAACGACTTAATAGGTCTTTAACAAAACTAAGTGTGATTTTCTTCATACACCTCAATGGTTTTGAAACAAGATGGTATCTTTACTTTAAATTAAATCGGATAAAGGGATTTTTCAAAATGTTTTCTCGTAACATACCAAATTCGATCGTAATGTTTGGGTCGGGTTTGGAGTGTTACAAAATTGGTATCGAGCCAGTTCAAAGCTCATTGTGGGGGCCCAAGGCCCAAAATGTTTTGTGAGGCCTTTGTGAAATATTTTTGTTGTGGAACAAGATGGCACCGAGTCTCCAAACACCAATCCGCCTGTAAGTACTTCTAGCTTCTTGTATGAATTATTATCGTAGAAGGGTAGGTATGGAACGTAGATAATATGATAGGTGTTTGAACCATAGGACTAGTTTACCCCAACAAAATACATAAGACTTTAAATGCCTAATTAAACAAACCTATGATTAAGTCACCGAGTTAGGGTGTGGTAACCCACATGCGCATGTCTAGGATTGGATCCGGAAGAGCTTGGTACTTAAGCAGGTCCTCATGACTCACCTCCTCTTCACAGAATCCTACCAGTGCGTAGCTTGGTTCACCACAACCAAGAGGACTCGGTCATAAAGCTAAACACAATAAATAAAACTTAGAAGGGATAGCCATGTTTTATGAAAACTCTAAGTTTTAAAAATCATTATAATACTCCTTTAAATAGTAACAAAATTTATTTCGGAAAATTTTCAAAATATTTTCAATTTACCAAAATTACCAAAATGCCCCAATGGCAAAATTATGAAAATGCCCTTGGTTTTTAAAATTATCGTACTACCCCGATTTCAATAAAATTCTCTTACTTTGCAAAAGTATCCAAAATTTTGTATTTCAAAATAATACCATGACTTTGGAAATTTACAAAGTTACCCCTGATTGACAAAATTACCAAAATACCCCTGGATTTCAAAATCTGCCGTACCTTTAATTTAACAAATTTTCAGAAATACCCTCTAATTTTGGAAATTTCAAATTTCAAAGCATCCTGATTTATTAAAGTTTTAAAATTTCTCTGGTTATTACGAAAATACCCTTGTAGGAAAATGACGAAAATACCCCTAGGATAGAAACGGACAGAAATGCCCGAAAGAGTGAGTGTGTATGAAAGGTATTAGGGAATGGATGTGCTTTCCTGTGTGAACTAGGATAGAGGACTTAAAACTTTGATTGATTGAAAAATCTCTATTAAACTCTCTTCATAAAATTTCTTGCGGATAACCAAGTGAAACAAGTACTAATCCATAAAAATTTCTTAATCAGATTAAAGCGTAATAGTTAGAATGAGCTCTAGAGGACGTGGCCGTCGTGGATGCTGATAGAGGCGGGATGATCGTGTCGAACCCGTTAGGTCGGGTCGGGGATCGAGAATGAGGTACCATCGCCACCACCACCCCAACTTTTAGAGGCGAGGAGTAGGATCGACGGGAGGTGAGGCGATGCTCGCAAGCGTGTTGCGAGTCCTTGAGATGGTGGTGGGGCAAGTGGAGGTATGGGAGCTCGAAATCATGCCGAGCGACTCGATCCAACGAAATTTGAGGTATTCCGGTGTATCGGGAGTGGCACCAGTCTGTGAATATTGGTTAGAATCGATCGAGAGGATCATGGATGATCTCGATCGACAAGTGAGGAGAAATTTGAAAGGAGCGGTGTCGCTTCTAAAGGATGAGTCATATCGATGGTGGCTCACGGTTCGGGATGGTGCCACGGCAGATGACCTTACTTGGGAGTATTTCAAAGCTACTTATCGGAAGAAGTATATGGGCACTAGCTACATTGATCGCAGAGGAAAGCTTTTCGGGGTTGGTACAAGGAAATAAGTGCATGTCGGAGTATGAAGCGAAATTCTTGAGGTGAGCCGCTATGCTCGGGAATTGTGTCAGCAGAGTATGATCATTGTGTCGCTTTGAAGATGGACTTAGGGATGATTTAAGGTTCTTGATTGCTCCACGGCGAGAGCGTGAGTTTTTGTCTTAGTGGAAAAGGCTAAAGTAGCGAAGGGGTCAAGGAGTCCGTGAGGCGTAACTAGGATAGGAACAAGCAGAAAAGAGGATTTGGGTCGTCTGGATCGGGTAATAATACACAGAAGAGGACTAGGCAAAGTGGGCCGACTTAGGCAGAAAGGCCCATGGTCGCTAATCGAGACCATTTCGGTGTAATCGCTGTGGGAAATCACATTGGGGAGGATATTAGACTGGTGAAAGAGGATGCTTTGAATGTGGATCGTTGGATCACCGTGTGAGGGATTATTCTCGGAAGTTAGCTAAGAACCAGCCGGAGGGTCGAACCGTGCTCAGGCTAGAAATGTAGGACCACCACGGAGGGTCGTGGTAATGGTAGAGGAGGCAATGGTTCTAGTCGAGGTCGCAAAATTCGAGGAGAGGTGCAAGCAACACGAGGCAAGGCAACTAGTTTAGTCTATCTGACAAAGGCGTCGAGAGGAGGGTGACGTCTTGGGACGTCATAACCCAGACGCGTCCTAATTTTTGGTCTTCCATATGTTGCATTAATTGATGTGGGTTCGACGCATTCATACGTTGCTAGTAGCGTGGTAGAGACTATGAATCTAGACTTTGAGACTACTTTTAGGAGATGATGATGAATTAGCCCTCTAGGTCACTCTGTAATTGTAAACAAGTTATATAGAGATGTACCCCTAGAACTCCAAGGGGTAGTGTTGTTGGCCGATCTAATGGAACTGTCATTTGGGGAGTTCGATTTGATTCTTGGAATGGGCTGGTTGGTTAAGTATCAGGCAAAGCTGGATTGCGCTGCTAAGCGCATGGTTTTAAAGATGGCTGAGGGTGATGAAGTGGTCATGATAGGTAATAGAAGAGATTACCTATCCAACGTGGTGTCTGCATTGAAGGCGAAGAAGATGGTCAGGAAAGGGTGTGAGGCATTTTTGGTTCGAATATGTGCCTTGGAGGCTAAGGAGTCGTGATTGATAAGGTCCGAGCGGTAGGGAATTCGACGATGTGTTTCGGAAGAACTGCCGGTCGCCTCGGATCGGGAAGTTGAATTTGGTATAGACTTGTTACCCAAAACGGCACCTATGTCTATAGCACCATACCGAATGGCACCAAAGGAATTGGTGGATCTGAAGGCTCAAATTCAGGAGCTCTTGGACCGAAGGTTTATCCGAACAAGTATATCTCCGTGGGGAGCACCTGTGCTGTTTGTCAAGAAGAAAGACGGGTCAATGCGGATGTGTATCGACTACCGTCAGCTAAACAAGTTAACGATCAAAAATAAGTATCCGTTGCCCCGGATTGATGACTTGTTTGACCAACTGAAGGGTGCATCGATTTTCTCGAAGATAGACCTTAGGTCGAGTTATCATCAACTTAAGGTGAAGGAGGGTGATGTTCACAAGACGGCATTCCGTACTCGGTATGGGCATTACGAGTTTCTAGTGATGCCATTTGGGTTGACCAACGCACTGCGGCTGTTCATGGACTTAATGAATAGGGTGTTTCAAAGAATACTTGGATCAATTTGTCGTGGTGTTTATAGACGACATATTGGTTTATTCAAAGACGGAGGGGGAGCATGACATGCATTTGCGTATAGTTCTACAAGTACTGAGGGAGAAGCAGTTATATGCCACATTCAGTAAATGTGAATTTTGGCTTAGGGAGGTGGCTTTCTTAAGTCACATGGTGTCAGCGTGAAGGGATTAGAGTGGACCCTCGCAAGGTTGAAGCGGTGTTGGATTGGAAACCGCCTAAGTCAGTGGTAGAAATTCAAAGTTTTTTGGGTGCAGCGGTACTATCGAAGATTTGTGGAAGGGTTCTCTTTAATCGCAAAGACCACTAACTAAGTTATTAAGAAAAAGAGTTCCATTTGTATGGTCGAAGAAAGCAAGCAGGAAAGTTTTGATAAGCTAAGGAAGATTCGACTAAGCTCCAGTTCTAATACTGACTGAGGCGGGGAAGTTGTTCTGATTTCTTGTGATGTGTCCCATCTGGGGTTGGGATGTGTATTGATGCACGAGGAAGGAAAGGTAGTGGCCTATGCATCCCGTCAGCTAAGACCGCATGAGGTTAACTATCTGACTCACGACTTGGAATTAGCGGCAGTAGTCTTCACTTTGAAAATATGGAGGCATTACTTGTATGGGGAAAAGTCGATAGTCTACATGGATCACAAAAGTTTGAGGTATCTCTTGACTCAGAAGGATTTGAACTTGAGACAGTGTCGATGGATTGAACTGTTGAAGGATTACGACTGTTCAATTGAGTACCATCCAGGCAAGGCTAACGTGGTGGCTGATGCGTTGAGCCGGAAGGTCGTAACGGACTTAAGGGTGATGTTTGCTCACCTCAGTCTATACGACGATGGAAGTCTTTTGGCAGAACTACAAGTTAAGCCGACTTGGATCGAGGAGATTAAGGAAAAATAGTTAGTAGATGAAAGTTTGAATGCGCGGAGATTACAAGTTCAAGATTGTGGTTTGGAAGGGTATAGTTTGTTTGGTGATGGAGTATTATGTTTTCAAGGGCGAGCTTGTATGCCGAAGGATGTTGAATTGAGGCAAAGAATTCTTCAAGATGTACATAGCAGCCCATACGCTATGCATCCTAGAGGTAGCAAGATGTATGGAGATTTGCGAAGCGATTACGGTGGCGAAGTAAGCGGAGGTAACTAAATTTGTGGGAAGGTGTCGGCGTGTCGGCGAGTTAAAACTAAACACCGGTTGCCATCGAGGTTACTTCAACCGGTGAAGATCCCTCGGTGGAAATGGGAGAGGATCACTATGGATTTTGTCGGATGGGCTACCCTCACGCCCAAAGAAGAAGGACGATTTGGGTAATTGTGGACCGTCGACTAAATCACTCACTTCATCTGGTAAGGGTGGATTACTCACTTGAAGCTAGCTAAGTTGTATGTGTCGAAAATAGTGAGGTTACATGATGTGCGATGTCGATCATCTCAGATAGGGATCCCAGATTTACGTCAAGATTCTGAAAAGCGTTGCATCAGGCTTTGGGTACACGATTGGATTTCGATCTGACATTCCATCCACAAATCGACGGGTAGTCGGAAAGGGTCATCTGATTTTAGAGGACATCTTTGAGAGGTTGTGTTTTGGATTTGATGGTAGTTGGGAAGAGTATCTCTGGTTGGCAGAATTCGCTTATAACAATAGTTATCAAGCGAGTATCCAGATGGCACCATATGAAATATTGTATGGACGAAAATGTCGTACTCCTACGTGTTGGACGGAATTAGGTGAACAACAAGTTTTGGGTCTAGAATTGGTAACAGAAATTAAAGATAAAGTTAAGGTGATTCGGGCTCGTCTTAAGGAAGCGTCAGATAGGCAGAAGTCTTATGCTGATCTTAAGCGCAAGGAGATGGAATATGCAGTAGGAGATAAAGTTTTTCTGAAGGTGTCGCCTTGGAAAAAGGTATTAAGATTTGGGCAAAAAGGGAAGCTAAGCCCAAGGTTCATCAGCCATATACAGTAGTGAAGCGAGTGGGACCGGTGGCTTATCAGCTCGAACTGTCGGCAGAGTTGAGTCAGATTCATGACGTCTTCCATGTATCAATGCTTAGGCGATATCGGTCGGATCCATCACACGTTGTGCCAGTGGCATAGATTGAGGTAAACTCGGACTTATCTTTCGAGGAAGAACCAGTTCAGATCTTAGATCGGGATGTCAAAGTTCTACGTAGGAAGTCAGTACCTTTGGTGAAAGTGCTATGGCGAAACCATGGTGCGGAGGAAGCTACGTGGGAACCCGAGGATGTGATGCGACAGCAATACCCCCACCTCTTCTGATTAGGTAATTTCGAGGCCAAAATTATTTTAAGGGGGTAGAACTATAACATCCTAAAATTGGGGTTATTTGTGATTGAATTAAATTGCTTGTGATTGGATTCTTTGTGGTGTTATTCGTGGTATAATAGGACTTAATTATGAATCTTGAGTAGGCTCGAGTAGTAGGAAAATTCCATTTGTAAGCTTTAAAGATAGGGAGCCTTAGTAAGTAGGGGTTACAAGTTAAATGAGGAATATTAGACACTAAAAGGCCTTGGAAAAGTGGCAAAGGAGGCCACTTAGGAGCTGGAATTGACGCCACAAGAGGAGCAAGGGAGCCTAGGTTCGAGTTGCGTAATTCTCCTTTTGCTCTTTATTTTGGATGACAGAGAGAGAGAGAAATGCTCAATTTTAATTTCGGGATAATAAAGATTTAATTGGATTTTATGTGAATAATCTAAAAGGGTGGCAAAGAGAAAAGAAGAATTTGACTTATTCAAATTCTTTTGAATATTTTCAAATGATTGGCAGGGAGGAAATTAAGGAATTTGACTAATTCAAACTAGTTTGAATTAGTGGTCAGGAGCTTTTGTAGGTTGTAGCCAAATTTTGGAGTCTTCAAGGGGAGTCTTAATGTTCTTAGGCATTTTGGTGCATTTTGGTCACTTTAGTCTAGTGCACCTAGCCGAATTTTCAAGGTGAGTTCTCTCATTTTCTTCCTTGAAACCAAAAACCCCCAAACAACATATACCCTTGCCGATTTCTCCTTTGGTCTTTTAGTCAAAATATTGCTATTGTTTTCTTTTAATCTCTCCTAAGCATCCTCTCTTCTTTTTGGCTTCATTTTGGTTGGTGGCCGAATATCAACCTTCTCCTCCCATTTCTTTTGTTTTCTTCCATCATTGTGCAAGCTAATTTTCCCTTTTAATTCTAATCTCCCATTGCCGATTTTTACTTTCTTCTTTAACCATATTCTAAGTGCTTCTACTCTCTAAAACTCTAGCCGAATTTTTTTCTCCCTTTTTGATTGGTGTTGGCCAAATCTCAAGCAAAGGTTCTCTCTTCTATCTTTTTCTCCAATCAGTTTTAGAGGAAGGTATGTGGTCAAGGCCGAATGCCTATTTCTTCTTCTCTCTATTCTCGTCAAATTTTACAAGGGTAAGAGCCGATTTCGCATTGGATTGCAAGTGTGAATCACCGATTTAGGAATCGATTTGTTGTAGGGCCTTGAGGTTTTGGAAACAATCTAGTGAAGCCGTCATCTTTTAATTGGTTGGTAAGTGGTGGTAAGGATTTGTTAATAGTCTAATCTTTTTAGTATTGTGTCAAGGCTATTAATGTGGATATTTGCAGATTGTAGGGAAGCGAAACACATAGTGTGTGGTGGTGATAATCAAAGGCGTTTTAGGTAAGGTTTGGGTTCAAGTGTAACCTGTGGAATTATTTTGGGTTTGGCGAATGGTCTATAACACTAACCTTATGTTTGGTGAATATAGGAGCAAGGATACCTAGTGTGGCCGATTGACTCTTGAGGATTTAGGACTATCGTGGGTGTGTGTGTACATACACACTTTATAACTAACAACCGTGCTAAATACATTATGTATGCTAAACTGGATTGATGTAGATTTGGACCTAATACCATAAAGGTATAAGTAAGGATTCAGGTAAGTCCTTGTCGATTTAAGATAACTATATGATGCATGATTGATGCAAGGCATATTTGGTATATGTGGCATATAAAGTTATGGTTATTGATAAATCCGGTGTATGTTGCTAAATAAACATGTTGGCATGATTTACATTAAATGCATATCATTGATTGATGTGGGTTAAATGAGTGGAGGGAAGTGATATCCGTGTCTCACGGACACAAAGTGGTTTGGTACCACATTTCGTGACTAAGGTCACCAGAGGTTTGGCACCTCATAGCGTCTTGTCCCAGTGGCTTAGCACCACAGTGGGTTGGCCCCACAACTTGTTATATGTGACTTGGTTACGGTGGTTTGGCACCACGGTGGTTTGGCACCACAATATTGATGGATATCGTGACTTTGAGTCACCGGTGGTTTAGCACCACCGGTGGTTTGGTACCACACGGGTAGATAAAGGTGTTTTGGATGGTTAGGTTGGGTGCATGTTAAACTTAGTGCATGTTAACTTAGTTATAATTTGTGTATGATGTTGCATTAAATCGGGGGAACGGTTACACATTGAGTCTTGGTGACTCACCTTCTCCTTTAACTTTTTCAGGTGACTCGTAGATCGCGGATGAGGAGCCGGATGGACTCGAGGTGGCCATGAAGTGAAAATGTGGATTAAATGAATTTTCAGCTATTTTTATTTTATTGTCGGTTTTATTTGTTCAAGTTGTAATAAGGCCTCCTAAGATTTTACTTTGATTATTTTACATGTTTTGGATAATTTGTTTAAACTACTTAGTGACTTTAAAATGGGTACACACGTTTTCTTAAATTCAAACGTAAATGTTTTATTGTGCCATCGGGTACATTTGATATCGGTAACAACCTGACTTAATAGATCTTTAACAAAACTAAGTGTGGTTTTCTTCATACACCTCAATGGTTTTAAAACAAGACGGTATCTTTTACTTTAAATTAAATCGGATAAAGGGATTTTTCAAATTGTTTTCTCTGTAACATACCAAATTCGATCGTAATGTTTGGGCCGGGTTTGGGGTGTTACAATAACCTTTGTAAACTTGAAGCTCTAGTTACACTTCAACCCCAGACCGTTTAATTACCGCCAACTGGGATCTTGAGTTGCAACGTGATCTAACTTCCCTAGAGATGGCTCCATACTCACATGGCAGATGAAATTTGTAAGTCACCCAGTTCCATGACATCACCATAAATTCAAACATTCCTTACAACTATAATCATGTCTATCTCAAACATAAACAAAAATAAATCTACAAACTTTTAATTTTCAACCGTAAGAAGAAAAAAGAAAAATATTTTTAACAAAGTGAAAAAGCGTAGCAGTGAAAATATGCCCTGTACGATGCGTTTTCTTTTCTCTCCAAAAACAGCATAAATCTATAAATTTAAAAAAAACATTTTAATTTCTAAAAAAAAAGTTTTCAACATATTTAACTAATTCTGCCTACAAATTTCTATGGTTATTATCCGAAAATAGATTTACTAGTTATCGATCTAACTGTGTAAATTCCAAAGTTTTCATTACCATTATCTTAGTTAATACTTTTCTTTGTTTGTTTGGTTTAGTTTTAATTATAGTTAGCATTTATCTTATTAATCTAAGATTAGATAAAAGTGAATAGTTGATAGAAATTAGTTCTCATGAGAATAATATCATAGTACTTGAGAGTTATGTACATTTTGTTTACAAATTCAATTATTGAGTATATTTAGGAGCTAATTTTAATAATGTAAAACTTAACCTTGCCATTAAAAGGTAAATTCAACCTTTAGAGCTTTTCAATTCGTAATTGAAAAATATATTAACATTCGACATTTAATTTCTTTTCATTAATTAATAATTAAAAATTACAGAATAAATTTAAACTTTATTATTCATAGTAGATTCTTTTTTTATAATATTTTAATTATGTTAATTTAAATTAATTGCAAAAAAGTTCAAAAATTATATATGGTGAATGAAATCAATCACAATACCCTTATAAATAAATAAAATTAAAAGACACATTAATGAGTGTATAGAATATGGATATATTGAGTTAAGAATTGAACATAAACAAATATATTCCTTATGTACCTAAAAATGAGATTATTGGATAAATTCGAAAGTGAATTTGAACTAAGAAGAACAAAAACAGAAGCTTGAAAAGAATAAATTTGAATTGAGACAACCTAAATACAACTAACCCAAAATGTCCAAAAATTTACAAAGAAAAAAAGACTAGCTCCAAAATCTGCCTACAATATAATCCGAGAGAGATACTACGAATGGAAAACCAAATATTTATTTATATTATATATATATATATATATATATATATATATAAATAAAAACTATCTCATGTTACAACATTGAGGCCTAGTCTGCTTTTGCAACTTGTCCCACATGCACATCATTTGTCTTGGTGACTGGTAATGAGCTGTATAATAACCTTCTATGCATCCGAATTGGCAAAACTTCAAACTGTGTATATAATCCACCGCCTTTGAGCTGTTGAATTTCTCCACCCACATCCCCATACTCACATCTTCCATCTTGAACAACTGCCCATTTTTCATTTTTTAATTTATTATTATTATTTCAATGTATATACACATATATCATTATAAACATCCCAGCAGTACCGTGATCTTGTAAAACAAAAATGAGAGACGACACTGTTAACTTACACTTAAATTGTGTTTCTCAAATTCAGAGACGATGAAGTATGCTATGTCAGATGACAGTATATATCCTGGTCCATTTGCATATGGCGGATAAACTTCCTCTGCCCACTCCTGTATACATGAACAAAGGGTTTAGACTGTATTACTCGAGTATGTGTCCTTCGAATATGTGTCGAATGTAGGTACTTAAAGAAAATGAATGCATACCTCATATGTTACTGCCCATTTACCAGCACGTAGGGGCCGGTGGTAGTAGTTGATGTTGCCAATATAGAAGCTTCGATCGGGATGCACTTTCTTTGCTTCGTTAATTACTGCATCTACTCTCACAAATGTGTCATCGTCACACTTCATTATATACTTGGCGGCTGCTACACGACCCTGTTTCAAACAAACCCTTTAAACAATCTTCAAGAAGATGTTCAAATATTGATTTCTTTGAACTTGGAAATGTTTTTACTCACCCCATATTCACAGATGGCAACAGTTTTTAACACGACAAGGTCGTAGTTGTCCATATATGGCACAATGACGATATCTCCGAAAAATTCTGCTTCCCTCTTCAGTTCTACATTCACTTCCTTTCTTGCATGCTGTACGAATATAAGGAGTTGGTGGTTAAAAACAGAACTTGAGGTGTGAAACTATTGAACTTGTAAGTGTGTAGAATAAGTCTCGACTTACCATTGCCACAAAGAAACGAGCAACTACATGTGAAGATTTAACAAGTTTATGCTGCATCCAAGACTTCCTTACAGCCATTCGCTCAGCAAAATGATTGCCTGCAGAAAGTACACCAATAAACAAATCCACAGGTTGCTCAGAAAGTGGTGGAGCCTTCCATCTGTTGGACATCTCAAGATGCCTTTGAGGAGCAAAACTAGGATGTGACGTAGGCAAAGATGCCGCAAAAATAGAGTGGACATCAACATCTCCATTCAACATTAGTCCCGTGGCATCCTCAAGGGTATACCCCTGTCAACAAGATCAAATCATATCAAGAACGAATCAAGATGCAACATGATAATAATACTAAGTCAACGTCATACAACTTACAGTCCGATAAGGAAAAGAAGTAATATGCCTCCCATCAACACTAACATGGTATCCCTCCAAACCAGCACTAAGTGTCAGGACAAAAAGCTTCCCCTCAGTGAATGGGAAGGGCCAGTCAACAGTCACCTTTTTTGTTCGACCTATTAACCTTTTCAACCACCATGTTGCGTTAGACTCCAGAGAATGGTCATTATCATCTCGTATCCAGTTCTCACACTTGACCTGACCATCAACTGCAGAGTAGACAATTTTGTGGGCATGAGAATCAGTGATGAAATTAATGAAGCCCATTGCAGACAATTCAAAACAGCAATATTGTAATTTTGCCGACAGCGAAGCAAGGACTGCAAGGAAAGAAGAAATAATTGGGAAACCTATGGGAGTTTACCAAAGGAGAGAACTTTCTTTCTTATTTTATCTCTTTGTCTAGGCAAAAGAGAGCTCTAGAACAACATGATTAAACCGCAAAGCAAATCTGATAGGTTTTTTTTTTAAGTTTTTGGGGGCAACCTATCTCTCCTATTTGCTTCCAAGCTACATATATCAGTAGCCAATGTTTTGACGAAACACAAGAAAAATTGCAATCCATCATATTTAAAAAGGAGATTTTGAAGAAGCAAATGCCACAGAACTCAAAATGCTAACCATAAAATCACGAGTCACAAGAGAAGGCAAAGCTCAAATATCACCAGCAAGCACGCCATGGTTCATCTCTTAAACAAGGAAGAAAAGCCAAAGAACAAAAACAAAATGGCAGCCTTTGCAGATCCGCATAGCAACTTTATGTTACTCCAATTCTTCATTTTTTTTGAAGTATCTATATCTAATACCTGTGTCTGACATGTATTCGGACATAGCTGGGTCTTACAGTCCTTCAAATATATGAAATAACTTAAAAGAAATCAAACATACCATACCATACACACACACATGCTAATGAATAAATTCACTAAGAAAAATAAAATTTGTATTCGGAAACACCCTAAATCTAGCGTCTAGAATTAACATACGAACATATTAGACAGGCCTTAATCCCAAACCAAAATATTTCACCGATCAAGAAGATGCTAAGAAGAAATCAATTACAAAACACAAATATTTCTTAATTTAGAGAAGGTAAAAGTCTAACTAAAAACTACCAACAGATTAAGATTTGAAGGTTCTAATGCACATCCAACAAAACAACCTTTTGATCACCAAATATAATCCACCTCTGATTAGCATGTGCATCAACATAGCCTTCAATAAAAAAAATTGAAAAACCAAACTCACCAGTCTCATCGTCAGCCTTGGATTTCCACCCTTCACAACGCATGGCAGTTCCCCACTGCATCCTATAACAAGTGTTCTGCTCGATCACCGGCTTCCTACTCCAATCCCCTTTTAACCTGGGATTAAAATGAAGAATCCGCGGTGGGTCCTCCCCATCCACCGTCTTCAACCCCTGCAATTCCATCATAAACTGCGAAACCATAACAGAATCTTCCCCGGATTTTAGCAACGCAATCCTCGGATTTGTCTCCGCATGGGCTGCTCTCGGTTTCCCCACCACCGTTATGTGAGACCCCAAAGTAAGCCCGCAGGGAAGCACCATGACCTTTCCGTGGGCCAAAAACTCCGATTCCGACAAAGAAACCGAAGGCCTACATAGTTGGGATTCATTCTTGGGTTTTTTGGGTTTATTTATAGAGCCAATTTTGACTTCCCCTGATTCGAGTTCTTCCCACAGCTTTCTCCCAACTTCCCAAGCAACTTTTGCTGACTTATGGAGCTCCAACGACCCGTCTTTCGCAGTCGGATCAAAGGATTCGGCATCAAAAGAGAAACGAGAAAGGATCGTAGACTGGGGTTTTAGTTGCTTCTGCTGGTGAAACTGAGTTGGGGTGGGCGCGTTCTTGGAAACCCAATTCAAGGGACGACTCGGTGCCTCTTTGTATTGAAATTCAACCTCGCTAGCGAGTCTAGGAACCCGAGTTAATGGTTCCTGAGACAAAGTATTTAACCTAGTCCGGAACACAAATGGGATCTCGACGGTAACCAAAACTACGTACAGAAAACCAACGATGAACAAAATCTGAACCGATCGTTGCTTTGCTAAGGAGATGAACATATCGAATCTGTGTAATCTATCTAGCTTCGATAACTTCGATTTCTTCATTTCCTTATCCCCTCCCACAACACAAAAAGGACAACCGATGAAATCGAGAGACAGAGACACAGAAAATGGAAGAGAAATTTATACAAGTGTTCAAAAAGGGGAAAGAGTTTGGGGTTATAAATGTGGGAAAGGAAACGCGTAAAAGGAGGTACTTAGAAGCTATGATATAGATTCTATCACAACAAAAATATAAAAACAAAGTAAATTTGATAAACCGCTGTTAATTTATATAATTTAAATTGATTTATTTTGAAGGAAGAAAAGTATAAAATATATTTAACTGGGGAATTTTGAATTGAACTGAATGATAAAGACACGGGAAATGGGATTCTTCGTTGGAAAGGCCGCCATGTTTCACCTTTTAATTTCCGGCACTCAATATTAGGTGTCCATCAACTGTTTAACTCTCCCGCCCACGTGTTCACTTTTCTTTTCATTTATACAAATATTAACAGATCGGAATCCGTCCCAATATGGGTTCAACCAAAGAAATTCCAGTTTTGAAAACCTTAAATTAAATTATTTACTGTCGACAAATTAAGTAAAAGGTAAAATATATTACATTTTTTTTTTGGAATCATATTTGGTATTCTAGTTTTAACTCTACAAGTAAGAATCGAGTTTAACAAATATTTTAAAAGATATAGTAAAATATTAAAAATAAATATTTAAAGAACACGTACTATTTTTTAAAATTGTTTGTGGAATAAAATATATATATTGAAAATGTATTAAATATTGACCCTTTTATTTTTATATAAACTTAGAAGCTTAAAATTTTAAAATATATGACACAATAATAAATTTAATCCTTAACATTTGTATCTTTTATCATTTTAGCTCTTTTTGAGTTAATTTTAACCATTGACTTTTTAAAAAAATTAAATTATTTTTAATAGAGGTGTTGACTAAAATATTAACTTTTAATAATCTTGATATGACAATTCATGTGGCGGTTTATATATATTTCATATTGGCATTCCATTATTTGTTTTATATGTCAAATAAATAAATAATTTAAGGGTCTATTTGTTTACATATAAAGGGTTTTACGGAAAATATTTTCTGTATTTTTTTGTGTTTATTTCACAGAAAATAGCCTGGTTAACGGAAAATGACTTACAAGTCAACGTAAAATAAGACATTTTTCCTGTAAAATAACTTACCCTTTTAAAAGGCGTAAGTCATTTTCCGGAAAAGGGTTCTTTAATAGATAATTTTTTTTTATATAAAATTAACTTAAATCAAGCTTAATATTATTATATTGATAATAATTTTATTTTTATTTTAAAATAATTAAAATAATTGAAATATGATTTATATTTTTCAATATTATTAAACATGCATATTTAATTATTTATTTTAGTCATATAATAAACTATTAATATATTAAATATAATTTATTATTTTAATAAATTATTTAATATTTCAATTTTATTTTAATAAAAATTTTAAAATAATAATCTTAAATAATATTATTCACATATTATTGAAAATATTCAATATTAATATTTTAATAATAAATATTCATTACAATTATACATATATTAATAATAAATATTTTGTAGTATCAAGGTTAAAATATGTCATAAGTCTATGTACACTTCATAGGTTTGCAATTTAGTTTTGTACTTTTATTTTAAGAATTTAATCCATTTACTTTCAAATTTGAAAATCAAGTCCAATTGTTGACATCGTTAAATTTTTTTGTCAAATTTGTTTATGTCACATTTTAAATAAAAATACTTACTCGGTAGTCATGTAATTAAAAATGAAATTGAAATGAACCTAAATTTAACATAATATTTTTAATATATGCAAAAATAATGTAAAATAAAAATTATAGATAAAAATAAATTCAATTAAACAATGAAAAAATAAGAAAATTTCAAATGTATATTTGTTTCATTAAAACAACTTTTATGAAATATTTTTAAGAAATCTACCAAACAATGAAAATATTTTACAGATTCATCCGAACACGGAAAATATTAGCATTTCGGAAAAATAAATCATTTTCTAGAAATAATTTTTCGGAAGTCATTTTCAGTAAAACAAACGGAGTCTAAAATTTTATAAAAATATTCAATATGTATAAATATAAAGTTCATAAAAATTTTAAAAATATTTTCGGTAAACTACACTAGTGGCCACCCAACTATGTTTTTTTTTCTCTTTTCTAGTCACTCAAATGTAAAAAGTTACAAAATGATCACCTAACTATTGGTATTTATTTTTGTCACACAACTATTCCATTGTCTTTTTTGGTCAACCAACTATCTTAGATTTTTTGGCGTTTCTATTTTTACATTAACCTGTTAGTGACAAAAACAAAAACAAACTTGAATAGTTAGGTGACATTTTTTTAACTTTTCATCGTTGGGTGATTAAAAAAAAATTACTAATTGTTGGATAATCATTTTGTAACACTTCATAATTGAATGACAAGGAAAAAAAAAAAACCATAATTGAGTTACTACTAATATAATTTATCTTTTTTTTTTTAAATCAAACTGATTTTTAATCGATTCAACATACTTTTGATCAATGTATATCTTTCAAGCCGAATAGATATGGTTCTCGATTTGATTAGTAAGATTGGCTCAACCTTTTCATGTTTTTTTAACGTATCATGCTATCTATATACCTATATATAAAAGGAAGGTCCTTTGGTCGTTTCTATCTTTCGTGTCACACCTGAAAATGTTAAGAGTTAAGTGTCATGACAATTAGAGGTGTGCATGGGCCGGGCCGGGCCCAAAAAATGGGCCTAAAATTTTGCCCAAGCCCGGCCCATATAAAAATGCTAAAACCCGGGCCGAGCCCGGCCCATCCGTATTAATTTTTATAATATTTTATATAATTTTTAAATATATATAATACATCAAAAATACTAAAAAAATCAAAATAAATATTTTTCAACAAATTGAAAATAAATTTTTAAAAATATGTAGACTTAAATAACACTAAAATATATGCAACTTTCAAGCAAATACCTCTAAAATAATAACAAAATTAACAAATGTCTTTAAAATAATAACAAAATTAACAATAAAATAAGTTTTATATAATATCTAAACAATAACAACAAAATAATAGAAACATAATAGTAAAATGGTAGTAAAATAAGGAGAAAAATAATAAGAAAATATTATTAAAAATAGTTTTTTTTTCATTTAATGAATTTGGGCAAAGCAAAATGCCTTACCCGAGCCTAGCCCATTTTTTAAACATGCTTTATTTTTTTGTTCAAGCCCATTTTTTAGGCCTATATTTTTGCCTAAACCCTCCCACATTTCGGCTGGGCCGGGCCGCCCGGCCCATGCACACCTCTAATGACAATTATGGGTACTAAATTAGAAAAACTTTCTATTTATGAAAGTTTGAGTATGATTATGGGAATCTTGCGAACTGATTGGCAAATAGTTAGAATTCAAATTTAGTCTTATTACTTTAGGACAAAGAGTTTTCTTTTAGTGGAAAACATTATGATTAAGGGTATTAATAGTACTAACCGACTTGGGATTAAGGAAAATGATAGTGGGAAGATTATATATGGGAGGATTCTTTCATTCTGGTATTTATTTTTCTTTCTTCCATCTTATTCTTTGGTTTAATCTGTAAGAGAGAAAAGTTAATAAGTGATCTGTATGGAGGGAGAAAATAATGTATCAGCTTAAGTGATTGAGGATTTAGTAAACTGATAATCTTTCGAAGCTTTTCTGTATCTTTTGATTACAGAAAAAGGGAAGGAAAATTTAAGATTTTAGTTTAATTCATTGAGCTTGTATTGAGATGTTTATGGTTGCAGATAATCTTTAAATTCTCTTTGCATGCAAATGAATTATGGTTTCTTACATCTGAATGTCTTTGTTTTGATCTTGATATGATTATTATGATTAGCTAACCGAAAAGGAGGATGTAACCTTCCAAACCCATTTTAGACGTTAGACCCGAATTCGAGGGATTACATAAGCCACCGAAATGCCTAGTTGTAGGAAAAAAACCCCAGTTTGAAAATGGTTTTCTTACACAATAGAAAATTCAAATTTTGAAAATCGACCTGATTTGTGATATTTATAGCAATAAACCTTAATCGAAAACGTACCTGTGTTTTTGGATAAATAGATTATTGATGTTTTTTTTTCTTTCAACCAAACGATCTTCTCTACTGTTCTCGTACCATGGATTGCTCCGAGTATGGGCTCGAACCAATTAAATCAAAATACAGAAATAGAAAAAGTTTTTTTTTTGGTGAAAACAAAAATTCTCTCTTCTTTAATAAAACCGATAAAATTGTTATTCTAAAAAAATATGATTATGAGTTGAGAATAAATTCGCTCTATTTTTCAGCAAAATAACAATCCCTCAAAATTTGTGTTAATAGCTCTACCAATGCCATATATTTATAGAAAGAGAAGGTAGAACCCTTGTACAGTTATAGAGGTTTAATTTAAATAGAAAAACAACATCCTAATTAGAGTAGGAGAGGGGTAAACGACTCACCATTATATTTCTACTAGAGTTGTCGCTCCATTCATGTTATATGAGGGGCTTTGGGCCTCTCTCACATTAAGTCCAATTACAAGTGCTTCTTGGGCCTTTTTGACCTAATACTCTGTAATGTGATCTAACCCGATTCAATTTTTCTATTTCCCAAAATAAACTTTAATATTTACATATTAAATAAATTTCTCATCCATGGTAAAAATTTGACGATTTTACCCCTTGGTAAAATTTCAAGAAAATTCGTTCAATATGTCACAACTCAACATGTTCACTATGACTAAATGGTTTATTTTCATTTTTGAGCTTCAAAACAGTCCAAAAACATAACTCCTTCTTCCATCATTTTTTGAGTAATCCTATATAGGATTGCAAATTTTCATTTTCAATTCCATTTCCATTTTTGGAAACCTACATTCATTTCCAAATTATTTCATTTCTCCATTTCAGAGAAAACCATAATCATTCTTGAATGTTTCCTATTCTTTTTTTCTATTCATTCTGTTCATTTTTATCCAAACACGTAATTCATTTATAGTTTCAACGAGCTAGTGGAGGGACCAATTGGACATATGAAGTTGAGGCTCAAATGGTTTATAATTAAGTTCTGGCTTTTGGCTATTAATTACAAACTTATTTAGTCACGAAGTCATTCTACTATAGTATTGTGATTGAGCTATCCCCAATGGCATACCATTACGAAAGTAACTACTTAGTGCTTGTCCAATGACCTTGTCATTAGTGTGTTAACCTCATAGGATATCCTTGATCTCTTTGGGACAATATCCATTCTCTCAATATGATTCTATATTATCTCATGTTAACCATTACATCTTCCTTCAAAAAATCAATCACTATCAAATAGTGATCAAGTCATCTATCACAAAAATGGACGACCCATGGCCACATTTACTTTTCATCAACCAGGTAATGCTAATGAGAGGATATCATTTTCCCATGTTTTGGGCTATGAATTCCACTATTGTGAATGACGTTACATACTACAGAAGTCGTACACCCAACGCACAAGCTTTCGGTTCCTTATCTATTTGAACTCAAGCTTTTACTTATATCAAATTGTACGAGTCATGCTTACATAGTCCTCCATCTACTCAAGATTTAGGTATGTCACACTATGAATGTCACAAGTGAGTAAATCCATAAATGAATTCAAGATCTATTCCGCTTGGGTCATGTTCGATACACTATCAATCCATTCAGTCATATCTATGTCTCTATCTTTTGGGAGTCATCCACTCCGATACCCAAGACAAGGCATCTCCCCAGTTGGACTTGATAGGCGACATATTAGTCTTTCAATCAGTTTGCTCATTTTCGATTAGACTAAGGACATATTTAGTTTCATCTGCTAATACAAGTTGTCTTTTTGTATTACAATCCGATCACGTAATACCACTTAGTATTAGTTAAACATTAGACAACTAATGAGCAACATTTTTTTTTTCATTTTGCTTTGTATGCAAAAACCATGTAAGGACAATATACAAAGTATTAATGTAATTCATGAATAATTTTATTAACCAATCTGTTTGAAAAAATTACAAGTGTACTTAAACAAAAATATTACACTTAGGACACTATATCCAATAGTCTCCCACTTGCCCTAGTGAAGTGGATGAGTCATGTTTTGCATTCCTATCCTCTCCACATGTTTCCTAGAAAACTCTATAGTTAGTAAGGTCTTAAAACAAATCCCCAAGGTTTATCCTCAGATGCGTTCGTTGACTACATCCATTAACATCTAACACTACCGTCTTCCTTAATGTGTTTTGTCCTTATGTGGTTTCTTTTAGGTTTAGTTAAATTTACATTGTTTTAGTGGCATAGCTTTTTTATACCTTATATTTAGCCTTCCATAGTGAAGTTAGCATTGTAACCCTACTGGACATTTTTTCACACTATAGACCCACCATTTAGGATAAAGGGACAATCTAATGTCGATTTCCTCGAATCTTGACACGTTTGGAAGTCAGAATTAGTATATTCGATAGGAGTAAGGTATCCTTCAGAATACACAAGCATATAATCCCTCATTCTTCGTAAATACTTGAGTATATGCTTAACTGTTTGCTAGTGTCTTGGACCTAGATTCGTATGATATCGACTAACCAACCCCACTACAAAATAGATATCTGGATGTATACATAACATATCATACATGAGACTTCCTACTACCGAAGCATAAGGAACCTTTTTCATTTTTTCTCTTTCTTTCGCTATCTTAGGACAACCCTTTAAATAGATATGAAATCCCGATATGGAAGGTTGATTTCCCTTCTTCGAATCGATCATTGCATAAAGTTCCAATATCTTTTATATGTATGAAGCCTGAGACAGTACTATCACTTTGTTCTTTCGACCCCTTAGAATTTGAATACCTAGAACAAAATTAGCTTCTCCCAAGTCCTTCATGCTAAATTGTTAGATTAACCATAGTTTAATCGATGACAATGTCCCTACATCATTTCCAATTAGTAGAATGTCATTGACATATAGAACGAAAAAGACCACATTTCCATATCCTAAAAATTTGTAAACACAAGGTTCATATACGTTTAGCTCAAATTTAAAATTCTTGATCGGTTGATCAAATATTTGATTCCATGAGCGGGATGCTTGCTTAATTCCATATATGGATCTTAGTAGTTTGCAAATTTTACGCTCGTTTAGCTATATATTCAATGGGTTTCATCATGTAGATGCTCTCTTAAATATAGTTGTTCAAAAACGTTGTCTTAACTTCTATCTGTCAGATATCATAATCAAGAATCACTATAATGGATAGTAACATGCGGATTGACTTAAGCATGGCAACCAGAGAGAAGGTTTTGTAACACCCCTTACTCGTGTCCAAAGGCGGAACTGGGTTTAAGGCATTACCTAACTTATTTGGCTTAAACGTCTCAAATAGGGCTATAAAATTTCATTTAAACCCATCACTTGCTCATTCTCGGCCCACGGGGCCCTAATCACACCTCTGAGAGGTTTGGGAATCTATCCGGGAACTTTTACAAGCTTGGAAAACTTTTCTTCAAAACAGGGGCTACACACCGTGTTGGTCTAGGGACACGCCCGTGTTGGTATAGAGACACGCCCGTGTACCCCTAAGACATGCTCGTGTCTTCCACCCATGGTCGATTCTGACCAATTTCACACGCTGGACACACGCCCGTGTCCCTGGCCCGTGTCCCTCACACAGCCTTAACACGTCCGTGTCTTAGCTCGTGTGCCAAAACCTTGGCATTCTGACTATGACATCATCACCTCACTAAGGTCACACGGCCAAGGTACACGCCCGTGTCCTTAGCCCTGTGTTGAATTAAACTCCACAATTAATGTGCAGACTTCACATGACCTAGGTACATGCCCATGTCCTAGGCCGTGTCTCTCACATGGTTGAGACACACGGCCATGTCTCTACCCATGGAGCATATTGACTTGCAAACCTAGCATGTAATGGGACACACGGTAGATCCACACGCCCATAAGGCTGACCGTGTGTCACACATGGCCTAGACACATGCCCGTGTGAATACCCGTGTGGACAATTAGATGGCTATCTACCAAGCGCTTTTCCACCCTACATCACACACAAATATACTCCAATTCAAATCAATACAACTCATAACCTAAAGGCACATCCAAGAACTCAATTCAAAGCATTCCAATCTAAAAGATGACTAATTGGTATCTTTAGGAATTCAAAGAATCAAGACATACACAAGGACATATACTTCATGAAAATCATCTTTATTGAGCAAAAGAATTTGCCAAGTGTTGGCCTAACTTAAGACCATTTACAAAATGACTTTAGTAACTAGTAACTTAACAAAATACTCGAGTCATATACATGCCATACTCAAAACAAGTCTAAATTCTTATACCAAAGTGATGACGATAGTGTGATTTTTGAACTCCGACGTCGCAACCTCTCGAGTTATCTTGGCAACACTACGAGGAAAAAGGGCAATGAAAGGGGTAAGCATAAAGCTTAGTAAGTTTGCATGGAAATAAATAACAACAATAAGCTCATAATTAATCCATCCATGGCATTAAATAACCATATACAAGTCATAGGCTTCTTTCTATACTTACTTACAATTGCCCTTATTTAGCACATACCGTGCCACACATCGTAATCGTTTCTTCGTGACTCATTCACGAGTACATGTATTCACTCATTCACATGACTTTAGTACAATTCTCATTTCTACTTCTAAAATCATCTACTTATCCCATTAATCATTAGGGATAGCCAATGCCACATCCTCGAGGTGGTCTTACATGGAATCACTTCTAAATGCCAATGCCATATCCCGAATATGGTCTTATATGATTCTCATATTCATTACCAAAGCCATATCCCAAATATGGTCTTATACGGGATCTCAAATCGGTGCCGAGGCCATGTCCCAGACGTGGTCTTATACAGGGCCTTATCTATTTCACTTCTCAATGATAGCATTTTCATAATCAATATGGTCCACTAGGACTTCAACATCTCATTCAACATTGACTACTCAATTTAGTAGAGCAACATTCATCAATATAATGCCAAGCATTCTCAACATGCTAACATAAATGTTGAATCTATCACATACAAACTTACCTTGATTTCAAAATGAGCTAACTTGACGGTCTAGTCCGAGACTTTGTTCTTTCATCGATCGAGGCGAATTCTCGGTTCTTCTTGCTCTATAATAGAAAATTAGCTCATTTTAATACTCATATTAATAAAGCATTTTAATAGTCATGCTTTGACAAAATTACTATTTTGCCCTTAGACTTTGGCAAACTAACCATTTTGCCCCTAGGCTCGGAAATAAATTCTAATCATATTTCTACCTTCAAAAAGCCTAGGTGAACATTTAATACTCTTATAGATATCATCAAAACTCGACATTTCACATACTTACTACAAATTTTGTAACCTTTTCATCAAGGTCCTATTTGGTGTTTTCATGCTAATACTTTTCACAAAAGTTGTTCATCTAACAACTAAGAATCAATTTCTTCCATAAAAATGTGGCAAATAACAATGAAGGCTCTCATGGAAAAACTCTAAACTCTTCACCATATTGCACATTAGTCCCCTCATATGAAAGCTTAAGCTTTAGGGGTCTCAAAAGTACAAATATCTTCAAGAAAAGTTCACTAGAACACTTACTTGTGAAGAGATGAGTGTGCTAAAATTTTTGAAGCTTTCTTCCCCTATTTGTTGCAAATTTTTGGTGGAGAGAGAAGGAGAAAAGATGATATCTTTTCTCTCATTATTTTATTAATACAAGTTAAATAAGTCACCAACTATCACCAACTTTGAACAACATTGTCCATCTTTGTCTCCTATGTAGTCTATGGCTGGCCAAGCCTTCTCAAAGGGCTAAATTGCCTTTTAAAGACCTCAAATTAACAATCTATAGCTATTTGGTACCTTTAGCCTATAGAATGGAACTTTCGCACTTTATGCGATTTAGTCATTTTTCGCGATTAAACATGAAATCGCTAAAATTTAAGTACCAAAATTCTCATGTACTTACACAATCATAATCTAATTCAAAAAATATCATGAAAACAAATTTCACTAATCTCAGATTAGTGATCCCGAGATCATTATTCTATCTAGCCCCTAAATCGGGCTGTTACAGGTTTTTTCATAATTGATATCTTCTTTCTAAGTATAACCTTTTGCTACAAGTCTAGCCTTATAAGTTTCCAATTTCCATATACATTTCTTTTCCTCTTGTAGTTCGACTTACACCCTATGAGTTTTATCCCTTCCGATAAGTCTACAATTTTCCACACTAAGTTAGAATACATAGAGTCCATCTCAACTTTCATAACTATTTCCCAGAGCTTGGAATCATCACTTTGCAATGCTTCGTCATATATGAGTGGGTCATCATCTTCCTACTCGATGGACCAGTGTTAAATACACTTTTTCTAGATTGGAAGAACTCAGGCCTATGAGAGACCCTCCCACTGCGATGAGGTTCCCTATGCTGCTGGTCGCTTGCATGTCTACTATAAGGAGTTGGTTCTGGAATCCTTTTCGTAGGGTTTTGTATATTTCTTAAAATTTCCTCGAGCACCTCTTTACTCTGAGGTTTGAAGTCATTCATGTAACTTTCTTCTATGAAAATAGCATTAGTTGACACTATAACAATTTGCTTTTTTGGGTAATATAACAAACCACTCTTTGTTCCCTTTGGACATCTTACAAATATGCACAATTTTGTCTGTAAGTCTAACTTCCTAGCATCTTTATCCAATTCATGGTTGGACATCCCCAAATCAAAAATTATTAAGATTCGGCTTTATACGATGCCATAATACATATGGGGTTTTCGAAGCTACATTAGTTGACACAACATTAAGAATATAGAAAGTTTTTTGTACAATATATCCCCAAAAAGAGATTGGCAGCTTCGAATAACTTAACATCTAGCGTACCATGTTTAACAGCATTTGATTCTTCTCTCTACCTTGCCATTCTATTGTAGAGTACTCAACACAGTTAACTGGGATAAAATCTCATTCTCTATGAGGTACCTTAAGAACTCATCAGATAAATATTCTCCACCTCAATCAAACCAAAGTGCCTTTTTATGGTTAAACCTAGTTGTTTCTCCACTTCCGCACGAAAATTTTTGATTTTATCAAAGGTTTCACTCTTGTGGTGCATTAGGTATATATATCCATATTTAGAATAGTCATCAATAAAGGTTACATAATATTCGTAACCACCTCTTGCACTAATGCTCATAGGGCCACATATGTCAGTGTGCACAAGTTCTAGAGGTTTTTCGGCCCTTATTCCTTTTGCATTAAAAGACTACTTAGTCATCTTACCTTCCAAGCAAGATTCACATTGTGGAAGATCAACTTTTCACAAGTATAGTGATTCTTTCCCGATTAATATGACCAAGTCTCAAATGCCAAAGGTACGCCTCATTATAGTAAAAAGTTTTAAGTATTTTATTTGATAATTCATTCTCAAGCAGTGTGTACATCTTTAGTTTGATAAAATTGAGATTATTTTACATCCATCCATTGTTGATAAGACTGTGATTTCTAAATGTTACAATTCCATTATTAAAAGTCACGACCAAGCTATCTTTTATATAAACATGTAATGAAAATTAAGTTTATATTGAAACTTGGTACATAGAAAATGTCACTTAAAATAATCTTCCTAAAATTATCAAAATAAAGATGTACATCTCCCACTGCTTCAGCTACCACACTTGTCTCGTTCTTGGTCCGCAACAATAAGCTTTTATCTTTAAGATTTTTTTTCTCCTCGAACCCCTATAGAGAAACATAAACATGATTAGTGGATCCTGGATCAATGACCTAGTAGTCTATTGACTCTTCCACTAAACAAGATTCTATCATCAAGAGTTCCATACATTGCCTTTGGTAGCTAGGTATTCCTTCCACTCTTTATAGTTTTTCTTGAAGTGCCCTTTCTTGCCGCAGAAGAAGCATTTAGACTTAGATAGGTCTTTAGGCTTTCTAGTTCTATTCCTTTCCACTTTTTGTGGCCCAGAGATCTTAGTCTTGCCTTTCTTAGCGCTTTTTCCCTTTTGTTTTGAAGGAAAAGCGAAAATATATTCACTTATGCTTTTCGATGGTTGACCGCCATTCAACATCAACTCATAGGATTGTAACTCTTTCACGAGTTGTGTAAGCATTAGGTTTTTTATATGCAACTCGAAAACTAGCAAAATCCTTTGACAAGCTTTTGAACACCATCTCAATTTGAGTGTTCTAATCCAGATTTGAAAGTTTTATATGCACATGCTTATGAATAGAAATACAATTCCAATTTATCAAAAATGATCCTACCCCGTTCGCTACACACCACACTATGAGTTCCCCAGAATTCATCCAACCTTATAACTCTAGGTTGTGAAACCACCATTGATTTGCAATTATAGCCACTTGTTGTGGTTGCACTATATATTTACAGATTACACAAACTGCCACTTGGTTCTTGGTCGAACCACATATTTACTGTAACACCCCTAACCTATCTTCGTCGCCAGATTAGGGTTACAGAATATTACAACAGTTTACGAAACCAAAGACAACATAAAATATTCAAATATTAAATTAAAAATTAAAATTTCAAAACCAATATTTATTCATAGTATATATACGAATACGAGCCTTGAATCGAGCTTATGAAACCTTAAAATTAGTTTGGAAACAAATAGGGACTAATCTAAAACAAAACAAAAAATGTTGTAACAACTCGTTTTTAAGTGGTGTCGAAAATAGTGGTTTCGGGGCCACCAAATTCGATGAGTAAGTTCAAAAATATTATTATTTAATATTTATGAGTCAAATGTGACTTTGAAAAGGTTTTTGATTTGATAATTTATGTTATTTAAACGATTTTTTAAGTTCGAGTGGTTTGACCCAAAGGACAAGTGGTTTTAGAAAATGAGGTATCGGGGCCTCGTTTCTATAAACCAAACTATAAATATTTTTATAAATATTTATAGAATTTCATTAAGGTAGTATTAAAGTTTTGTTGAAAAATGTTAACGTTTTGATAGTTAATTAAGCGAAAAGGACTAAATTGTAAAACTTGAAAAAGTCAACTGCTATTAGTTTAATTGTATTAAAGTGCTAAAGAACCATGAATTTAGGGTTTTAAAAGGTAATTATACCTTTTTTTATTAATGGACGGTTTCAAGGTGTAATTTTTAAACAGTTTTATTTTATAAGCAAGGGTAATATGGAATTAAATAAATATTTTAACATAAACAAAAGGAATTAGTGGCCATCTTCTTCATTCTTTATTTTTCAAGACCGAATGGGGGAGGAAGAAACACCATTTTTTTTATAATGTTCGGCTAGCATATATTCTAATGCATGGTAAGTAATTCTTACTTGTTTTTAATAATTTTAATATTTTTGATATCGTTGCATCTAGGTCTAACTAGCCCGTACCTTCGATTTTGAAACTGTTAAAGATTTTAATTTTTACCATTGATGAACCTTGTGATTTTAGTCTTTAAATGATGAATATTAAGTGTTAGTTGGTATTTAAAAGTATTTTATTAAGTGATTATTTGATGAATTTACTGATTAGGGACTAAATTGTTGAAATGGTAAAAATAAAAGGATTTGATGTGAAATTGTTGCAGTAATGGGATGTATTGGATGCCATAAGTATTCATCTAGGCTCAATTTTGGGTAAAAATGGTTAAATTGCATGTTTTAGTCTTAAGGACTAAATTGAATAAAAGTAAAAGTTTAGAGGCAATTTTGTAAAAATGTCAAAAGTGACTAAATTGCATAAAATGAATTATTTTCCTATCTAAATTAATAAATTGAATGAAATTATTAATTTAAATCAAGATCAAGTAGAAAATTGAGGAGAATAGAAAATTACCAAAATGCTCTTGTATTTTGTCATTTCTACAATTTAGTCAGGTAAGTTCGTATGAACTAAATTCTGTATAATGTTGATTAAATTGAATGTTAGTATGTGATTCTATTGTGATTGAAACATTATATATATGTTATTATGTAATTTATCGTGTCAAGAAACGATGGAAATTTCAACGATGTACGACAATTATCAAGCCCCGTTTCAACCTTAGGAATTCATAGGATACAAATGACATGTCATTAGGGTTTACATGTTTTGGGTGCTGGTCTTGAATGTCCTACCGATGGCTGAGGTCCAGCATGTGTTGTAGACACTCCACAGCTAGTGTGAGCAGCATCGTGTAGCTTACGTTTTAACCCACAGCTCGTGTGAGCAGGCCCATTTCATAGCTCATGTGTGCATACTATTTTCACAGCTCGTGTGAGCATATATGTAAAGGAAAGGACAGATTATGGTTATATGTTTAGCACACTTCGTGTGAGCTTTCCCACGTGTACAAGCCTAATTCTACCTAGGTCCAAACCATACCCAAACGAAAACCCAATTACAAATTCAATTCAAGGCCAACCTGATTAAGCCCAATCCCAAACCTAAAATAACCCAACACTAATTTTTTCAGAAAAAAGAAAAAAAGCAAAACATGTAAGCCCGAGCATACTATTCTCTTTTATGACTAGTGTTATATATATATATATATATATTGTTCATATTAACATAGTATTGTTACTTTTTTTAATATTATTATTACATTTCTTTATTTATTAACTCGAGATCTATATTATATATATTTTATCGTGCTCATTTTATTTAAATTTCATATCATTATTCTTCTCACACATGTAGCATTGTATTTTCACATTACTACTTGTCACATTAACCTTTACCCGATACATCAAGTTTTAAAATAATCGATATTTCGTATTTAGAAATTCGAGAAATCGCACCTAACTTACTGGGTTTCGATTTTTCTTGTTTAACCTAAATAGAAGAATATCCTTTTAAATTAAATAAGTTTTAAATAAAAAGAAAGGTATTTCTCGAGGATTTAAGATGTTGTGTCCTAATGTATTGGATTGACATTTTGTTACCTCGGGAAAAGATTTCTTAAAATAAGGCAATATTCTGTGATTGGAAATCCGAGAAATCGTGCCGTAACGTGCTGGGTTTTGGTTTTTCGTTTGGCCAAATAATCGAATAACCTTTTGATATTTTCAATGCATGAGTCCCGGGAATCATGAGATGATCTTGGATTCGAGGATTTAAATTATCGTGTCCTAACATGCTGGATGTGATATTTTATTCCTTCAGAGCTAGAGAATCTTAATATCCAAATCGAGTAAATTCAAATATTTTTAAAAGATATCATATTTTTAAAATCTTTTTCAAATTTTCAACGTTCGACATTAAGACACTAATTAATCGATTTGGTACCAATTTTGGGCGTGACGAGGGTGCTAATCTTTCCTCACACGTAATCGACTCCCGGACCCGTTTTCTCGAAATTCGTAGACTAAAAATGTCATTTTAGTAAATCAAAACGTTTTATTAAAACAAAGGTGATTCGATCACACCTAACAAAGATCGATGGCAACTTCGTTTTATTTTCTTTTTCAAAACCCTAGTCGATTCCCGTTTTCAAAAAATAGTTTCAACACCATGTATCCAATGATATTCTAAACGGTTCAACGGGCATAAAAAAATGAAAGGAAAGGTATGTGTTCAATATGAACCAAGACATGTATGTATGAAATACATTGAAATTGTGAGCTACATGAAAAACATGTTATTTTATGATGGATGATAAATCCATGTTAAATGAACTAACATGTGTTCTTGATGTGCATAGGCTTGTGCCAGGCTTATGATTGGATTATATCATGCTTAGTCTTAATGAAATACATTGAGACAGTATGTGTTCAATTGGTAATATGCTTATATACGTGAAAAGGTGGTATAAATTAAAGTATGTAATATATGCTTATGGTTTTTACGAGCTTACTAAGAGTTCATTGCTTATGTGATTACCTTTCTCTTATTTTTTATATCATCGGAAGCTCAATCGAGTTGGAAGCTAGTCGGAGATCCATCACACTATCTGTCGATTTTATCGGTAGATTTTGATGCTTTGGTTGTGGTTACAATGTCATGTATAGGTGGACTTATGTCTAATGTTTAGTTAATGATAGGTATGAAATGTTGCTTTGAATTTGTGAAACTTATGTTATTTTGGTGCCTTGATGGTTGGTGTGATTTTGGTACTTTGATGCTTAATGGTTAGTGTTTATAAGATTAAGTTGATGTTTGGTTTGTGGCCAAAGTGGTAATAGTTGGCATGGTTGCAAAATGATCATTTATGGCATGTTTTGATATAGAATTTAATCAAATATGTTTGGTTGAATAATGACCATTTGGACATTAATTGGGTATGTATATATGTTGGTTGTTGGAACTATTTGGAAACAGCTAGATTGGTAACATTTAAACGGTTTTGATGCATGTGAGAAGTGGTCCAAATGGTAAGGTCATTTTGATATTTTTTTTATATGGAAACAAGTTAATTGAAAATGGCTAAATATGTACATGTATAGATGTTTTGGAAATCGATGAAATAACCATTATGTTTGGCTTGTAAATATGGTATTTTGCCTGATGAACTAATTGTCATGTTGGCATGTATATATGTGTTTTCATGATTGATGACATTTTGGCATTTTGGTGCTTGTTGGCTAATGATGAAATGGTTTAGTGATGATATGTTTTGAATGGCCAAATTGGTATATTCGTGTGTGAATTTTGGTATGTAATCATTGTGGTAAGTTTGATAAGGAAATTAGATTAGAAGAATATGGATGGTTAGTGGCTAAACTAACCAAAAAGTTTAAACATGTTTGGTTGTTGTGATTGAGGTGCCTTTTGGGCATATTGGTTGTACGAATAAATACCATAATGATTTAGCATGATTATGAATGTTTTAGGTACATTTTGAATGCTTAAATGTAACTGCAAATGACTTGTATATGTGATCATGTGTTGGGTGAAAGAAATGGCTTGAAATTGACCTATTTCTTGTCCACGCGGCCTAAGAAACGGCCTTGTGTGACACATGTCATGCGACACGATCGTGTGTCCCATGTAGGTTTTTAAAGGTTGCATTTCGAGAGTTACACGGCCTGGTACATGGGCGTGTGGCTTGGACGTGTGACCCAAGTTAGAGACTTACACGAGCACGGACATGAGCTAAGACACAGCCATGTGTTCCTACTTCGAATGTCCACACGACCTGAGACACGGGTGTGTGTTTCAGTCATGTGAGTCACACGGCCTGGCCTCATGGCCAGGTGAGCCCTGGATTATGAATTTTTCATCTTTTTCCATGAAGTTTTAAATGTTTCTGATTTAGTCCCGAATCATTTCTAAAGTGTTTCTAAGGCCTTAAGGGATCAAATTAGGGATGTTATGCACGTGTTAGATTGGATTTTGCGATGATTATGAAATTTTGGAAATGAATGATTTGAGATACGTTTTTACAGTAATGCTTTGTAACCCTATTTTGACGACGGATACGGGTTACAGGTGTTACAAATGTGATAGAAATTGAAAATAGGGGTCACACGGTCGTGTGACATCCCTGACCGTGTGGTTCAAAAACATGGACGTGTGGCCAACCGTGTGTCAGAGCCTAGGCTGTGTAATTCAGGGTCACACGATCGTGTAACAACCTAATGCCGTGTGGAAAAAACCTGCACCTAAAAATCAATAAGACACACAATCGTGGGTCAGCCATGTGTCACACGCAGTCGTGTAACAGCCCGTGTCCCAGGCTGTATGCTCCTAAAACTACTTCAAAATCAAGTTATTACATCTTCCATTGCTTAGGTTCCAAGCCAAACCATTTCTAACCATTTTTACCTATTCAACATGTATCAAAACATACCATAAGACACCCAATAACAATCAACCTAAATGCCTAACTAATGTGCCTTCAATGACACCATATATCCAACTTCAAATAAATTCACATTCATCCATAACAAAATCATGATTCATACGCCTATCAAATGTACCATTTCATCAATTCCATCCACAATAAAACATACCAAACTTAGTTCAAAATTCCCATATATACACATGGTCAAGATATACCAAAAGTGTTAAGAAAATACATCCACAACATTTCATAATCAATCATGAAACAACTATCCAAAGCAAAACAACTCAACATGTCAACCTTGTTCAATCATCAATTAAGCCCAAAATAACATGTTATAATCAATGATTATACCTAACCATTAAACCTTACTATTTATATATTGGTTCATAAACCAAAAGGCTCAAGACATAACCAAATACTTATCACATATAATTATACCATAAATCTTATCTACATGCCACTTATAACCTGGTCAAATTAAGTATATAACTATCAAATGTGTTGACAGATAGTGTGATATTCAAAAACAATCCAATCGATAACTTGAATTTGACGATCTACAAGGAAGAAAAATCAAAACGAGGTAAGCTTGCATAAAGCTTAGTAAGTTTGTAATAACCTTAAACTTTAACTCACTATAAACATGATGTAATTTAAACATTTTACAAGATATTCAATACCATGATCATAAGTTCATTAATTACCTATACACATCACAAGTCTCACAAGGTTAGTGAGTTCATATATAAAATACAACTTTATCATGTTGTCAAACATATACACGAAAAACATATTTGGTACATAAACCAACCATCACATATTTATTTAACAATTCACATATTCATTTCAAATATCAATATCCAATGTCTCAATTAATACATCTATTACCATATAACCAATTCATTTAACCAATTCATGTAGCCATTTCATATAACTTTTTCGTATAACCATTTCAACAAAACTCAACATGCTAAATAATTATATGTCATTATGTAAATCATCATATCATCTTACTTTACTACATCATAATAATTAATTTTTTTGCTTGAGAAACAATACACAAACTTCAAAAATCTACAATACCAGCAGGATCTCAAGCCATCGGTATAAACTCCTTCATCGGTACATAGTACCTGATAAATAACTGTTAAAGGATGTCGTAGCGTCTTTCAGTTATGGTTTTAGTCATATTTACAATGATGTCATTGCGTCTTTCAACCATGGTCTTACTGACTCCCGTCATGGTGCCATAGAATCTTTTAGCTATGGTCTTATTTGATTCCGTCATGATGCCATAACATCCTTCAACTGTGGTCTTATTTGTTTCTGTCATGATTTACTATAACATATATTTATATACACACAGATAAGTAATTAAATTCAAATCAATAACCTAATATGAACTTACCTAATCTAAAAACGGCAATAAACCCAACACCGATGATTACACTGCTAACTTTTCTTTCTCACGATTATTATCTGATTGACTCATTTCTTGATCTAAATATAATAATTTAATTCAATTATCCAATTCAAATACTTTAAAATACTTTAGTTCATGTAATTTACCCTTTATCAATATTTTACACTTTTACCCTAAACTTTTACCTTTTATTCAATTTAGTCCCTAAATTTGAAACTTTCAAATTGAACACATTTAATTCCAAACCATACCAGCCAAATTTCATATTGTTCTTGTACGACTTATATTTAACACATTTTCACAAGAATTTCTTACAATTTCACTATTTTAACAATTAGTCCCTAAATACAAAATTAACAAAATTCACTTAATCAAATAGTCCTTAAACATTTCATAGCTTCTAAATATAATAATTTCTATAAAAAAATCTAAGATTCATCAATGACAATTTTTTAAATCTTCAACAATTTTGAAAATAGAGATAAGGGTTAGCTAGACCTAGTTACAACGATTTCAAAAGCATAAAATTTACTAAAAACGGATTAAAACTCACTCACAATGCAAGGATGAGAGCTTGGACGAATTCATGGCTTCCTTAACAATGGATATTCGGTGGTGAGAGTGAAAAAGATGAAGTGAATATGGCCATCCTTTATTTTTTTTTTATGTTTTAACTTATTTTAATCTAATTTTAATATTAAATCAACATATAACATGATAATAAATCATGCATTCTACCATCTAATATAATTAATATGGGCTAATTACCTCATAAAACACTTGAATTATGAATTTACAATCATTTAGCAAATATAAACTAATAATGATTAATTTTTGTAGTTTTATGATTTAATCCTTTTTTCCTTAATTAACTATTCAAACATCAACATTTCTAGACCAAATTTCAATAAACCTATATAATCACTCTATAAATATTTAATAAAAATATTTACGGGCTCGTTTTTAAAAACGAGGTCTCAATACCTCATTTTCTAAAACCACTTGACTTTAAGGACAAACCACTTGTACTTAAATATTCATTCAATTACCAAAAAATATCAAATCAAAATTTAATATAATATTATATTTGAATCATAAATATTAAATAGTAAAATTTATGGACTCACTCATTTGATTTGTGGTCCCGGAATCATTGTTTCCGACACCACCAAAAAATGGGTTGTTACATTTACAGTTATTTCCACTTGTTGTGAGTGCACAACATATTTGTAGATTAAAAAAACTGCCACTTGGTTCATGATCGAACCACATATTTGCAATTACTACCACTTGTTGTGAGTGCACAACATATTTGCAGATTAAACAAACTGCCACACAGTTCATAATCGAACTACACTATTTGTAGATTAAACTGTCACTCTTCCTCCGTACATATCATCCCACCCCATGCAATGCAATATGACATGCTTTGTAATAGAATAAATCAAAACTAGTAGTACTTATGCTTAACATGTATTCGATTCATTCACTAGTAATGAACATGCTTTAATAGGTATTTCAATAGGGTGGTGTCAATATTAACACTAATAGATTATCTATTTCACAAAGTCAGTAGCATGTAAAATACACTTCACATACGATATAACCATAACACTTCAGTCATTAAATCACAAGTTCCAGAATAACACAATATCAAGGACTAAATTGAGCAAATAAAAATTCTAAAGACAATTTCGAGCATATACAAGGACTAAACTGAACATATCATAGACATACATAATATTAATAATTTAGTCAATTAGATCATGAATTCTAGCATTAATCATATTATCAAGGGCTTACTTGAACAAAATAAAACACTAAAACAGTTTGAGAACCAACCAGGGACTAAACTAAACAAAATGTAAAATTTTGGGCAAAATTGTAAAATCTAAAAAATAAAGGCAAAATTGTAAAATATAAAAAATAGGGGCAAAAATGTAAAATCTAAAAATAGGGGCAAAATTATAGAATCTAAAAACTAGAGGACAAATTTATAAAATCTAAAAATAGGGAAAAATTATAAAATCTAAAAAAGAGCGAACACACGGTCGTGTGACCGGACAATGTGGGGGTACACGGTCGTGTGGCTAGGCTATGTGATAGATTGTGGCTATGTGGAATTTGCAAAAGTAAGCTACAAGGGAAACACGGCTATGTGGCAGGTCGTGTGGAGGGTCCTCAGTCGTGTGAGAACAGCAAAATCTAGGGTTTCATGTGAACATGGTCATGTGGCCCACATGATTATTAAGAACCGTGAAAGATTGACTAATTTATTTGAAAGATCAATATCGATAGAAATTCTACGAGATTTGGGGCCCTAAACTTTAGATTGAGATGCACTTACCGAACTTGATGGATACGGAGGCTATCAACGATGAATTCAACAATTATCAAGGATTTATTTGATATCGAGGGAAAAATAATTTTAGCAATGGAATGACCAATTTGATGAAAAAGGGGAGAAAAGAAGAATTTAAAGGGAAAGGGGGAGAATTCAAGTTGAAATAGAAATGAAATCAAAATCATAGGGTAATTAGGAAAATGAGAACTAAATATTTAGGATTTTCAAATTTTAAAGGGTTGCATGGTAAATTACCCAATTTGGCCGAAATTTAAAATGAAAATGGGGAAGGGTGGCGTGACTTGAACTTGGGATTTCAATAGAGTAAGAAGAATGCTTAACCATTGGGTTGCTGCCCACACTTGTTATGTTTTCACTCTAAATATTATTTATTCTAATGTGATTTTCATCCTGGGTTGCTAAAAATAAAAAGAGAAAAAAATGGGAGAGGTGTGGTTTAAACCTAGGACTTCTAAAGAATGTACAAGCTACTTATCCTTCAAACCTAAAGCTTGTTTCTTGCTCATTCATTATAACTAACCACCTATATTTTGGGGTGTGACAGAGGAGGCTCAGGTGATAAGGAAAACTAAGTAGGTGTAATCGGTACCAACTTTCAAGTATTTTGTTAGTGAGTTTCTAAACTCGAACTCTCTGTGGTTATTTTATACATATTAATACTATGTTATTGAGTTGTGTTTGACTTCATGTTCTGCAGATGATGAGTTGAATTATTGTGGGTTGTTTTTTTTGTACGATTGAAGTATGCAAAGTGATGATTTATAGATACATGTTTGATTGTACATTTCAGTTCATTATTTTGTTAAACTTTCATTGGTAAAATAATTACTGAAGAACTTATCATTGAAATGATCTACTAGATGATATGCTTGGCATGATCTATGTTGTGTTATTAATAGAATGACCACTTGAATGCTTGTTATATGTTTTTCATAAATGTGAATGATATACGAAGTATGAAGGGTTGTTTTGGCAGATGAAAAATGAAGAAATGACATGTTGTGAACTCTGTGCCTCATGATATTGGTTTTGCGGAGGTTCAGGTGGAATGTACGAAGAATATATACGCATAGTATTCGACTTTATGGAGGTTCAATTGGATTGTATGGAGATATATGCACACATGTATATGATAACTCTACGTGGGTTCTTTCAAGTATGAAACTCTACGGAGTCTAAGGTTTAAAGCCTTATATGTGCAAGTCTATGGCCATGGCATATGTAAGTTATGAAAGTTTGTTGGACTCGTTCTTTAAGATTTACGTCAAAGTTATATGTGAGATTTCATCATGCGAAGTCCGTAACATGAATCGCATGTATCCACATGTAAGAATCTACCACAATTATGAAGTTTCTTCTATGAATCTTTATTTATATGTAAGTATTCGCCTATTGAGTCCACCATATTTGAGCTCGCATCTATGAATCTACTATATGAATCTATATGTATGACAGTCCATTAGATTTATCATTATGATTCAAGCTATGACAATATACTTGTCTTATATTCATGTTTCAAGATTAAGATATCAAAGAGACTATCCTTCATAAGAGTCAATAAGGACTATTATCAAAGCAAAAGACTGCATGGGCTTATATACTTGTCTTATATGTTCAAGCTACGGGAGTTTTAAGCCAAAACGGTAGGGATCTTCTTCACATAGGAGTTGCCAAGGACTATTTTTAAATCAAGAGTCTGTAGTGCCTATTTGCCAAACAAGAGTCTGGCAGAACTATTATTAAAGACAGAGTTCATAAGTAAGAACCCGTGTGTATGAATATGTTATTATGAATCCGCTTATAAAGGTTCATCTCAACCTCGAGTTTGAGTATATAATACATTAAGTATAAATTCGCAAGGAAAGAAATTCTCCAAGTGTGAATCACCATGCTTAAGTTTTCTAGAATTAATCCACCGTAAGTGAATATGCAATGACAACAATTAATAATGTAATTTGCATATGTTCTAATGGAAAAAGAGGTAATATTCCATCTTGCAAGAAATCAGTACAAATGGGTAAGTAAAAATCAATCCACATTGTAGCCTATAGTACGATAAATAGAAATGGAGGATTTTGACAATGCAGAAAGTGTACAAATTCTCAAGATGAGACAACTTAAGAAAGGACAAGAGTACACTAAGAAGAATACGTGAACCCTACTTGTGCAAGCGATGCCAAACAGGAGATCAAACCAATGAAGATGTGACTTATAATTCATAAATGGTATATTATACTGGAAACTCACTAGGGTCATTCGAACATACTTAGTTTTTTTTTTTATGTTACCTAGGCATAATGGTTTATATAAAGAGCTGAAAAGGGGTCAAGCTAGAATTTATTCAAGCTTGGGGGAACTTGTGTTCTAATCTACCACAATTCATTATAGTAGATTAGGCCCATTTCTAGCGAGTTGGTCTTATAGTAAATTAATATAGTTTTATTATGTTTTTCGTCTTAGGACATAGTGAATAAAATGAACATTTTTATGTGTTTTATGACCTTTTAGGCCAATTTGGGACTAAAGGAATATTAATATATTGATTAAGTGTGCAGGACATCATTCTAGGGAAAAAAGACAATGAACTACTCCGGATGTTGCAACATGAAGCTGGGATGTCGTAACACGATAAGCTGAATACCCAAGAAGCAGTTTACTTAGGATGTCGCGACACAGGCAGGACGATGTCACGTATAGCCCTGAAGACACGAAAAATAAAGCAAACTGCCTTCAATGTTGCAACACAGGCTTGAGGGTGTCACGACATAGCTGCGATGGGGCCAATTTAATGAGCAAGGGTGTTTTGTCTACACAACCTAAATTAACATTCTAACTGTCCTTACTTGACCTAGTTAGGTCATAATGCATGTAATCCATAAATACTTGCTCAGAACAACACATTGGGGAGACATAAATTATTCTAAGGTTTTTATTTCATTCTTAGTTTTTATTTCTTTTACATTATGTTCTTGTAATTGGAAGATCATATAAGTGAGACTTTCGTGAGTGGATAATGTTCTGAAGCTACGCTTTCATTGATAAATCCATGAGCATCTCTTTCATTTATTCTATTCTTTATATGTATTTGTTTAACATTATTGATTGAATGTTTATGTAAAGATTAGAAGTAATTTATGCTTTATACATATTTCGAATGTTTTAGTTGTTTTAATCTAACTAATTGATTGATAGGTAAAGTTTAATTTGGATTGGTTAGATCTAGTTGAATGCAATTAAACACTAGGATTGATGACTCTAGGGAGTCATTTAGATATGAATTAACCTGAAATTGGTATTGCTTACCAAGAATCACTTAGTAGATTAGTGGTTAGGGAAGGAAGACTTTAAACCCTAGGATTGACGAACCTAAGAAATCATGTAAGAAGGAATTAACCCGAAATCGGTATTGCCTATCTGTGAAAACCTTAACCTACCCTGGTTGGAACTGTGTCATTGAAAGGTGAGTAGTTCTTGTCGACTAGTTAGGTTAGTAGAAGGTTGAGAAGCCCTACTAGGTTAAATAGTAACCAACTATTTAGAACTCTACATCAATAATTAATCAGGTAAAACAATTGGATCTAGGCTAAAGGAACTCACATAGTCGAAATAAGAAATAAGATAAACCAACACATGAACTTAGGAGTAGATTTAGGTTTAGTTTAATTCTTTAGTTTATGTGAAGTAGATTTAGGTTTAGTTTAATTCTTTAGTTTATTGTTACTATTATTATCATCCTACTTTTAGATTAACACTACTAAATCGTTACTCAACTAGACTAGTAGTTATTTTTGGTAATTGGTGTAATAACAATTTTCCCCAAATTGCAAACCCTAGGGTACGATCCTCGGAATACTTACCAGGTGTTTCAGGGTACGATCCTCGGAATACTTACCAGGTGTTTCATTGTAAACAAACTATATTATAACTTGACCCATATACTTGCGAAAACTGACTTAACTCATATCCTTAGTTGCAATATTCTCACTTCTGACGTTGGTACGTCGAGAGGCGATCATGTTCTTATCTTGTGACATGCATATAGTGGGGCGACCTAGAGGCCAAACCTCAAGGTCTACATTTTTATAACTATGTATGAACATGTTATATTTATAATCTATATTGAGTAATCGTTTAAACATAGTAAAGCCATTATTGTTAATCTTCTCATAAGTTCGCATGTTAATAACTTAAACTAGGAATTTGTAATTTGAGTGGTTTAGTTTGGCGGGTCAGCCAGTCAAATATATTAAGTTGTTTCAAATGATATGTGACCTAAGTTATGTATGATCCAGAAAGCATATTTGGTTGTTTTAGTTATGTTAATTTATAATTTAGTTGAAATTTGTTCGTAGTTCATTTCAGAGTTGATGTGACACCTTGTATTCGACCCCATCATTCGGTTTGGGCATTAGGTGTTACATTTTACGCTGTTTTAAACTGGGCCTAGACTTGACTAGTTGTCATACCATAAGTTCACCATCTCACCATTTCAAACGATCCATCTGATTCTTGAGGCAAGACAAAAGTTATTCTTATATAAGGAATTCCAAGTGGTAAAGACATTCTCCATAGATACTATGTTCCTCGGATCGTGAAGATATTTAGCTTTGAGGGTTTGCTCCCAGAGGTTATTACCTTTATGTAATAGCCTCTAGCCTAACTTGACTAGAAAAACTTGATTTTTCTATTTTGCACTGAGTATACCTAAACCACCTTTATCTTTTAAGAGGGTTACGGTATCCTAATTGACTAAGTGTAGTTTGGATGCTAACTCTAATCGTAAGAAATTTATATTAATACAATCTAAATGATTCAAAATGGAGGATCAAAAGTAAATGACATAGCATGAAGTGATTCAATATGGTAGCCATAGTAGACTGGATAAGTATTAGACACCTCACAGGACAGAGCAAATTCGCTTTCCAAAAACTCCAGTGGTGATTATGAAAATTTTAACACTTCACATAATATGCTATGCATACGCTTAGAGTTGATCATGGGTTGGACCGTAAAAAATTTCAAAGCCCATTTGATAGGCTCGGGCCTAGCCGACCCAAAAATAGGCTTAAAATTTTTCCCAAGCTCGACTTGAATAAAAAAGCTAAAACCCGAGCTCAGCCCGCCCATATTCAAATTTTTTGTATAATTTTTTTAAATATAATACATTAAAAACATTAAAATAAATGTTTCCCAACAAACTGAAAATGCGCTTGTGTGGTCGGCCATGTGGTCTATTCTAAGCTCAATTTTGCCTTGATTTTCTCGTAAAAGAACACACACCTGACTTTGGGGTCTCAAACGATGATCCTCGCATCCAAATTTGATCTAGGATACCTACAACGAGTCTTTCAACTGAGAAATACACACGAATTAATAACGATTTTCAAGATTTATCAAGATTTTGGGAAATATCGACAAGATTCATAAAATATCGTTTAATTGATTATGAAATTAATAAGAACAAAATCCTACAATTATGTTGAGATCTAAACGTTGAAATCAGAATATTCTTATCGATTCTTGACAATGTTAAAGACAATATTTGATGGCATTACACTAAACCGATATGAAGAACGATTGAACGGAGATCGAATTTGAGTTTGAGTTCAAAATAAAATTTTAGGAGAGAATGAAATAGAAAAGGGGAAGAAATAGGGAAATAGAAAGTAAAATTTTGGTTCAATTAAAAAAAAAGTTTTATTTTGATTTGGAGATTAAATACCAAGAGTTTTCAAATTTTTGGAGATACTAGGGTCTTACCATTTAAGCTACTACCCACACTTAACATATTTCTACCATATTTAATCTATATTCTAGTTTGATTTCGTTCCTTAGTTGCTGAAAAAAATAGAAGAAAATGAAAAGAGTGGAGTTTGATCCTAAAATTTCTTAAGAATTACTCTAGTTACATAACAATCAAGACTAAACCATTTCTTGATAATTTATTAATTCTAACCCTATATATTTTAGGGTGTAACAACTCACATAGTCACATGTGATGATATTTAAATCAAAATAAATTTGGAGAGAACCTATACAAGATTTACTTGAAGTAAGACTTGAACATACACCACCATAACAAATAAAATTATGAGCTTTGCGTATTTAGTTTTATTTGTTTCTTGTATATTACTTTAATCAGGTTAAAATTAATTAGAGTTAATTTTGTGTTTCTCAATCTACACTAATACTAGGATAATTATTTGATATTTTAGTGGCTGAGTTTTTTTAACCCCACGAGGGGGTTAAGATGCTATCAGATGTTTTTAATTGATATTTTAAAGATAATAATAAATAATACACTCATCTTAAGTCTACTTGTGGAGTTAAAAACCTTTACAACTTGTGTATCAAATAATAATCCTACTATACCATTAGAGTTAGTTGCATCAAACACCCTCTAACTAAATTGGTTCTCAAACTTTAAAGCATTCTAATCACATACTCAAACTATTGATGTTATATCAATAAGATTCTTTCATTACTAAAATCATTAATTTAAGCGCTAAATGAGATATTAGATCTTATGCGACATAATTTAAAATAAAAAATTAAAGAGAAATGAATATTGTAAAAAAAGATGTTACAAAATCTTATTTTTTTAAAGTTTTACGGAAACTATGGCGCTCTCTCTCACAGCTTTTACTTTATTTTTAATTTCTAATTTTAAAAGTTATGTGGTAATATTTTACTTTTCTTTAATATTTTCATTTAAAAGTATTATGTCATATAAAATTTTATATACCATTTAATGGTTTTAATAATAGAAGGATCTAATTGATATAATACCGATAATTTAAAAATATAATTAATAGATTTTAAAATTTAGAAACTAATCTACAATAATGATTATAATTATAATTCGTTTGACTAAGTTTAGTTTCTTGAGTTGAGCAGCACAAACTTGGTGGAAGTACAACAACAAAAACAATAAAATCTTAAATTATTTTTAAAAATAAAATAGGATTAATTAGGTACTTTAAATTTATATCTATACTATTATAATTTGTTTGATTAAGTTTGGTTTATAATAGTGGCACAAAAATACAACAAATCCAATAAAATTTAAAAATAAAATTGGGTTAATTAAGTATTTAAATTTAAATAATTTTTTATTTTTAAAATTTATCCGCTAACATAACTGACCACTTAATATTTCAAAAGGAAATACCCACCTAAAATTCAAGTTTTAATTAAACCAGGAATAACTCCTCACTAAAAATACTATCTACATTTTTTATTTTCTAAAATTAGTTAATTATTTTAAATATAATTAATTTTAATATAAATTTTATATATGAAATATTTATTTTTCCCACGTCATAAATAAATTATAAATTTAGTCTCACAAATAAAGTGACATCAATACAATAAAGGAAGGCATATAAAATCATATTACATAATCAATAATATATATTTAAAAGGTGAGGAGGATTCAACTATATTGATGTAAAAATAAAGTAGTTTTACGCTCTTTTGTAACTTATTTTACGATTAACATTTTATCTATTTAACCATTGTATTTATCGATATAATTATACTTGATATGCATGTAAAATTTCAAATCAATAAGATATCTTTATCATATCGATCTAAAAATATATATTAATATTTATTGAATGGTTGAAAGTTCTTATCTAGAAAACTAATAGTTAGAAAATTTTAATTTATCAAATTTGACATGCATATCTATAATCTATATAAATGGAACATAAAATATGACAGTTGGATCGATGAAATATTAATCATATAATAAATTATAGAAAGATGTTAAACTACTTTAAATATAGTGGACCCTCCCTTAAAATGTTGTATTTATATTTATACCATTAATAATGCCTTTGACTAAGTATAGTATCATAAACCAAACTAACTTGATAAAAGAAAGTAAAAAAAAAAAAATTGCATTATCAATATATTTTAAAATATCACATCAATAATTTACTTTTTATTAAAAATTAAAAATTTATATATTTATTAACACTCTTTCTTTCTTTCTTTTTTCTTGTAAGTCTTTTAAAAGATTCCAGTGTAAATTTTTTTAATACAATAGTGTGGTAGGTACATGGGAAGCAGGATTTGAACTTATGTTAAAAGAGGTATTTGATAATAACTTTAATCACTTCTTCATATAAATTAAGACACTCAAGTTATATATTTCATTTTAATTTTTCACTACAATAATGTTTTTGATTGAATTTAATTTCCCATATGAAGTTTTACCATGAGCAGATTGGATCCATTGGGCAAATATGGATTCGATCAAGATTTGTTTCTCCGAGTCCCAAAAGCAAGCATGACATCATTATGGACATAAAGTCCCAAAGTATGGAATCCTAGAAAGAGGTTGGCCCAACTTAAATGGGATATGATAGCTTTTTATGGTCTAACATTCTTGCCAATACATTATCCTCATTCATTAGGATTGTAATCTCTAATAAAAATATAGCTCAGTGTGTAAAAGCTCCTACCA